>CM051265.1:45880908-46068408 GCA_027921565.1 Artemia sinica
AACAGGATTCATCACTTAACTAAGCTACATTTCAGACATTTATGTTATTTATGTTCAAATTGTATATATATATATATATATATAGATGGCATTTGCTTTAGCTGCCCTTGCTGGTCTTGTCTTACATGATGATCCAGGTTGTAGATTTGTTAATTGTTCAGGTGGTGGGACAAAAACTTCTTTTTCTTTCAACAAATTATCATTTATAACATTCGTAAATTTTCGTCTTTTGGCTCTACCACAAGATAAGTTTTTCATAAGTTTTTTCTTTTCAAAAATATTTTAATATTGAAGCAAGTCCGATTTCTAACACCGATTGTCCATTAAGCTTCATACTTTTGGTTTTCTTTTTTAAAATTTTGGAATTGTTGTAATCCCTTGTTAAAATATATACAAATATTTTTGCAATTACCAGTCTTTTGCTCTTTAAGCAATTTAATGTCTTTTCATACTGCTTCTTTTCAAAGATATTTGATTATTGAAGCAAGTCCACTTTCTAACACCGATTTCTACCAAGCTTCAAACTTTTGGTTTTCTTTTTTAAAGTTTTTTGAATTGTTGTAATCCCTTGTTAATGTATACAAATATTTTTCCAATTACCATTTTTTTGCTCTTTAAGCAATTTAATGTAAACTTCTCCATGCATAAGAATATTCAATTTTTCCACGCAAGTGTGACAAGTGTAAGAACGTCATTGCAATACTGATCTATATAAAATGACGTCATCAACATGAATCATTTTTTCCAAAATCGAGGCTTTTAACGATTTCTCTCAAACTTCTGACCTATAACGATCGTTTTTTTACTGGCCAGAATATCCCAGGATACAAATATTCTTGAAAAAATATGGAGCCGGTTTCGAAAAAAAATACATACGTACATACATACACAATTTGCAGTTGCACTTACTATAAATGATGATTCTTTGGAACCAACACCCGAACTATCAAACATGAGAAGAAGTGAAAATCGACAACCTGGACTATCAATTGCAACAACACCAATACGGGCAGCTAAAGCAAAGGCAATTGCTAAAATGTCTGAAGAAATCAAAATCCAATAACGTGTCTACAATGAAAATGAAGAGCAAAGACACACGCGGTTAGAAGACTTGCGACACCGAGCATGTGAGCGAGTCAAAAATAAAAATGAAGAGCAAGTACACACGCGGTTAGAAGAACAGCGGCGGCGTGTCAAAAATGAAAATAAAGAGCAAAGACACATGCGGGTAGAAGAAATGCGACACCGTGCATGTGAGCCAGTCAAAAATAAAAAGCAAAGACAGTCACGGCTAGAAGACAAGCGACACTGAACATGTCAGCGAGTCGATGAAAATCAACCTGGACACCGAGAATCAAAACGCGTCGAAATTGAAAATGATAGCAATGATGATTGGGTTTTGGATTTTGACATGGATAAGGTCATCAAGGCCTACCACACCTTGTTAAAAAAACAAAGGCTCGGCGATATGTATTTCATAATGACGAAAGACAAAAACGAACCGAGGCAAAATGATCCAAACAAATTGAAAATGATAGTGATGATTATTGGGTTTTGGATTTTGACATGGATAAGGTCATCAATGCCTACCGTACCTTTGAAAATCAAAAACATTGACTAGATTAATCGTTGGAGGAAAAAGAATTTTTTGTCCCACCACATGAACAATCAAAAGAAACAAAGGTTCGGCGATATGTCTTTCATGATGACAAAAGACAAGCAGAGGCAAAAGAAGAAGATTTTGTCACCCCACCAGAACAATTAAAAGAAATAAAGGTGGCAATCAATGCTTACCATACCTTTGAAGATCAAAAACCTTGACTAGATAAATCGTTGGAATAAAAAAGAAGTTTTTGTCCCACCACCTGAACAATTAAAAAAAAACAAAGGTTCGGCGATAATTCTTTCATAATGACAAAAGACAAGCCGACGCAAAAGAAGAGTTTTTTGTCCCTCCACCTGAACAATTAAAAGGAACAAAGGTTTGGCGATGTGGTTATTTGCCACACACAAAAAAAACATGGAATAAGCATCTGGCAATTTATAAAGCAAGAAAACAATAAAAAAAAACTGGTTTGGGGAAGTCACTGGCAATTAAAATTGTAGCTAAAAACAACAGCTGCATTTTCAAGCACCGGTATAACCTATGACCAGCCAGTGATACCTTGGATTCATTTCAATTCATAAGTTGCTTGTAGTCAGTCAGCAGTGACCACTATGCTGAACATAGCCATAATTATTTTCAATTCTGCTGCTAATTCAAATTTACCAATTTACAGAGGAGATGATTGTTATAATTGGATATAGAATTGAATTCTAAATCTAATAGAATGTTAGCTCTTAATTATCTCATTATAGTCTAACATTCCAAATTAACCCAGAAATTAACTGGTTCCAAGTCTGGCAACTGAAAATGTGGTTAACAATCCCTTCAATTCCATAAAAAGTAGAAAAAGAGTAACATTTTAGAGTAAAGAGAATGGATAAAAGGAGATTAATAAATATTAGAGAAAAGAACCGAACACAGGTTGGGTTCTAAAAAACCCAACCCTGAGCTAGCCTGTACATGCAAATGATTGTAAGAATAAACAGAGGACACATCAAAATCTTTTGCATTTTGAGTGATTAATGTTTCATAATTATCACATGTAAAACTTACCGTCAGTAATTACATCACTGGTACCAGTCTGTTTTTAGCTAGCAGCAGCATACTCAATCATATTTTCATATAGGCTATTCTGCTTTGCCGGAGTTTTTCTATTCAGTTAAGTCCAGGAGATCTACCGGGGCATGCGTACTCGTGCTGGATACATGCCTCTGGTTATCCGAGCTGAAAATTGGGTCACTCTGGTTCTTTGCTTATAGTTCAAAAACTAAATGGGTTAGAGAATTTCTAGATCATACATTTTGTAGAACGATAAATTTTGTACCGAGTCCATTAATAAAAATATAGATTATGTAGGCAAATTTTCAAAATAAATCAAGATTATTCCCAAAACGCCGTAAATTATGTTGTTTTTTGTCTATTTCTAAGGATTAAAATTGAATAAAAAAATATAAAACAATTTTAGAAAAAGAACATTGTACTTTATTCAATTTCCTTTAAATTGACCTCTAATTGAGCAATTTTGGATCAGTTTTGAATTTTTTTATTGATTTTAAGGGAATTTTGGTCAGTTGAGATTGATTTTTAGGGAATTTGAGGAAATAGGGATACAGCCCCAATTTGCCAACCATGTAACGCTCATTTTCGTATTCAGCATAATCAATTACATCATATAGCATTCTCAAACCTTCTGCTGCTTGCTGACCACCCAAAAGCTTAAATATCAACATTTCTTTCGTGTGACTCCCTGACTATTCTGTCCAAGTTGTAACACCCGACCTGCGTCGGATTGGTTTTAATGCTTTGCATTTTGGTGGAAGACTTTTCCAACAGTACCTCGTCGATACCGATATTCGTGTTGAGCGTGATCGTATTTACTGGATAAAACCTAACCAGAAAACTATTGTGGCTGAAAACTACGTAGATGTTACATGACTTCTCAACTACTAAGCCTCGAAACGAAACGCATTCGTTGGCGAAAAAGCAATACTACCGTCATGATTCATCGGATCAACACGCTACTTTGCTGAACATTTTGAAGACGCCTTGGCTACTGTTCGTCACCTTGGACCCCCAAATTTCCTTATAACTGTGACTTGCCACCCTGATTGGCCCGAATTTAAAGAAGCAGCAAGTATTAAATTTGATGATAGATTTATCATAAAAAAGTCACCTCAAGACCGTCCCAATCTCATTACTCAAATTACAAAACTGAAATTTGACGATATAATCAATAATATTGATGAGGGACACATTTTTGAAAAGGTGGCAGCAAATGCGTATACGATTGAATTTCAAAAACGTGGACTACCACATATGCAGTTACTATTCATCATGAGGCCTCAGGATCGAATTCATAATCCAGTTGAAATTGATGATCTTATTTCAGCTGAAATTCCAAATTCCAACGATCCATTATTAGGAGAATTGTTCTTAAAGTGGGTTATTTGAGAGTACTTTTGTATCCTGTGAAGAATGCAACAAGTTTTAACGATCTTAAAACAGTTGATAGCATTGTTTATTCCACACAAAAAGCTTCCCTGGCTCATGGCCTTGAATTCGAAGATAAACAGTGGTTCGAGGCTCTAGAAGAATCGGCACTGTCCAAAATGAATTCTGTAATGCGAATACTCTTCGTACAGATTCTTGTTTTTGGTAATCCTGCAGATACAAAAGCTCTTTGGGAAAGATTCAAAAATCAGTTGGCAGATGATTTCATTTGGCATGCGCGACGAAATAATTTATCTGAAGATCTTGAAATAAAGCGTGCTTATCGCATTATTGCATCCAAGTTAAATACGATGGCAATAGAAGATCGAAATTTTAGTTTGTGGGTGGAACGATATGGTATGGACAACATAGAACTCCTTTACTTAGAAGCTTTATTTGCTTTTTACCTTTGATTTCGTATTGCTTTGGTGTATTCAGTTTATATCGACTTTCAGAGGATAGATAATTTCCCGAGTCACTTTATATATATGATGCTTCTTTTTAGTTTTAAGTTTCAACATCCCTTTACTTTCATGTGAAAAAACTTGATTTTTTTTAACTTTTCGTTTAGAAAGCAACACCAAGATAACACCAATAGGAATAATCAAGGCAATAGAGATGGTTAAAGAAGTGAAATGAATCTCACGATTATTTTGTTGGGGGTGGGGGACGGGTGTTATAAATCTTCAGAAATCATACCTATAAAAATGTATTTTTCAATTGTTCATGAGGGGTCCTTCACATCAGTATGGAGGGGGAGGTGGCTCTTGTCTTTTTATCACTTGGAAAAATTTGTTTAGATTATTCTAAACGTTCAGTATAGTTTCTAAGGGGGTAACCAATTCCCCATGAATATTAGTTTTTACTTTCGTCTATATACCTTCTTTCATTCTCTTATTTATATGTTTCATTTATTTTTTCTGTCTTTGAACAACTGCTTCTAAATTTTCTTCTTTTTTTTAAACAAATGTATTCATAAGCTTGAAAGTTACCTGGATCTCCACGAATACCCAAATTTGTCAAATCCAAGGGGCGTTTGCAAATTTGCAAAACACTGAGCCCATCCTATACGTGTTGCAGAGTTATCAGGCATTTCTCCTATTGTACATTCCCAGTACCATGAGCCTTTACTAACGCCTAAAATTAAAACGCGAAATTTAAAGCTAAAAGTAGAACAAAAGAGGACTTAGCACCAACATCTAATTAATCACATTTGGATAGCAAAAGGAAAGCTTTAACGCAAAGTAGACTGAATAACAATACAGATAGAAAATAAACAACATAATTTAAGTTTTCCATTTGAAATTAATGTTTTTATAACACACAAAATCGGAGATAAAATAGCTTCAAATATAGCAATTTTGAAACAACTAACTTGTATGATTTTTCGGAGAGCAATTACTAGAATTAAATATTGACCAAGACTGAGTAACTAACGAGAAAAAAAAAAAACAATAAAAGAATAACGTCGGATAAGAGGAGTCTGCAACGATTGATTATAGAATAACAATTCGATCAAAGCAAGTTCTTGGCATTAAAGTATATAATGATTTGCATTCTTTTCCAAACCGTTTTTATATATATTTCAGTATGATTTTCTATATTTCGGTTTAAACCTAATTCCGTATGAATCCTACTATTGATCATCAACCAAGATCAAAATCAATCAGCAAAAAAACATCAATTTTGTTTCTTCAAAAGACACTGTTTCCTACATATTCACGCATGAATTTACAAAATTCTTAACGGACTCCGTCTATGTTTTAAAAGAGCATTTATTTATGAATAAGGAACAAATATCAATAAATGATTTACTCTTTATATCTTTTATTACCCGTTTGCTGTTTTTCATAATTCCCCGTTAATAGCATAATCTTATCTTTATGAGTAAAAATTTGAACAAGTTGCTGATTTACAGCCTTGTCTGAATTGAACATCATACTCTTCAGGCATCGGTGGACGGAGGGGGTAGATATGAAAACCTTCTCATGCTACCAACAGGAGCCTACTACTGCTAATTTTAGTCACCACGTCAGTAATGGCCACAAAGTCATGCACAGGGAGTCATTCCCCCTGGACATATGAAGTACCGGCCATGACACAAAAGAGCAGCCTTTGAGGGAAAGTCCTAGGTAAAAAGAAGTTCTCTTGCTATCGGTTCTGAGGACTATCTGCCGCTTGCCACTGATAATCGGTGTATAGTGAGAGACCCACCTCTTCCTTTTAAGAGGCGAGTGTTGCCTGCCCGAGCCGGTCTGAAGCTGGTGGGCGGATAACTTGGATGGAAGAAAACAATGGTGGACATCTTGACACTATTAAGGAAGCCTCTTCTAAAAAGAGTAAAAGAGGCAAGTTCTACTTGAAAATACCAAGCCCTTTAAGATTCGAGTGCCCTTTAGTCGGGCGTTAGACCTACTCCAGTTTGTGGTAATTTCTGTTCGTTTTAAGCTTGGCTTAGTTACTTATTGTGAATTCTATTTATTTTTTTTTTGGGGGGGGGGGTGTATTTATTGACAGTGATTTATATTCGTTTTACACTTGAATTACTATTTGATTTTATTTCTGCCCGTCTTTGGTATAGCTTACCTCTCAAGTTTTTTTAATAACTTCTTTTGTAGATTTTTATTTGAAATTAATAATACAGAATAGAAAATAATATCATTACTTGATCTGTGTTGTTTTTTAATATATGCCATGATTTTTTAGATAGACCTATATAATAGTTTTTGAATTTCATTCTTTCATCAAGTTTATCTCTAGCTTCTATGAATTGTCGCGCCTTAAGGTTGTACCTAATACTTTCATATTTTTGTAATAATCGCCAAAAATCGTCTGCTAAACTATTCTTAAAGGGAGAATCAGAAGGTAATGCATGCTTATTTATTCTCTGATACTCCTGATCTACGTTGCCCTCCTTTTGAGAACAGCTTAGCGAACGGTTTTAGCTATTATCTTAGACGTGTAAAAATGTCAGGTATGATCTTCAGGCGTAACAGCGACGAAATGTTACACTATTCAGGAAAAATTGTTACGTTTATTTAAAGTGCAGGTACAGTTGAGGACAGTCGATCCTCGTGAGTGGAAGACTGCTGCAAACACAAGGCTCTGACTTAACGTAAGTGGAGCCTGGCTTTACGAATTACATTTAATTCGCTCGAATTTTGTCTTAATTCTTTAAACTAGGAAAATTCCAGATTGATTTAGACAAAAAATAACAATTTGAAAATGTCGTAAAATCTTTTAAAAGTATACATAAAACATCAAGTATTTCATTTAAAATATCAATATCATTTGCTTTAAGTCTCAAGGATGTTGAAAATTAAAGCAAATAACTAAAATATCATACATATATCTTCCCCAAAATTTAGGTTTAAAGAAATATGTTTCTATAGTTAAAGTTTCAACATAATATACGTAAGTATTTACTAAAAAGGACTTAAAGGTCCTCCATTGGTAATCCCAAAATTTGATGAAAAATTATCTCTAAAATCGAAACAGTTTGTATATTTACAAGGTATTTTACTAAATTTCATATAGTTTTTATCTCTATTCCTGTGGCTGATTTTTCTATCATATCTTTTTCTTTTTCTGTCTTATCTTACTAAATTTCATATAGTTTTTATCTCTATTCCTGTGGCTGATTTTCAATCTTATCTTTTTCTATTTCTATCTTATTTTACTAAATTTCATATAGTTTTTATCTCTATTCCTGTGGCTGATTTTTATCTTATCTTTTCTATTTCTATTTTTCTATTTCTATCTTATTTTACTAAATTTCATATAGTTTTTATCTCTATTCCTGTGGCTGATTTTTATCTTATCTTTTCTATTTCTATTTCTGTATTTCTATCTTATTTTACTAAATTTCATATAGTTTTGATATCTATTCCTGTGGCTGATTTTTCTATCTTATCTTTTTCTATTTCTATCTTATCTTACTAAATTTCATATAGTTTTTATCTCTATTCCTGTGGCTGATTTTTCTATCTTATGTTTTTTTCTTTTTCTGTCTTATCTTACTAAATTTCATATAGTTTTTATCTCTATTCCTGTGGCTGAATTTTCTATCTTATCTTTATACAGTTCAAGTCTTTTGGATAAAATCGTAAAAGATTTTACAAATGGTACATATGTGTACATTGATTGTATATCAAAACTAAATACCTTCGATTTACTCGATATTTCTATATCCATTAGTTTGTTTTTTAAGAAATCTGAGTTTTTATGTAGGAAGTTTGGAGATATAAAAGCGGTTTAAGTGATTTTGCCGATCAATCTTCTCCGTTGGTGATTTAGCGGTCGCTATTATGGGTCTCAGAGGAATATCTGCTTTATGTGTTTTGATAGACCTTATATTTTTGGGCAAACCGACCCTTTCGGAAAGAATAAAGTACATCTGCGGTGTAATATTTCCATTGCTCTTAAGATCAGGTAAATTCTTATTTAATTTTGCTTCACAAGATTCAGTTGGGTCTATTCCAAGTTTCTTATAAGTCTAATTATCATTTAGAATTGTTTCTTTTTTACTGTTGTAATCATCTTTTCTAGAATTACTATTGCATTTTTTTTTTATCAGCTTTCGTTATTATTAAAGAATCATCTGTTTTTAGATATTTTAAAATTTTTTATATCTTTATTTTTCAGGTTCTCTTGAAAATTAAAAAAAAAAAAAAAAAAAAATATTCACAATCCCCCAATCTTAAATCATCCTTAAATTATTGATATCTTTTAAAATCTTGTGAATCCCTGTCTCATTCTTTAAAATTATTTCTTAGATTGGTATTTTTTAGGACTTAGTCCAAATTTCACGCCTTTCTTAAGTACTTCTTTTTGTTTTTCTGTTAAGGTCTTTTTGCTTAAATTAATCACATTGGGATCTGGAAAATGTTTAGCTTTATACATTGATACTTATTGTTTTTCGTGTTCTTTTTTTAATTGTCAAAATTTTAGGTTTAATCTTTCTCTAGATAATCTGTAATCATGTTCAAAAGAATTTTCAAAAATTGACAAAATTTGATTGAAATCATAGTTACTAAGAACACCAAAAAGTTTACTTTTTAGAGATCACCAATAACCTGAATCTAGATGAGGTCCATACTGGAAGATGTCAACGGACCGCAGCTAAGTTAGCAAATAAAAGATCAATTCAATTTAAAATTAAGTTTTCTTAACCTGTTGCCTTGGATTTCATCTATAATTCAATATATCTTGAACTTATAATTTCAATCATGGGTCATAACCTAGGGCATAATAAAATTTTCAAATAAGCATTGTATTTAATTTTTAGCCAAATTGAAATTATACCAGAGACAATCTGTAGCCTATGTCATTCTGTGTTGCTTATTTGCAGTGATTGCAGTGATACTAGGAAATTATTAAGATGTGTGTTTTAATTATTTGTTTTTCTTTTTCTCTATATATTGTGTTTAATTTATCTTAACTGCTTTATTTAAATTTTATACCCGTTTTTCTATCTATATTTTCATTTAGTAAATTCGCCGCTACTGGGTTGACAACGAGAAAGAAAATTTGGTTTCAAAGGAAGACCGAATACTTACTATGAGTCGCTCGAACCATACAATATCCTCTATCTCCTGTCACTGCTAGTCTATCTTCCGAAATTTTCAACTGAGGAGCTCTGTCGTGCAATGCAAGCAAAACGTATGTTGGGCAAAGCGTGCGGTATAACCAACCGGGAATCGGTTTCCCTGCCCAATCGTTGCTCTCATCAAATTCTTGTCTAAAGAAAAAAAAATTACAAATTGGTAGGAGGCTAAACTTTCAGGGCCTTTGAAAACTGATTGTAGACTCGTTCTTAAACCAAATTTAGATGTGTGTGTGATCAATCTTAGGGAAATCAATAAAACAATTTTGACCCCCTAACTATTGTGTAGCTCGCTGAAGTTTATTGTCCATTGCCACCAACACCTTACATGCCTCGTACCAGGGGCATGTAAGCTGTCTCGTACCTTATCCGTTTTCCTTAAGGGACGAAAAGGAAAAGGGAATCTCAAACCGAAGTAAAATAATTTACGCCATTTTTAAAAAGCATTTATCTATAATAGCCGTTAAGAATCTCCTTCATGAGAGGATGATCATTTCACGACGGTGCTAAAGCTACCTTCAAACATGAATCAGTTATTAACGCCCTTCTTTTAATTAATTTCATTCATGAAACTAATCGTTCACTTTACTATTAATCTCAATACGCTCACTCTGGTCTTTTGTCCAATTAATTAAAAAAACTTTTTCCACGAAATAAGTTTTTCAAAGAAAAGTAAAGAACTCCACTAAACAAAAAATGAGCAAAAATAATATCAAATAATCTACCAAGCTCGAAACTACTACAAATCAGCATTGATAAATAAATGAAACCCAAAACGAACAGAAATTAAAATAAATAACCGAGTCAAACTAAAAAAGAGCAGAAATTAACATAAGTTGGGCGCAAAACCCCCTATGCCTTCCCAAGGCCAGAACAAAATTTGCACTTTACTGAAAAAATACAAATGAATGTGCATTGTCAGTTTAATATACATATACTGATATTTAGTAATCAAAATGTTAAAGTTATTTGATTTATTAGTTTTATAAAAGTAAAAACATTTATATTTTTTTCAGTAAAGTGCAAATTTTGTTCTGGCCTTGGGAAGGCATAGGGGTTTTGCGCCCAACTTATGTTAATTTCTGCTCGTTTTGAGTTTGACTCGGTTATTTATTTTAATTTCTGTTCGTTTTGGGTTTCATTTATTTATCGATGCTGATTTGTGGTAGTTTCGAGCTTGTTAGATTATTTGATTTACTTTTCTTTGAAAAACTTATTTCGTGGAAAAAGTTTTTTTAATTAATTTCTGTTCGTTTTATATTGACATAGTCTTTTCAGCGAAAAAGAAAATAACACTTTAAATCTTTTCGTTTTTTAAGACTTTATAGTTTGGCCTGCTTTTTGTATGCTGGAGAAAAATTTTCAGCAATTTTTAACAACATACACCATTTTAAAAATCTGGACACAAATAGTACTGTTTAACTTAGTTTCATACCTCCTCTAGTTGACCTGAAATGGAAAACTTGATACCATTCGCAAAAAAATCTATTTACTTTCTTTGATAGCTTGGATATACTTACACTATTTTGATTTGGTTAAATTTTAAGAGCAGAAGTAGCCTCGAAAGTTTGAACATAATACCCTCAGTCGTTCTTGGGATACTGCTGAGATGCCTTATTGGGAATTAGCATTATCACAATGCATTTTGATTTAATCTTGAGGCAACATTTAGTTTTTAAACATAATGGGCAAATGGGAGAGTGGGAGTGGAAGGGGGATTAGTTGCCCTCCAATCACTTTCGACTATTAAAAAGGGCATCAGCAGTTTCTATTTTCAATCAAATGAGCTCCTTTCGAAGTTCCCAAGACAACTCCTTCGATACGAAATGCCCTGGTCTAAACAACAACAACAACAAAAATATTACTAATCACTTTCGAATATTAAAAAGGGCACTAGCCCTTTGAATTTCAAATCGAATGAGCTCTTTTCTGAAGTATTCTAACGACAAACGTACAGGCGGATTATCCTCCTCAAAAACATATTTTCTATATGTAAATCAACTACGCTGAACAAAATGGCTATCTCAAAATTTTTATTGGATGTTTGGGGGAATGATGGGTGTGTTTTTTGAAGTTTCTACGACAACGCTTTCTACAAAAACTTAAGGTTTTTAAAATCCCTTGCCCCGAGGGTTGTGGGGGAGTGTCCTCCTCAAAAAGATATTTTCTATCCGGAAATCAACTACGCTGAACAAAATGGCTATCTCAAAAATTTGATTGGATGTGTTTTGGGGAATGATGGGCGTGGGGGGGGGGGGCTAGTTGCCCTCCAATCACTTTCGACTATTAAGAAGGGAACTAGCCCTTTGAATTTCCAATCGAATGAGCCTTTTTTGAAGTTTCTACGACAATGCGTTCTATAAAAACCTTATATGCCCCCAGGGCATAACTTAAAACCCTTGCCCTGAGGGTTGTGGGGGAGTGTCCTCCTCAAAAATATATTTTCTATCTGGAAATCAACTACGCTGTACAAAATGGCTATCTCAAAATTTTGATTGGATGTGTTTGGGGAATGATGGGCGTGGGGGGGGGGCTAGTTGCCCTCCAATCACTTTGGACTATTAAAAAGGGCACTAGCCACTCCAATTTCCAATCGAGTGAGTCATTTTCGAAGTTTCTACGACGACTCCTTCGATACGAAGGGCCCGGGTATGGAAAAAAAAACAACACATTATGCCCACATCGTTCTTAACTTTAGGCAGCGCTAGCGCAATGCCTATGAAAAGGTGGGCGTGACAGGGGGGTTAGTTACCGTCCAATCACTTTCAACTATTAAAAAGGGCACTAGCCCTTTGAATTTCCAATGAAATGAGCCTTTTTTGAAGTTTCTAGGACAACGCCTTCTATAAAAACCTTATATGCCCCCAGGCCATAACTTAAAACCCTTGCCCCGAGGGTTGTGGGGGAGTTTCCTCCTCAAAAACATATTTTCTGTCTGGAAAACAACTACGCTGAACAAAATGGCTATCTCAAAATCTTGATTGGATGTGTTTGGGGGAATGATGGGCGTGGAGGGGGGCTAGCTGCCTTCCAATCACTTTCGACTATTAAAAAGGGCACTAGCCCTTTGAATTTCCAATCCAATGAGCCTTTCTTGAAGTTTCTACGACAACGCCTTCTATAAAAACCTTATATGCCCCCAGGGCATAACTCAAAACCCTTGCCTCGAGGGTTGTAGGGGAGTGTCCTCCTCAAAAACATATTTTCTATGTGTAAATCAACTACGCTGAACAAAATGGCTATCTCAAAATTTTGATTGAATGTGTTTGGGGGAATGATGGTCGCGGGGGGGGGGGCTAGTTGCCCTCCAATCACTTTCGACTATTAAAACGGGCACTAGCCGTTTGAATTTCCAATCGAATGAGCCTTTCTTGAAGTTTCTACGACAACGCCTTCTATAAAAACTTATATGCCCCCAGGGCATAACTTAAAACCCTCGCCCCGAGGGTTGTGGGGGAGTGTCCTCCTCAAAAAGATATTTTCTATTTGGAAATCAACTACGCTGAACAAAATGGATATCTCAAATTTTGATTGAATGTGTTTGGGGGAATGATGGGCGAGGGGGGGGGGGCTAGTTGCCCTCCAATCACTTTCGACTATTAAGAAGGGAACTAGCCCTTTGAATTTCCAATCGAATGAGCCTGTTTTGAAGTTTCTACGACAACGCGTTCTATGAAAACCTTATATGCCCCCAGGGCATAACTTAAAACCTTGCCCTGAGGGTTGTGGGGGAGTGTCCTCCTCAAAAATATATTTTATATGCGTAAATCAACTACGATGAACAAAATGGCTATCTCAAAATTTTGATTGGATGTGTTGGGGAATGATGGGCGTGAGGGGGGGGGCTAGTTGCCCTCCAATCACTTTTGGCTATTAAAAAGGGCACTAGCCACTCCAATATCCAATCGAGTGAGCCATTTTCGAAGTTTCTACGACGACTCCTTCGATACGAAGGGCCAGGGTATGGAAAAAAAAAAACACATTATGCCCACATCGTTCTTAACTTTAGGCAGCGCTAGCGCAATGCCTATGAAAAGGTGGGCGTGAGAGGGGGGTTAGTTACCGTCCAATCACATTCAACTATTAAAAAGGGCACTAGCCCTTTGAATTTCCAATCAAATGAGCCTTTTTTGAAGTTTCTAGGACAACGCCTTCTATAAAAACCTTATATGCCCCCAGGCCATAACTTAAAACCCTTGCCCCGAGGGTTGTGGGGGAGTGTCCTCCTCAAAAAGATATTTTCTATTTGGAAATCAACTACGCTGAACAAAATGGCTATCTCAAAATTTTGATTGAATGTGTTTGGGGGAATGATGGGCGTGGGGGGGGGCTAGTTGCCCTCCAATAACTTTCGACTGTTAAAAAGGGCACTAGCCTCTCCAATTTGCAATCGAATGAGCTCTTTTCGAACTTTCTACGACAACTCCTTCGATACGAAGTGCCGGTTATGGAGAAAAAACAAAAAACAACACATTGTACCCACATCGTTCTTTACTTAAGCAGCGCTAGCGCGCTGTCTATGAGTAAACTGAGTTATTTCATCATCCTCATTTTCTACCTTAGTAAAGAACAGGTTTAATTTCGCTATAAATACCTTGTAGTTTTAAATTTAGGTCATTGTGATGGCTAGGAATAAAAACTAAAATTGCTAATTCAAATAATCAGACGTTGTCAAATAATAGGGTTCTCCTTCAGGTAGTTCATTTTCCTATTCTAAACTTATCGAGAACACCATTTTTCAATTTTTTCAATCTAATCGATACTACTCCTCTAGACAGCAGGAGACCTTCATCATGAAAGTTGGAATATCTATATTCCAAATTCAATAAATCAAAACAGTTTCTGAACTCTTACTGTTTAATACTCTTGCTCTAGTTTTATTCACAGAATTCACAACCAGTAACACAAAATGCTGCACGTTTGAACATTTGCCCCATAAAGCCTCTTGATTTATAAAATAGTGACATTTGAGTAATGGACTATTAAAAGAGGAGCAACAAACACAAAATTGAGCAGATTTATAGTTCCACTGATTTTATCTATGATTGATGGCGCTCCATCAGTTCACACGAATGAGCTTTTCCGTTTTCGATGAATAATTTTACTTTCTGAAAAACTTCTAATGCTACTATTTTATCGTACAATGACTCCAGATTAGTTCACCGTCCAAACACAATAAAATCAAATTCAATTCCTCTTATAGATTTTTTTCCAGCTGTGCAACACCAAATATGTCCGTTGATTAACCCAAAACTAGATAAGACAACAAAAATGGATAAGGTCTGCAAACTGTTTATATCATGAGAGAGTTCCTCGATGCGTCTCGTAACTGTCTTCCCTGATAAAGCAATTTCGTCTTCTTTACTTCAATATTGTTTTTATAGTGTCTATTAAAATCACTACTACTACTGCTAACAATTCACCGCGGTACCTAGCCACCTGAGGTCAACACAGGTGCACACACTCCTTTGTCCTAGTGTGTTTAAAAGTCCACCCTTTACTCCCCACCACTAAGTTCCAATTTCATTTAAATCCCTGCTTATCACCTCTTCCCACCCAGTCAGTGACCACCCACTTTCCATTGAACTTGTACGTAAGACCAATTAGCATTATTTTAACAAGATATGATCGTCCATCCGTATAGTGACATCAAGGCTGTGCCCAAAGGAGGATTTAGGGGGTTTGATCCCCCCCCCAAAAAAAAAAAATGTTTTGTCCGACTTGTAAAAACGCAACAAAATATGAACATAAACAAATTTTTGATGCGTTAAAAAAAAAAAAATTCTAACCCCCCTTCCCCCGAAAATAGATCCTGAATACGGCCCTGAGTGACATAACCATAAACTTTCTTTCATCATAGCCCGAGAACTGGGATCATGCCTCGCTTTCGTGGTTTGATCTATCTTCACTCAAAGAAGTACCTAAAACTATCCTCATGTTCTATTGTGTAGAAAAAAAATACAAAGGAGACACATCGCTCTTCAATCTGTCAACTCTGTTTCGTTGCCTCTGAAAAGTACTTTCTCAAACAGTGCAAAGAACTTCCCTGATAAATTTGCTGTATTAACTCACTTCTCAACTATCACTGCATTTAAGTCTACTATCACTTTCTGCCCTTCTTTATGTCATTTTGTTTTTCAATGTAATGATTCAAGAGAATAATAATAAAAAATACCTTCTTCAAAATTCTTCTTCGAAACTGTTTTGGCAAAACGAATCGGTAAAACGATTGTGGTAGGCTCTATTATTAAAATAGTCGTAACAGTGTACTTCTGTCGAATAACAAGTTTGAACTCCGTGAAAGCCTTATTTACCTGGGGATGCCTATTTGTGGAAATATGAAAGAGACAGTTGAGCTCATCATCGAGCTTGCTACTAAACACATTCGCCAGGCTTTTGCCTTTCTAGTCGCTGCAACGGTCCATCTGAATAGGGCTCAACGAGCAAAGGTTTTCAATGCATTTGTTGTACCCCATCTACTTGGTCTGCCTCATGTGTGGCACATTTCCATGAGCTACAAATCAGTAGTTTTTTTTTTATTTGCAAAATATCTGCTATTTTTACCTCTATGGACCCGGAATACACTTTTTTGTAGAAAGAATAATATAATAGATTCTATTAATGTCATAGATAAACGAGTCAGAGCATTTCTGAGGTTGCGGATTCGTGCAATCCTTGAATCTATATCTCAACAATTTATTGTATGTATTGCTTGTTGTTGTTAGCGTCCTTTTTTTTTTCTTTTATATTCCACCAAAGGATTTTGGCCCTCCCTGTTTTTGATGGGTAATAAATAAATCAATTGATTGATTGAATTATATTGCCCCCATTATTAATTCATAGAACAAGAAATAAATTGCGCATAAATTTTTTTTCTAAAAGTGGTTATTCTTGAACATACCTTCTTGCCACTGTTGTTACCATTACTAATCCTCATACTGTATATATGGCTATTTTTCAAAATCAATGAAAATTTTGTTATTTAAGCCCAAAAAACAATTGGATCTACACTGTTGACCCTTGGCATATTGTTAAAGATGATAAGTTATGCCAAATGAATATGACTGGTTTTGATTAAAATCCCAACTTTTGTTCACAAGTATTTCCTAAAAGTAGTTATTCTACCTTCCTAGCAAAATTTCTTAGCTAACAATTGGCGTTTTCTTAAACTATTTTTTTCCGAACATTGTTAGACGAAATCTCTAGTAAATCGAATCGCTATTGGAGAATTGGAAGTGCAATATTCAAAAACTGATAATGCAACTAAGCAAGATGACCAGCTTCTATGCTTTAAACATTGACAAATAATATATGACAGCTGGTATTTTCCAATTACCAAATTATGTTGCTGGTTTCTTACAAAAATCTGCAGGAAGAGGCTAGCTTAGTTGGTTATGCTGAATTTGTTTTCCTGAGCTTATAAATTCTTTTTAAACCAAAAACGAGCAACTACGATTGCTTCACAGCCTGTGCAACATATATCTAGAAAACTAGTAGAAATAAAGCAACTAATAATCGTTCCATATGTCAGTAGGACTCTGCAAAACTACCACTTTACTGAAAACACAATTACAATTTACGAATTTTTTTTAAAGCAGAAACAAAAAGCGCATTAGTATATTTTTCCCGGCATGAAAATACCCTATTCTTGAATCTTATGCGTGGATTTGGGTGAAGAAACCCTTGCTCTTAGCGAAAACTTAAGCATAATTATGCCAAACGCAAAAGCAAACCTGAAGGGTGCATGAGGGTCAGGCTCAGCAAGAATGTATCTATACCCATCTTTATTAAAAGGATGTTCCATTGGGTAGCCATGGGCAGGGAGTTTTGGGACATTCAGTTCGCTTCGTGTCCGTCGTCCTGCTCCTTGGTCCGCTTTTCTTTTCTGACCTCTGCGAGCAGATGTTTGATTACCTATAATTGAAAATATTTGATAGACAGAGAAATCATGCATACGAAAACTTCCAGGGATAATTTCCTAAGACAAAAAAAAAGACAAAGGCAAAAATAAATCCGTTTGACTTTTTATATTCTTTATGGTACTTTTTGTAGCTCAGCGTAATTTTGAAATCAAATAAGGAATCAAATGGGGAGGTAAAAGTCTCCTGGACTTAGATTATTCTGATTATTTAAGCATCCTAGATGAAAGTATGAGCAAAATGAATGAAGTTTTAGAGGTTTTGCGATGTCAGGGTGCTAGAATAGGTTTGAAAATTAATGTTAAGAAGAAGACTTAGTCTCTAAGGCTAGGAATAAGTGAAGATGAAAAGGTGATGTTGGGTAATGAAAAGATTGATCAGGTGGGCAACTTCACTTACCTTTGCAGTATTATTCAGTAAAGATGGTGGGAGAAGTGAAGATGTTAAAAGTAGAATAGCCAAGGCTCATGGTGTTTTTTTTCACAGTTAAAAAAAAGTTTGGAAGAATAGGAAGATAAGTCTGCAAACCAAGATTAGAATACTAGAAGCTACAGTGATGACGGCGGTCAAATATGGCTCTGAAGAATGGGCGCTCAGGAAAGCGGATGTACTATTTGCTAGATGTTTTCCAGAGAAATTGTTTAAGGATTGTTCTGGGTACCCGGCTGAGTGACCGTATTTCAAACAATAGGCTATACGAAAAAATGTGGTTCAATACCGCTCTCTAGGGCTATAATGAAAGAAAGGTTGAGGTGGCTAGGGCACGTTGTGCGGATGAAGGATGACACATTGCCAAATATCCTCTCCCAACCCATCCCCCTAAAAAAACAAGAACATGCAAGAGTTAGTTCATCGGCTTAAAAATTGTTTTTGGCAAAAAGTTGCGATACAGAAACCAGTAATATCACCCAGTAATAATTTATTGCGCCCCCTGGTACTGTGTGCCCCTTGGCCCGGACCTATTGGAATATTCAGGCCTGAGCGTTGCCAAAACTTAACATTTGTTCACTGCATTTATGAGCAAAATTTTAATTCCCACATCGGCAGAGGTATTCCTGCAGTTGAGAAGATGCTTTTTTTATAGCACGAATGAACCAAATCTTTTTGTCACATTTTTTCTAGGAAACTTTTAATTACTTATCACAGCAAAATTATCTTAAGATTATTAACTGTTTTAGTTTGTTATAACCGCAAATAAGGAATTCATTTTTATGTTCTAACTTTGGGAGCCTGCATCTTGAAAATTTGTCTTGGACTTGATCGACATTAATGCTACTTAATCCTTTTTTTCTTAACAACAACAGGACTGATGTTATTTCTCGTCAAAGTGCCAGGTGCACTCTGCCGCCGCGCTGCCTATTCACAAAAAAGTGATTTTAAAACAAAACAGGAATTGCGTGGCCGCTAATAAAAAGTCAGATTATCTCCCAAGAATGGCAGCTGAGAGTTCGGTATCACATCTCTCTTTCATTACTTTTGGCTCATAAGTCGCGTTCTCTTCAGTGCTTCCACTATCCCCGAATTTTCGGGGATTTTCGGAAAATCTCGCAGGAATGGAGCAACAAAAACACTTGAGCTTTAAATCCGGCCCTGGCTTGGCTGGGAATTTTTGCCAAACTGGCAAGAATCTAAAAACCTAGATTCATTCCACCCCTCCCAAATTGATCCTGATGAAGCATAAACTTGTTTTGATAAACAAATTCGTTGAAAAATAAGTAAGTATTGCACGACTTCTCAATGTTCTTGGTAAATTTATGCATAATGATTTTAGTATGACCTCAATTTTTTCCATTTTTGAAATATATGACTTTATCAAGTGTTATCCTTTTTTAAATGACCAGTTCAAACACAGTGGCGTTAATTGGAGGGGACCATACACCACTGTATTTTGAAAAATACCAATTTTTTGGTATTTTCATTGAGAAATACCCTTTTTTGGTATTTTCATTGAGAAATACCTTTTCCTTGTATTTTCCATTAAAAAATAATAAAAAGTCACCCCCTGGATTCCGAAAAACACATTTAAACTTTACTCTACCAGTTTAGTTAAGGCTAAACAAGGCTAAACATAAATACTACCTCCTCCGCTAAGGCCAAATTCAGAGATTTTCAAATGTCCAGACCTAATAAGTGCTTCATACGGAGGTCGAATGTTTTGAACATCAGAATAAACAAGACCATAGTAGTAACAATCAAAACCAGCATTAAGAGGCTCGGATGTTTTCTTGGTATGTAAAAGTCGAACCTCTCTCTTTACTCAGTGTCTTGTGGATCTATAAATAATTGATTATATGTTAAAACGGAAAACATAGAGGATGATATTTACTAGTTTAAACGCTTGGGAATGTATATGCCAAACTGCAGCACAATTCGTGCATACAAAATGCGTTATACAGAAACAAGAAAAACAGTTTTCAACCGATTTTTTTTTTCTCAAAATTTTGAAGAACCTTTAAATTCTTTATGAACCCTTATATCTTTTCAAGATTAGAAGTTGAAATTGCAATACCACACCTTGGTTTTGCATTTGTACATACTGTATGTATACAACTGTGTACATATTATGTATTGTATATAATTACTGTTAATCGTTAAAGACACAATTTGCACGAACATCGCAGAGATAGCGACTTTTCGTCGAGTTCCTAAATAAGAGTCCCTGAATCAGTATTATTGGTACATTGATATATTGGTATTTTGGGTAATAAAATTTCCTTATGGCTTTTCAACTTTACTTTCGATTCTTTTTTAGCTTTGTTTTGCTATTGAGATTCTTTTAATTTTAGTACTACGGCTGATCTTTACAATGCTGTCATACTCTGACAACCATAAAGAAAGAAGTCAAGAAGTCAATCATTAAAACAATGCTTTATAGAAGAGAACCTTAATTTAGAAAAAGCTATGGTGAAACAAAGTTGGTTTTTTAAACAACACCTACTGTTTATGTTCAAAATTTAAATTAAAAAAAAAACACTTTTTTTGGTTAAGCAATGGAGATGCTAATAATAACCAACTGGATATAACTTCTAACGACAAAATTATGCATATCAGCATATAAGAGCCATTATCATAGACTGCACAATAGCGCTGCCTAAGCAGAGAACAATGTTGGCACAATGTATTATTTATTATTTTTTGGTTTTAGACCAGGGCACTAGGAATCGAAAAGTTGTCACCAAAACTTCGAAAAGGGCTCATTCGATTGGAAATTGGAGTGGGAAGTGCCCTTTTTAATAGTCGAAAGTGATCGGAAGGCAACTAACACCCCTTCCGCTCCCACCATTTCGCCAAACACATCCAATCACAATTTTGAGATAGCCATTTTGCTCAACGTTGTTGATTTTCCAGATGGAAATTATGTTTTTGAGGAGGGTAAATCCCCCCAGATCCCTCAGGGCAAGGGTTGTAAAATATGCCCTGGAGACATATAATGTTTTTATAGAAGACTTTGTCGTAGAAACTTCAAAAAGGGCTCATTCGATTGGAAATTTAAAGCGCTAGTGCACTTTTTAATAGTCAAAAGTGATTGGAAGGCAACTAACACCCCTTCCACGCCCACCATTTCCCCAAACACATCCAATCAAAATTTTGAGATAGCCATTTTGTTCAACGTAGTTGAAAGTTCTGGAAATTAGGTCTTTGAGGATGACAACCCCCCCCCCCCCCAGAGCCCAAAGGGCAAGGGTCGTAAGTTATGCCCTGGGGCATATAAGGTTTTTATAGAAAGCGTTGTCGTAGAAACTTCAAAAAGTGCTAATTCGATTGGGCATTGAAATAGCTAGTGCCCTTTTTAATAGTCGACAGTGATTAGAAGGCAACTAACACCCCTTCCACGCCCACCATTTCCCCAACACGTCCAATCAAAATTTTGAGATAGCCATTTTAATCAACGCAGTTCGAAGTTCTGGAAATTATGTTTTTGAGCAGAACAATCCCCCCACAATCTTTAGGCCAAGGGTTACAAGTTATGCCCTGGGGGCATATAAGGTTTTTATTGAAAGCTTTATCGTAGAAACTTCAAAAGGCTTATTCGATTGGAAATTCAAAGGGCTAGTGCTCTTTTTAATAGTCGAAAGTGATTGGAGGGCAACTAAACCCACTCTCACGCCCACCTTTTCCCTAAACACATCCAATCAAAATTGTTAGATAGCCATTTTGTTCAACGTAGCTGGAAGTTTTGGAAATTAGGTCTTTAAGGATGACACCCCCCACAGCCCTCAGGGCAGGGGTTGTAAGTTATGCAACCCCTTGCACAACTAAGGTTTTGTAAGGTTTTTTATTAGGTTTCAGGGGGGCATATAAGGTTTTTATAGAAAGTGTTGTCGTAGAAACTTCAAAAAGGGCTCATTCGATTGGAAATTGAAATGGCTAGTGTCCTTTTTAATAGTCGAAAGTGATTGGGAGCCATCTAACACCCCTTCCAAGCTCACCATTTCCCCAAAATATATTCAATCTAAGTTTTGAGATGGCCGTTTTGTTCAACGCATTTGAAAGTTCTGGATATTACGTCTTTGAGAAGGACACTCCCCCCCCCCCCCAGCCCCAGGGAAAAGGTTGTAAATTATGCCCTGGTTTTTATAGATAGCACTGTCTTAAAAAATTCAAAAGGAGCTCAATCAATTGGAAATTAAGAGGGCTAATACCCTTTTTAATAGTCAAAGTGATAGGAGAGTAACTAACCCCCTCTCATGCCCACCATTTCCCCAAACACATCCAATCAAAATTTTCAGATAGTCATTTTGTTCAACGTAGTTGAAAGTTCTGGAAATTAGGTCTTTGAGGATGACACTCCCCCCAGAGCCCTCCGGGCTAAGGTTGCATGTTATGCCCTGGGGGCAAATAAGGTTTTTATTGAAAGTTTTGTCGTAGAAACTTGAAAAAGGGCTTATTCGATTAGAGATTTAAAGGGCTAGTGCCCTTTTTAATAGTCAAAAGTAATTGGAGGGCAACTAACCCCCCTCTCACGCCCATCTTATACCCAAACACAGCAAATTTAAATTTTGAGATAGCCATTTTGTTCAACGTAGTTGAAAGTTCTGGAAATTAGGTTTTTGAGGATAATAACCCCCCCCCCCCCACAGCCCTCAGGGCGAGGGTTGTAAGTTATGCCCTGGGGCATATAAGGTTTTCATAGAAAGCGTTGTCGTAAAAATTTCAAAAGGGCTCTTTCGATTGGAAATTGAAAGGGCTATTGCCCTTTTTAATAGTTGAAAGTATTCGGAAGGAGACATTTCCGATTCGGAGAAACATTAGTATTCGGAGAAACATTTCTGATCAACATTTCGATATGGCCATTTTGTTCAACGTAGTTGAAACGTCTGGTAATTGTGTCTTTGGGGATGACAATCTTCCCCTCATAGCCCTCAGGACAAGGGTCGTAGGTTATACCCTTGGGGCATATAAGGTTTTTATAGAAAGCATGGTCATATAAACTTCGGAGGGGCTCATTGGATTGGTAATCAGACGCTCTAGTGTTCTTTTTAAGAGTTCAAGTGATTGGAGGGCAGCTACTCCCCCCCCCCCCCTACACACACACGTCTTATTGTCCTGAAACGCATCTAATAGAAATTATGAGATAACTATTCTATTCAAAATGGTATAAATATCATATAACAAGGCCTTTGGGTTTGAAACAATCGCCAGAGATTAGGGGCAAAGGTTGTAAGCTATGCCTAGGGCGTATTTAATGTTTTTTGGAAGGGATGTTTGTTTAACTTTAGAAGAGGCTCAGTCTTTCTCCCTGAAAAAGACTACGTAAATATAAATTGAACAGAAAATAATTTAAAAACTTTTTCAACAAAATAAGTTTTAAAAAAAAGTAAAGAACTCCATTAAACCAAAATGAACAAAATAGAATCAAATAATTTACCAAGAATACAAATATCATAAATCAGTATCAATAAATAAATGAAACCCAAAACAAACAGAAATTAAAATAAATAAGAGTCAAACTCAAAACGAGCAGAAATTAACATGAGTAATTAATATATATTGTACTCTACTGAAAATTTTTTTTAAATGTTTTCACTTTTCGAACTTTAAGAAATCAAAAATCAATTAAGATTTTAAGGAATAAATATCAGCATATCTATATTAAGCTGACAATGCAGACTTTTTTCAGTAAATTCATTTAAATATTTTTTAGTAAAGTACAAATTATATTGTGGCTTTTAGAAAGCTTGGGGTTTAGAACCCTACTCATATTAATTTCTGCACAAAATGCCATTTTTCATAGTTTTGGGCCACAAAGTAACCTTTCGCTGGATATGGACCAAATATCGTCGTATGAAAAATCTGAGATAGTCAATCCATTTAGTATTGTTGAAAGGCTATCTTTTTTAATTCACAGTAATAGAGAATATACTACCACGCTGTGGTAGATCTGTCTCCAAGGCTAACCATCCTACTTCCTTGTATAACACAGCTGTACTAAGATCCAGCTGTACAGCTGGATCTAAGGGGCAGTTTTTAAGTGCTCTCTTAAGGGGTCTAAAGCGATTGGAGGGTAAACAGCCGACTTCCTTGATTCTTTTTTGTTACTCAAAAGGGCAGCAAAGGTTTTTTCAACGAAAAGCCCAAAATACATGCCTCCGAGGTTGATATACGAGAATATATGCCTCCGCCCTAACCGTCCCTGGGGGAACAGCATTAGAACATGAAACTGCAACAGATGAGTTTTATAGGGGAAAGGGAATCTGACTGACTTAGGCCAACAGAATCATAAATATTGAGGAAGAGTAGAGGGCAATAGGGGGCCAGGAACTAGGTTATATTTTTTGCCCCAGATCAGCTTGAAACTTATAGCTGTAAGTCCTAGGGCCAGAAATACAAAATTCACAAAATAAAACATTCGGGGGACAGGTGGCTCAAAACAGGGTGCAAGACGGGCCAGAAAACTTATTTTTTTAATTGGTTCGAAATATCCCTGGGTTAAGGGGACCCAAATGCAACAGCAGAAACAAAAAAAATAGTGGCTCAGTCGAAAAAGGGCCCGACAAAGGGCCAAAAAACATCTGAACGGCTTGAAACTTAAAACCATACCGTAAGTCCCTGGGCCAAGGTGGGCCCTGATTTAAAAATTCAGTTAAGGAGCAAGGATCCCCCAAAATCGGACCCCAAGAATTTTTTTTCAAAATCAGCTTTAAACTTATGTCCCCAAGTATTTGGGTCACAGGGACCCAACTGTAATTGAAAAAAAAGATTTTGCGGATCGTTTGGCCAAAAAAGGTCAGAATCTGGTTGGAAAAAAAGCCCCCCCCCCCAAAAAAAAAAAAAAAAAACTTTGCCGGATGCCTTGCATCTTTCAAGAATCATTTCTTGGGCTAAGGTGACAAAACGTTTTAATGGAAAGAGTAGGGTGTTAAAGACTAGGAAATGGGTAAACAAAACTTATTATTCCTGATCAATTTGAAACTTGCAGTCATCAGTTCCTTGGTCAAGGGGACATTAATTATACAAATTTAACTTTTGATCTCAATATATATTTCCTCTTATTGCACAGCCGATGATTTATTTTGGATAATTTATACTTTATCTCAAAAAGTAAATACGCCAAATGAGCTCATTTTCTCTAAGTATTGTTCTGCAAATGTTAAACTTTGATTTAAATAGTCGACTTTGAAGGGATTGTATTAAACAATTCTTTCCGGTAACCCTCCAGATGGTTAAAAACGGACAAAAATTGAATTGAAAAAGCATGTTAATGTTAAAGTTAAATTAAATAAAAAAGAGCGACATTAAAACATAAAACGAACAGAAATTATTCAGCTTGTGAGAGGGCTGTCTCTTCCCTAAGCCCCTGCTCTTTACATTAAAGTTTGGATTTTTTTTCCCAATGCTTGCTAAGGTGCAGGGACGATTGGAATGGGATCGATATTTTTCACAATAGCTCAAGAGCAGAAGAGCTCATTAATACGCATTTGCTTTAAAGAGCAAAATTTTCAGTTGAAATTCAGGCAATCGGTAAATAAACATTTGCAATTACCTACTAACAGCATTTATTGCACCCATATATGCTTTCAGCGTAGCACAACAAAAATTAGCGCAAAGAGTGGGGGGATTAAGGAGGGAACAAGGCGCGTACATGCGGAATAATTCTTGTTCGTCTAAGTTTTAATGTCGCTCTTTACTTTTATTTTTGAAAACCCTGTATTATCATATTAATCTCTTATTCAACTATGTAGGAATCGAATTACATAGATATAAAGGGCCCAAATTCGACTGTCACCAGGTATAATAAGATAAAATACCTTACTGTCCTCCCGTTGTTAAACTATCCTTTTTTGGGAAGATAAGGGCTGCATTGTCTACCTCAGTCCCCCCCCCCTTCTCTTCCTACATCGAATATCATATTCTCGCCGAAAAGGTCGTTTTCTTCAACCCAAATACATTTTACTGTTCTTTTTAGAAATTTTCATAAAGTAGCTACAAAAAAATCCCCCTCCTCACTCCCCAAAAGGTTCCTCAAATTTCGATTTTAAAATCCTGGCAACCGAAATTTATGAACTATATGGATAGGATAGAACATTTAAGAATAGAAGAAAGGATGGATTTCGTTGTACAATAGTAGTAGAACCCTGTACCGTAGCATGCCAGGAAGATGTGGCTCGTCTTGGCATAGCCGTCATTGACTCCCAATGAGCATCGACGAAAGGAATAATCTCTCGTTCTTTGGAGAAATACTGCCGTGGTTTCCCTTCCTTGGAGCTAATTTGTAACAGATTTGCAATGGCAGTGATACACAAATGACTGAATTCTGAAAGAAAAACAATTGCAAGTGCGTCAGACCATTGATTAAGAAAACAAAACATAAAATTCAGATCTGTAAATGTAAAAGGGGAGCATCAAACAAAAGGTAATCAATATAGCCTATAACATATCGACATAAAGTTAACAGAATAAAACAACCCAGTATAAGCTTCCAAAAAAGAATACATTTAGAAAAGACATTGAGAACGTCTAAAGCACTGCAACAACAAGAAGAAAACAAAAGATAAAAGATGCATTTTACTTTTACTGGGTGTTTTTTTTATGTTTTTTTTTTAGACAAAAAAAAACACAGAAAAACCAAACGCCACGTGCGAGCTCATTCGAAATTTTTTTGATTTGGTTCAAGATTCAAAGTCACAAAGAAAAACACAAAGTGAAACAAACAAGAAATAAAAATTGTAAAAACCTTGGTGTACATTGAGAAGGAAGAATAAATTTCTTAGCATTAAGGCTAGAGAAAAGGGCATAACACGAAGAAGAAACACTAAAACTGATGCGGACTGTGCCTTATTTATTAAACTTTCAGAAATATTATGTTGGTATCTCCATTAAGCCAGAGCAAAGTTCAAAGAAGAGTTTGAAGTTAAACCAAGAGAGGCCGAGCATATGCAGAGCTGATAAACAGGCTCTTGTTTTCTCTAAATCTATTTTCTCTCATACAATTGTAAGTGTATTTCAATAGACCCGGAACGTTTTTTATGAACCAACGCTTACCACTAAGAAGTCATGAATGTTTTGCATAGTTTCTACAGTTTATTTGAGGAATTGAACTACACGTTGCCAGGACTTCGCCAGAAAATCATCTGAAACAAATACTAGACATAAAACAGTTTACGTTTACTGTTTTTTATTGCAACAGTCAAGAAAAAAAAACATTCGAAGCAGTTTTGTATTTCGACTCGCCACAATACACATTTTCCCTCCACACTCAAAATACCTTAAATCCATAAATAATATTTAAACATAAAATACATTCTTTCATAATCTGCGCAATAAGCAGAGCCAGCGGCCAACCGTGTATAATTTTTCTACTCTTGTCTCTCTACATGTCCTATAAGTTCCAAGTAGAGGTCGGCGCCGTTTCTCTTTCTGTTTTTGTTTCCTATCATTTTCTGTCCTTTTCTTTAGAGAAAACCAAAAAACCGAAAACAG
Source organism: Artemia sinica (assembly GCA_027921565.1). Lineage (NCBI taxonomy): Eukaryota > Metazoa > Arthropoda > Branchiopoda > Anostraca > Artemiidae > Artemia > Artemia sinica. Next base: position 45,908,450 of record CM051265.1, read on the forward strand.
GTAGCTGTTTTTCGGAATCTTTTCTGTTTCTGTTCCATTTTTGCTGTTTCCGTTTTTCTTAGACCCATATTTTTTCCTTTTCGATGTTTTGGTTGCGAATAGCATCATAGTGTATTCTAGCGACTTTTATTCGATTTACGATAATTGTCATTTAGGGAATAGTTCTGTCTTTACATGTTCTGAAGAAAAGAATTGCCACTATGAAAATTAATCCAACATTGAAGAAGTCTTATCATTAAAGTAACTGAAGCAGTCTAACTGGATTTGCACCTTTCGGTCGGCCTTGGTAAAAAGAGTGGTCCACCGTAGAAGCTGTCATTGAAGTTCTTCATCCGTTCAAGCAAGCAGCGGTGACAGCTAGCGGGTATAATTATGTTTCAGTAACCAAAGTCGTGCTGATGATTAAAGGACTTCAGTTGTTTTGTCTGACTCCGGATACTAGCACTATGGCTGAGTCAGTCAATGGCATCAGATGTTCAGCTCAGGACACATTTTTCGGCCAGTCTTTTGTTTGATATGCTACTCTTCACAAGAGCTGGCTTTTTGGGCCCTGGAATTTACGAAAAAATGAGCGATATAGACACAAATTCAAATCGTCAGTCCATCTCGTCACTTCCCCAGCAATTCATCTCCGAGCAGAGAAATACGGAAAAACTCACTGAAATCCAATTAAACTCCATATCTTTCCCAACCGAGAATTTTACATTATTCACACAACCTCCACTGCATGACAGAGATAAAGACTCTTTTTCAGTGGTTGACTTCCTGTCGATTTTTGTGACTCCAAAGGAATGGCTGGCCACAACAGCTTTATCTTTTGCTTTAAACTTCATTAGTCGATGACATCCTGATGTACAGTATGTACTTTAAGCTGCGATGACACTCTCTCCCTTTGTTTTCACAAATTCACAGCCATATGAGGAAGAACGGTTATCAAATAAATCCTATCAAGTACTCAATCACTCTTCCGTACTGCTGCTGCCCCTTTGGGGGACAATAGATGAGTGATGTTGACAAAAACCACTTCATTTAGGTATGGTAAATTTTAGAAACTCATATTCTCACTTAATGGAGGGTTTTAACCTTTCAAGTGAAAAAGAAGCAGCTTCATACTAAAGAGGCTAAAAGCCTTGCGCAAAAACGATGAAAGCTCTCCTACAAATACCACCCTGTTCACTGGCAAAATAATCCATTTGACTGTGGGATGTACGCTATATATTATGCAGACCATTATTTTAAAAAAGAAATCGTTCCAGAACAGTTTACAACTAATTTTCAAGCTTGGCAAACTATTCAGCAACTCTGATAGGACTTGTGTTTCTAAACCATCGCCGACATGAGGATGAGGCATGACAGAGTATCGTTTTGTTACATTTGTTACGCCAGACCAGAAGGTGAAAAGCGAAATCTGTGTACATTTGTATCTAGATGTTGCGCGATGTATAACATGTGATATGTGTACTGATGAAATTTTTGAAAATTTCAGAAGTTACAGATATCACCCAGAATAACTTTCCACCTGATTCTACTTGCTCGAATAATTCAGAAAGTGAAGACCATATCCACTGTTGGCCTGCTGCATCTCTGGCGCTGTTCAACGTAACTGCAACAAAGCCAGTGTACCTGCAACGGATCATACCAGGTCTGATGAAATTCCGACAGAGCTAAAGGCTAAAAGACCAAAGTCGAAATCTGATACAAAAAGGCAAAAAATGTGCCCAAGAGGTATACCCAGACGCGGTTGCTGTATTCGCTGTTGACTGAAAAGAATTTAAAGATACATCCATTTTAGGTTAGGTCCATTTTAGGAAAGGGGTTAGGTTAGGAAAATGAAACTTTCAGTAATGAATCCAGGGCCAAAAACACACTCTGGAAAGGTATTGCCAAACTACTATGTTAACCCCCTTCCGATTTCTCAGTCTTAGAAATTTTCCCTACTTGACAGGTTGGAATTAACCTATTGGAATTTTGACAAAACAACATCATACCTTAACTTTCAGTTTTCATTTTTTTTTCTCTCTGGTTTTAGTTCTGGAAAATGCGATTCCCGCTATTTGAGTAAAATTTTAAGCCGTATCAATGGGTTTTTGTCTAAATTTAGGAAATGTATTTGTAAATCTTTGAAACCTCATAAATTGGAACTGAGCAAAGTTGTTAAGCTGAAAATACTTTTCTTGTACTTCATTTAAGTAGAAGATCCATTTTGCAATGTTTCAATTTTATAATACAAAGATTTGTCAAGGTCACCAAAGGTCAGGCTCTTTTATAACACAAAGATTTGTCAAGGTCATCAATGGTCAGGCTCTCTAGAGGGAGAAGGAGTGGTGGCAGGTACTTCAAAATACTTTCCCGGGACATATTTTAGTATGTAGATCCATCCCTGAAAGTTTCATTTTCCCTACCTAACACCTTTCCAAGATAGCAAAAAGTAGTTTGTCTAGAATTTTTACCTTTTCGATTTAGAAGAAACTATTAAAAACACCGCAAAATCTTTTTCGCCTAACTTTCCTCGTAATTTCAACATGTAATTTATTTTTACCTGCTTTGAAATTAACTTTACCAACGCTGGAGATAGTGTTCCCACTACCAAAAAGGTTTGATCCAATCATGGACAGATGCTACAAAAAATATGGGTTCCAAAAACAAATCCTGCAACTTCTTTAAAGTTACGAGCACATTTACAATAGGTTGAAGTAGGATACGAGCACATTGACGGTAAGAGGCCAGATAAATAAGAACTTAACAGGCAGGTGCGTCCATCAATCATATTCGAGTTTTATAGCTCTCTGTCTTAATAAGTACATTTCTTCATATTTCATTGGCAAAATTGAGCTTTTCCCTGCTCCAGGCGTGTTTCTTTTAGGAAGAAGTGCAGATGATTAACCTGATGTGATTATGTAAAAGCTTCAGAAAGGACTAAGAAAGTTGGAATAGCCTGAGAAAAGTTGGGGGAGAGCAGCAACGTCGAATGGGACTAAAGGAGGCAGGAAGAGACCAAAAACTTTGGAAAAAAAAATTTTCTTGAAAGAAAATTTGGACGAATGTAATCGTCACACAAAAATTCGAAAAAATGGTAATGCACGAAACAACCAAGTACTTAGTACATGTATCTATTATTGACTTGAAATGTGAGCAAACGGTGGCAAACAGTGAGCAAATGGTGGGCAAAGATCTAAACGCTGCCAAGAAAAAGAAAAGGCTTGGATTAGTGCCTATAGCAAAACTTTTAGATTATTGTAACTAATCTTATGAATTATCAATTAGACGCTTAGTTAGCTTATTTTAACATTTTTTACGAGATCCTCCCCCTGAAACAAAACCCTTTGGGCATGCCAAAAAGAGGTTTGGCATGCCAAAAAAATATAGTTATCACATCTAGTCCAGTAATACTTTGTGTCCACTGTGAAATGCTTGTCCAAATTTTATTTTACAAGATTTCAGGGAAAACTTTATCCTAAAGAGAAAAGTTTTTGATAAAAAAATGAAAAAAAGAAAATTTTCCTTTTTTAAATAAAAGGTTTTTTAACACGCAACAGTTGTGGAAGCAATTTTCATATCTCTCCAATATTAAACATTGTACAGTTTGCCTCAATTATTGTCTTCATTTAGTCTTCAGAGTGGAAACACCTTTTTGTATTCACTGGACTTCAAAGCCTGCTTTGGACTTGAATTAATTAAGAGCTTTGAACATGAATTATTTCAGTGACCCTAGCTAATTCATCTTTAAACAGCGTTCGTGTAAGATATACCTACACCAGTGAAAAATTTTCTTTGATAATATATCAAAACCCATTCCGGTTCAAAAAATGACAAAGGGAGTATGCCAGGAATGCAGATTAAGAGTTACTATTAACTCTATTCAGTGCAGTAGCTGTGAGGTTTACTTCCATGAACATTGCTCTGGTATGCAACGTTCTAAATGGTCAAAAATTGGCTTTGCCTAGATTGTACTGCAAAAGAAGATACTAATGACAAGGTAGTAGCTTTTGATGACTCTTTGCGTTGTTCTGCCCAGACCCCGTCTACTCTTAAGACACCTCCACGTCACCCATCGGGAAGTGACCTAGTCAACATTTTGAAGGAAGTGAGGTCATCACCCTTATCGTCTCTCAAATCAATTCCTTGCCAAACCAATTTCATGCCCCAGGACAGTCCCCCCTCAACCACGTCCGATGTGTCCTGCCAAACCAATTTCGTTTAAAAAACAACTGATTTCAGTTGCCAAACCTCTGACCAAGCTACAGTATTCAAGAACTGTGCTTCCTGCCAGTCCGACTTGTTAAACAACGTTCCTACTGCACCTAAAACAAGACACCTCCTCCCTCCAATGCAGCGGTTATTATCATTGATGAGTGAACTTGAAAATGTTATTATAGAAATGTCCACCCTAACCACTTCAAAAAGTGTTAAGATTTGGTAACCCCCAGTCTTTTCCAATCCAGGAAAAGGAGAAATCCATAAGTTCTGTTAAAATCAATAGGCCCGTTTTTTAGCACTAAGATCCTACATCTTTCTGCAAAGATTATCGTATTTTAACTCATCTTTGTTCTAAGATCTTACAACTCACTGATGTTAGCAAAAAGTGTGAAGACCGCCACTGTTTTGCCATACAGAACAATGATGAGAGAACTTTGATGATCTACTCATCATTGTTCTCAGGCCGCTGATCAGAGCAGAATGATCAAAGACGTTTGCACAAAAACGACCAAAGATGTAAGATCTTTGTTCAAAGATTTCACTTTTAAGCGTTTTCTCACAAATGACGTAAGATCTTGGCACATGAGTGAAAAAACGCCCCTAATATTCAAACAAGACTTATTGATGCTAATGTGGCTCCTGATAACATCATCAAAAATCAAAATTTAACAGAAGACAAGGTCAACGACAAAATTATTGATATGAATGTGGTGATTTCCGGTTCAACTAAGATAAAAAGACAAGTTTGTGTGTTTAAAGGATTAAACTGTCTTGGTTTTAATCCCCTCTCAGGCACAAGTGTTCAAGGTCATTCTGAAATTGACCTTAATTATACATGTAAAACCGGGTGTGAGTCCAATACTAGTGATGAACTATCCAGGAAGCAAGTTAATGCTAATAAAGGTATATGCCAATATGCCTGGAGAGGGGTTTGCAAGAAGGAAGAGTCGTGTAAATACCTTCATTTGTGCAAGAATTATTAATTGAAGAATGAATGTAGTGTCCCTGGGTGCAAACTCTTGCATTCCAGGGTGTTTGATAGTTTTAGAAGTGGGCTTTGCTTCGGTGAATGCAGTCAAATCCACTTGAAATATGGATACAAATCTTTTAAAAAGCTCTTAAATAGTGCCGAAAAAAATTTAAACCCACAGTCCGCACCCCTCCAATTCCTTCTCTCATCAGTTTGGACCTGTCAAAAAACGATTTGCATCAAACCTTCCCACCATTACATCAAAGGTCAGTGAGATACCGCAAGCAGTTCAGCTCAACGAAAACAAATTCTCCCCCTCCAAAAGTGCCAAGAAAACTCTGTCGAAAAACGAGAGTCACCGAGCCGTTCAAGTAACACACCAGTGTCCATTGAAGCACCACCACCAGCTCATTCCGGGGAATTTAAGACCCCCACCGTATTCTATCACCACAAAGAAGACCCTACTTCCATCCATTCGTCCCCAGGTACTTTGGGTTATGGAAAATAATTTCTGAGACCACACTGGCTAATCATGATAAAACGAAACAATAGTAATAGTGGTGTTTATAGGGTTCCATGTTCTTGCGGCTGTTTCTATGTGGGAAGAACCCATCAGCAATTGGGGGAGATTGTTGGAACACAGGTCCTCAATCGACAAAGCTATGGAGCTATGCCAAAGGCCTGAGACTTTTGATTCCGCTTTGGCTCAGCATGTGTACGACAATCCACACCATTTCGTTTTATTCGATAACACCTCGATTACTGCCCCTGTTAAAGGTCTCATCCAAGTTTTCAGGGAGGCAGTTGAGATAAAAAAGTACATTCACCGAAAGGTTGCTCTCAATAGAGACACGGGAGAAACCTATTTAAGCCCCATTTATAATGAACTAATTAATTCTGATCCGTTTTACTTTCCCAAAGCTCCTTGTTACGAACGCCGAAAGCCTGAATTTCGACAAATTGATCGAGCTAGAGGCCCTCTGCCAAGTACACAAAATTGATGTAATTGCCGTAACTGAGGTCCAAGCACAGAACCCTGACTTATTGAAAATTAATAACCACTTCCAATTCATAAAACTTCGTCCTCATGATCACCCCCTAGGTAAAAAGGGAGGTGGAACACTATTTTTTGTAAATAATTATCTCTTTCCTAAATTAATTCATGCTCCTAACCTTTCAGATTACGATGAAATCATTTGGGTAAGTGTAAGACCCAAAGTTTTACCACGCCCCTTTAATTTGATTGTGTTTTGCTGCTTCTAATATTCCCCAAATAAAAACGCTGCACAAAGACAGCGATTCTACCAACAACTGCATAGTAGTGCCGACTTTGTCCTATGCAAATTCCCGAACGCCGGTATTTTCTTAGTAGGTGATGCTAATGATCTAAAGTTAAATTCCCTTTGTAGTTCCCTAAACTTAAAACAAATGGTAAAAATACCAACAACAAAAGGAAATTCTACCCTTGATTTGATTTAAATAATTTCTGAGACCACACTGGCTAATCATGATAAAACGAAACAATAGTAAAAAAAAAAGAAAAACGAGGATTATACAAGCCAGTGAAAAATATGGACTAAAATGCAAATATTTCGGTCAAGACCTCCGATTGACCGTCCTTAGTGCAAGATAATAACATTAAAATTACTAATAAAAATCCAAGGATACTATAAAAAAATTTCAAACCTTAAAACAAAGCACAACTAAAATTTCAATTTTTTAATTTATACAGAGCATTTTTAAAAGCTAAACACTTTCCAGGTAAAACATCATCACAGATTAGGTTAGGCTGCAAAATGTGATTTTTTTTTAATATTTAAGTAAAAACGATCAGAATTAATTATTTCATTATAAATGGGGCTTAAATAGGTTTCTCCCGTGTCTCTATTGAGAGAAACTTTTCGGTAAATGTACTTTTTTATCTCAACTGCCTCCCTGAAAACTTGGATGAGACCTTTAACAGGGGCAATAATGGAGGTGTTATCGAATAAAACGAAATGGTGCGGGTTGTCATACACATGCTGAGCCAAGGCGGAATCAAAAGTCTCAGGCCTTTGGCATAGCTCCATAGCTTTGTCGATTATATAATACCAACAACAAAAGGAAATTCTACCCTTAATTTGATTTGCACCAATGTGCAGGCTTTCTACGCCCCTCCTGTTCCCTTGCCCCCGTTAGGAGGAAGTTACAATTTTTGTTTATTAAGGAAGCCTCTCAACAGCTTCAATCATACTTTTTCTGTTATTGAGTTCTCTTATCGCCCAATTTCCAATGATGGCCTTTACACATTTGGATCTTGGATTATCAATGAAAACTGGCTGGGTCTCAAAGGAAAAAATGACATTAATTTTAAAGTCTCTGAATTCCATAATCTGATTAAAACAAAATACATAAATTCCTTCCCTGTGAAAAAGGTAAAAACATGTTCTAATGACAAACCATACATTACTAGCCAATTGAAAAAACTAATTAGAATCAAATTGAATCTACTAAAGAGTGGTAAAACATCCAAAGCGAACTCACTGCGTAAACATATAAAAAAAGAAATACGTAAATCTGCTTCTTCATATTACAAATGCAAAGTCCAGGATTTATTTCCTACAAAGCCAAAACAATGGTATAACAGAATAAATAAAATTTGTGGGAAAACACATAATAATATAGATTTCCATTTCCAAGAAGACCCTTCAGATACAGCCATTGAACTATGGAAGAAAGAACAGGTTTCTTTCTTCCATAGTTCAGAACCTCCCTCCCCTTTTTTTTGACACTCCTTATGATTTGTGCTCTCTCAATTTTCCCGTTATTTAGCCCTCGGATGTGGAGGCAAAAATTAAGAACATTAAAAAGTGTATTACATGTCCACTAGACATCCCGATTGTACTAATTAAAGCCTTTGCCGACAATCTCTCAGAGCATTTGTCCTTACTTTTTAATGAAATTACCTCTAGTGGTGAATTTCCAAATTGTTGGAAATTAGGTTTTATTACTCCCGTAAAAAAGAAAGGTAACAATCAAGATTTTGATGGTGTCCGTCCCATTACTCTTATTGCAGTTTTTTCGAAGTTATATGAAAGCTTTTTAGCTGAGTGGTTGAAAGTAAAGATTATCCCAAATGTTGACCAAAGACAATTCGGATAACACACTCGAAAAACCCAATACCTGGGTCAATGTTATCGCTGTTGACTTGCAAAAAGCTTTTGATTTAATCAACCCCAATATACTATTAGAAAAGCTATCTAATGACTTTCAAGTTGACCCTTATTTAATTAGAAAAATTGCGTCTTTCCTCTCTAATAGAACGCAAGTCGTGAAATACCTGAATGTATATTCTGATCCCCTCCCAATTTATAATGGTGTGCCCCAAGGAACCCTCTTAGGTCCAATTTTATTTCTTACAATGATAAACAACCTTGGTGTTTATTTTCCGGATAGATGGAAATTCGCTGATGATCTAACTGTCTTAGAGACATGTTTCAAAAATTTAAAAAGCAACCCAATGGACATCTTGCAATCAATATCAGCTGAAGCTCTTAATGAAAGTCAACCCTTTAGTCAACTGTTCTTACTATTAATTTCTTTAAAACTCCCCCTTCTTTCTCCTGTCCAATCCCCCCTGAAATGTCTGTTACCACTATGGAATTACTGGGCGTTACCATCTCAAGCGACTTAAAATGGGATTATCATATTAATGTCATCTTAAAAGGTGCAAATGCCGCATTTTCCCTCCTTAAACTCCTTAAAAAATTTAAATGCCCTAAATCGCATTGTTTGAGGATTTTCCAGTCATTTGTACGCCCAACCCTTGAGTACGCCTGTCCTGTTTGGCATCCTGGCATTTCCATTGGATTGTCGGGCAGAATAGAGGCAGTCCAAAAAAGGTGCCTAAGAATTATCTTCAATGAGGGTAAAGTACCTTATATTTCCCTTCTTAGGAGAGTTAATCTTGTCACCCTTAAGGAAAGGAGAGCAAAAACTACCTTGCGTTTTGAGCCCGTCTCCCGTGTTCTGTGTAAAAAAAAAACCCCTTCTTGCCCCAATAAGAGTTTGCACTGAAAGATATAGAAGAACTTTTATCCCTTACATAGTTGACATTTTCAATCAGTGAATCTCCGCAGCCCCCCCCCCTCACTCACTTTTTACGTCATAGTTATTAGTTTTAATGCCCATTTTACAAATTTGGATTTTTTTTTATTATTATTAATACCAAAATACGGTAAGCTGTAACAAGCTTGTCGCACTAAACATTTATAAAAAAGTCTATAACAATGTCAATGGCATAACAAAAACATACAGTAAGTGAAAACATAATAACTAAAGCATACAGTAGCATACCAAACTAAACATATCTGTTAATAATTGAAACATACCAAAAAGTAAGCCTACAAAATAACTGAAAATACACTGTCACAAATCAGCTAATACAAACGTAAAAATATTCTCAAAATGGATTGTGATTGGACCTAGTATGGAAATCTGTAGAGGCTAAACTACTTTTGAAAGACTGGACTGTGGTACTTGCAACTATTTCTGATGGAAGTGAATTCCAAGTCTTCCACACTCGGCTAGACAAAGAGTTTTGGCCTTGTCTTTTCAGTGAACATGGTGGGTAAATTTTGTGTTGGTGTTGACGGGCACTACTGTATTCTGTAAAAGTGAAAAAGTTGAGTTGGGGTGGTATTATCGATATTCCTAACAATGCGGAATGTATTTATTAGGTCGGCCCTATCCGGTCGGAACTGGAGAGAAGGCAACTGTAGTCTTTGCATTCTCTGGTGGTATGGTAGATGACCCAGGTATGGTATGAGTTTGGTGGCCCTACGTTGCACTCTCTCAACCCTCCCTCTATCTCTCTTATTAAGGGGATACCATACTGATGAGTAATACTCAAGCATTGGACGTACAGTGGATACATAAAGTGAAATCAGTGAATGAAGATTAAACTTAGAAAAAGTACGCCTTAGACGTAGTAATTGGTAATTCGCCTTATGGGTGATATCCGATACATGTTTATTAAATTTGAGACTTGAATCAAAGCAAATCCCAAGGTCACGAACATATTCCACACTTGAAATTGATTTACCAACAACAAAGTAATGGTAATGTTGAGGGAGTCTACGCTAATAGTGCACAGCATTGCACTTGGTTTCATTAATGAACATAGAGTTTGCAGTACATCACTGGCCAGAGCAACCAAATCCTCTTGAAGTAAAGAAATCTCATGTTCACTCATGACTGACCTTTAGATTTTTACATCATCTGCAAACATTTTTATGGTCGAATTCCTAACAACACCTGGCAAATCATTGATAAAAAGGCCGAAGAGTACTGGCCCAAGACAACTGCCTTGTGGAACTCCACTTATGACAGACATAGGTGATGACAAAGCATCACCTACTGCAACCTCTTGGGTTCTATTTGTAAGATAATCCGTTATCCATGCTTTAGTTTGTGGGCCAATACCATATAGTTGACATTTGTTTATCAGAAGTGGGATGGAAATTTTTCTCGAATGCTTCGGAAAAGTCAATATAAATACAATCAAACAAAATGCCATTATCAGCCACCAATTGAAAATCATGAATCACCTCAAGAAGTTGTGTGTTATGGGACTTTGAACCATTCTTGTACAATGGCCTAATGATAGTTCTTTTCCAAGCTGAAGGACATTTACCAGATGAGAGACAAAGATTAAAGAGATATGTGAGTGGTCCAGCAAGCACTGATGCAAGTTCAGTAACATCACATTGGAAAATCCATCAATATCTGGTGCCTTTCCTGGATCAAGATTTCGGAGTGTCAGATAAACCTGCTGGACTGTAAACTCTAAATTATCAAATTCTTTTGTTAAATCTGGAGGAGTAAACTGAGTGTTTACTTAGTTAAACTAATATTTACTTTTTATTTATGTTTTTTAGTCACTAACTTATGTTTTTGTTTTAATTTTACTTTATTCCCTTGTTAATTTTACGAGTTTTTGTCTTTTTTGGCATTTTTGCTGACTTGACATTGGCCTTCTAATTTTATGAGTTTAATTTGTTTTTGCTTTTAACATTTTTAAGTATTTGACATTGACCCTTTTATAATTTTGTGTTGTTGTTTGATTGTTTGTTTTTGTTGTTCTTTTTTCGCTTCATTTGACGCTAAAGTGCGAATTCCGCCCTTTTGGGCTTCTGACAGCTGTCTTTCACCAAAGTCAAAGTCAGAAAGTCTTATCTTATCTTACCCGAGTGATTTTATTGGTATTTGTCTTGGTTTATAAAAGAGGATGAGACGAATAATGCATTTAGAGAAAAAATGTGAGACTTATTTTGTCTGCAATTCAAGATAAACTCCAAGATCCATTTCATGTTTTCTGCCTAAACTACTACAGTCTCTATTGTCATAAATAGTATCAACAAATAGAGCAAAAAACATTCAACGGAATGTCTGGATTTTTTTTAAACCAAGTTCAAAGTAAGTATAAAGAATTTAAGAGAACATTCTTAGTTTGTTGCTTAGCTATTACCAAACAACTAGCATACCAAGATATGGGGAGAAAAAGAAAGAAGCATGTTTGGCATTTGCCTTTTGTTCAGGCTCATCACAATGAAATCGACACTAGATTACGTTTGAAGAGGTAGAAAGAGTTTGCCAAAGTATTTGTGTGAGCTAAACACGAGAGTAAAGAATTTTGTCTTTAAGTTCCTTTAGATTGGCCAGCTCCTTTATCCAAAAAGCAGCCAGGTAAAGGCAGCAAATTATCAACACTGATTAGAGCTCGCTGCTGAAATCTAAGAGAGAAATTTCAGATTAGGTCCATCCCAAAGTGATGACATTAGCACTGGACTTTATAACGCCTAGCTTTTTAACTTCCTAACTAGAAATAATATAGCTATAAAATAATAAATTCAAGTCACTTCAAATATAAATTCAACGTTATATATGAAGCAAAAGAAAAAAAAATAGAAAAAGTATTGAATACTATAATCCACAAAAAGGTTTTAACGGTTTCAAAGGTAGTTGTCTAGCACTGCCTAAGTAAAGAGCCAAGTGCCTTCAATTAGGGGTGTGCACAGAGAGGGGATGGAGGGTCAGAGCCCGACCGCCTGAAATCCTATTTTTTTTTAGAATTTCTGACCACTTTTTGTAAAAAAAAAACTAAATAAAATGGTTTTTCTTATTATTCCCCCCCCCCAAAAAAAAAAAATCCTGCTAACATGCCTGCCTTCAACAAATCATTTTTTTTCAACTACTTTATATAGAAAAGAAGGTCATAGAAACTTTGGATGGGGTTCATTCCATTGGCAGTTTCAGAGAGCTCATTTTTAATGCACTGGTACTATTTTAAGGTGATACTAATGATATTTACTTAATGCATGTGCTATTTCAAAAATCTTACAAATGCAAGTCCATTAGAAACTACTAATTTTGACAATTGGCTTTCACAATGAGTGCAATAGATTGCACTTTTACAATTAAGCACTAAAGATCTCAAGATGACCATTTCCAAATATAAGGATTCTGCATTTTGACCTTGTAACAACACTCGTTACAAGGCCAAAATGCAGAATCCTTATATTTTGGAAAAATCAAATTGACAGAATAGTTTAAACAAACTCATAGAACTGCCTTGGGGCAATCCTAGATTAAAATTATTAGTATAAATAAAAGTAAACTGAAAAAGGTACATTCACAAGCCTTAAAATCAATGCAACACTTACGTGCCTGACTCTTTTTGAAAACTTCCAATCCAGAGGGAGAACAATTTTTGCATAAGAAGACATATGACAACATAAATGGCACTAATTTTCCAAGCTGTTGTCCAATACACAACTCATGATACCACTTAAAGCAGCTAGCGCACAGAAGTTCAACTGAGTTTAGATTGCGCTCTTTCCCACTGCAAAAAAAAAAATGCTTTGAAATTTACAACCATTTTCTAATATAGAATGTAAATGTGATACAATCTTATTACATTTCAAAAAAAAGAAATAAATAAGTAAATTTTGCACCATCTCACGCAATCAAAAATTTAATGCAAAAGTTCAAAATACAATAAGAAATGATAATCTACAATTAATTTGTTTGAAAATTCCAGTCTTACCAGATATTGCATTTTGGTTCTCAGAATCTTGGTTTCATTTTCTTCTCTTTGATCAAATTTGTATTTTGAGATACACATGTAAGCTATTGATGCTCTCATAGTTGCCTCTGTGCAAATTTTGATGATACTCTATTGTTCGTCTTTTGGCACAAAATATGCCTACTTTTGGAGGAAGCTAATTAGCAATTAATGTTATAATCTTTGACATTGTTATAACCTTTTTGTTGTCTCTTTTGAAGATATTTTTGTCCAAGGAAGTTAACTATCTTATTACAATGTAATACTCTTATATATTTTTTTTTCTTTTGGCATTCAGATTCTATGCATTTAAATAAAAAATCGATCTAAGAAAAAAGAAAGAAGTATTCCTGATGGAGTAAAGAGCAAAGACGAAACTTAAAACTAACCAAAATTATTGTTTCACTGTTTATACGAAATATATCTGTAATTTTGATTAAAATAAACTGACGTGATATTTTCCTAAATTTGCAGAATTCTGAAAACTAGTGCTTTACAGAAGACAGATCTTACTTGAGGTTTCAAGAGAATTAAAACTGTTTACTAAATTTACTGAGTTCATGGTTAGTGAAAGAACATTTAGAGCCTTATAAATTAGTCTTTAATTTTCTGCAGCATACTTAAGGACTTTCTTGCTCCTAAGCATGCTTTATTTCTATCAATTTTGTGTTTTCAGTAAAGTGCTAGTTTTTCAAAGTTCTAAGAACTAAGGTAAACTTTACAAGTCAGTTTATTTTAGCCAATATTGCAGATAAATGTTGCACAAACTACAAAGCAATAATTTTCATTTATTTAAGTTTCATCTTCACTTTTTACTTCCATTGGATCGAATTAGGAAAACAGAAGGACAATGAAAGGACTTATGGTGTGAAGTTCTATAGTTTAAGGAAATTAGTGTTACTGTTATTGCAGTTTTTTCTGATGCAATGTTGCAACGAATAATGAACTGCTAGAATTCCAGAAAAAGGAATGATAAATGTCAAGTGGTTGGCTTCTAGTGAAGGAAACACAGCTATACAAATAAAAACAGTTGCATTAGATTCTATATTTTATGCCAGAAGGTGTGCAAATAAGTTTGTGCCTTAAAAAAACAAAAAGATTACATAACTTGTTTATTATTTGATTAACCCACATTTCCACACATTCACTGGAAGACTACTGTCATTAGACATAAATGTTAATGTAAAATATTTAGCTGAAGTATAAACAGCAATATTGTTTTCCTCATCAAATATGGCAAATTTTGTATCAAATAATGTGTATTTGCAAAAATTCTACTTAAATATGAAGAACAATGCTTCCAAAAACCATTGTTTTTTAGTGAAAGTATATGGTGACCATGGTTTAGCTGAACAAGCATATCTGAAGTGGTTTGCAGGGTTTAATAGTGGCAATTTTTACCTGAAAGACAAGGAGCATGCTGAATCACGGAAAAAGGAGAACAGGGATGAATAATTTGAGTTATTGCTCAGCAAAGAAGCATCATAAATGCAAGAAGCACTTGCAAAAACCCTTGGTCACTCATCAAGCATTTTCCTGTTGTTTAAAAGTAATGGGAATGATCTGAAAGGAAAGAAATTGAGTGCCATATAAATTGAAATTCCAAAGAAATCAAACGCCAGTTTTTTACTTGCAAACAACTGCTCCAATGGCAAGAAAGAAAGATATTTTAGAACTGTATTGTGACAGGTATGAAAACTGGTTCCATTACTATAATCCAAAACTTTGGGCAACATATGGGCACCTTGGCCATACCTCATCATTGACAGCCAAATTGAATTTTCATGCCAAAAAGGTCATGCTGTGTATTTGGTGAGATCAACTTGGTGTAGTCTATTATGCCAAAGCTAAACATAAATTTAAGTTTCAGATTTGTTTGTGGCACTCATTAGTGAGCAGGTGATGCCAAAAAAACGTATGTAATTCTATTGGATATTATGGAGGTGGCAATGCAATTTGTTCAACTCTTTCTTTGGGAAAATGGAGGAGCAAAGAAGAAGGAGGGCTCTGCAGTGAATACATACAATGTTGAAGGGCCCCAACAATTTGTAATTAGTATTGGCCTAGTTTAGGACATCTTTGTAGGTTAGTACTGGATTCTGTCAAACATTGCACAGGCACTGTCCTTCTAATTGCAAATTTCACTGTGCATCATTTTTGTTTGTGATTTGCTTTGTTTCTTAATGTTGCTTGTCTTCAAACCACAGGTTTCTTGCTGTTGCTTGTCTTCTTACTGTAGATTTTGTTGTGGTTCATTTTCATTAATCAGTACCCCAGCCATTTTTTCCATGTCATTGATATGACAGGTAGCAAAAAATGTTTGGTATGACCACTTCTGAAAAAAGCAAATTTTCCCAAAACATCAAGCCCTATCTAGACCATCTTTTCAGACCAAACAATAATAGTGTGTCAGTTTTCACAAGTTACCAACCCATTTTTGGGAAAAAATCTGGAGGAAAAAAAGAGGACACATCAGTGCTACCAATTAAAATAAATATGATTTTTTTAGTTCTTCAAGGTGGGGGCTGAGAGTTTCTTGTATAGGGTTTTAGGTAATGGCAATTCTAATGCAGAACTTTTTCTGTAAATTTGATGCCATTTTTCAGGGGTTTTTGGCCTAATTTTCAAAACTTCCCTAAATTTGTTTTATAAAATAGTCATTTTACTATAGCCTAAAGACTAATCAAAATAATACTTTGCATCTAGGTTGCAGCTGTTGCTACAACCATGATATAAAAAAAAGCTTAAGCACTACTTTTGAAGAAAAATATGTACTGAGTTATCACACGCTGAACTAATTTTAGAAAAAGGGCAAAAAATGATGCTAAAATTCAATTTAAGAACAGCTCAAAGAAACATAAATCAATGGAAGTGACAATTTTTTTAAAAGTACAAAAATAAACACAATCTGTGCCTGGATTTATCCATTAGTGTAAAAATAGCAATAATAATGGTTATTTTATTTGATTTAAAATACTATTGTTCTGCCTTTTTTAAACTCTAGTTTAGTTTATACTGTTTAATCAAATTTCAAACATTAGAAAAGTCATATTGAATTTGTAAAAAGGAAATTCACCCCATTCCTTTTATGCCAGGAATCATTCTCAAAACACATTTATAATAGTAAAAGCCATAAAAACCAAGGTCTGCAATTTATATTGTGATTAGTTCCCTAAAAATGAGAAAAAGTTAAAAATCATACACACAGAAAGCTGAAACCATACCATGCCAATTTATCTCTGATGCCTACTTCTTAAAGCAAAAAAAAATCTGAAATTTATTTAAAAGCTTCATTTAACTAAACTAATTTACATCAAATTTCATAGAAAAAAATTATGCACATTTATGTTTAAGTGCATATCAGCTATTATGAAAAAGGGGTAGTGGGTCATTTTATAGTCAGGGTGAGAGGGCAGGCACTTTGAAGTGTACATTTTAATTCCCAAATATCCCAAGTCTCATTGAAACTTCAAATAAACATAGAATGAGTTTTGGGAAGGGGGGGGGGAGAAACTGATATCTAATCCCTCTTGATTCCCCAAAAATTTTTATCTAGACATTTATTATTGGTCCAAGCAGGCAAAGAGGCACTGTAGGGGGTAAGTAGTGCCCTTCCCACTATGACAATATTTTTCTTTTCACATGCAATCACCCCCACCCCCTCCAATAGTCCCATTCATAGCCAGTGGCAGATCCAGGGGAGGGGCAAGGGGGCACCCCCTAACATAGTCTAAAGTAGTGTACTTTACTTAATTAATGCAGGTTCACACTAATTAAACTTGTTCCTAGTGCAAGTTTACTGGATCAACCTATTTTGCAACCCCCCCCCCTAAACCAAATCCGGGATCCACCCCTGTTCATAGCCCTAATAATCTATTTCTCCATTATTTCAATCTAGTCACATGTAATAGTTCCTATATTAAAGTAGCTATATTTGCAGTCTGGAATTGATCTCTGTGTGATAATTTACCAAAATATTATTTGAAACAAAATATTATTTTATCGTTGTTGCCAAACGATAAATATTAAAAACGCCACAGATTACGTTGGCCTTCCGTTTTCTGCGTATTTTTGGTGATGATTTGTTCTGCGTACTTTTGGTGATAATTTGTGCAGAAGGGAGCAATATCAAACAAACAAGAGGCCGAGTTGGTACCAGCGGGATTTAATCCTTAAACTGCTGGGAATAGGTGATTTGAGTATTGCACTTCCCACATTTTGTCTACCTCAAGAACTTTCAGGGCAAAAAGAACTTCAATTTAGAAAATATATTGGCTGAGAAGTGTATTTAGAAAGCATATTGGCATATTATTCGCCAGGACTACAGAATACGAAGGTGTGTAACTTGTAGAAATTACATCCTTTGTGTTGACCTTGGCGTCCTTGAGAGTGGATCAAGTGAAATCTTAGAACAGTTTTTTGGAAAAATAAATAGGACATAGACTATTTTATATACTTGCTGATCAGTTTTGACTATTCTTTTCATCGAATCCTGTGCAATTATCGAACTTAAGCTCGCGATAAAAGTGCCTACGTGACCGCCCGCCCACGTGCCTTTTTAAATTTTAACCCGGGCGCCAAGTTTTGATCGCTTGGCGTTGTACTGTGGTTTTGTTCTCAGCCGAGTTCTCAGCGAAGAAATAGAAGAAAATGCCGCCGAAAGTGTCAACAAACAAGAGAACCCGGGTAAGCCCAAAGAAAAATGAAGATGAGTGTGGTAGCTGTAGACGCGAACTTGATGAACAGTCCCAAGCTTTGTCTTGTGATGGTTGTGATAAGTGGCTGTGCATAGATTGCATTGGAATCTCAAAATCAGAATACCAACTATTTTGCAAAATGACTGACAGCCTCACCTGTGAGTGGTTCTGTCCTGTGTGTAAGGTTACTGGGAATAGCAGCCTTGGCTCAAATGCTACACAAAAGCTTATCGAAGCTACCGTTTCAAAAGCTGTGACCTCTTCTCTGGATCAGTTTCAGCAAGATCTTAAACAAGAACTGGGGAACATTAACAGCAAAATCTCTAACTTGGAAAGTGAGATCGCAGGCAAGTGCACCCTAGCAGAAGTTGAATCCAAATTAGAAGATATAGTTACTAGCAGGCTGAACCGGTGTCAGAGCGATACTACCAAGAACTTTGAAAGTGATGTTAGACGGATCATCCGTGAGGACAGAGAGAGACAGAAAAGGCAGCTCAACATCGTAGTTTACGGAGTTCCTGAATCATGTGAAGAGGCAGCTGATATTCTGATGTTTATTCAGGATCATCTTGCCCAGTCATACAATCTGCCCTCTGTCAAAATCTTGAAGCCGCAGCGGCTCGGGAACAATCCACCGAAACCAGGTGACCGACCTAGACCTGTCCTCTTCCTCACTGATAACTACAAGATAAAAAAGGAGATTGTGACTAAGTCGAGGGAGCTGAAGGGTGCTGTGCAGTTTCACTTTGACCGCACAAAGGCGGAAAGGGAGAAAAGAAAACAAATCCAAACTTCAAAAAACGGGGCAGCGACGGAGCACTAAAGTGCCCACTGCCTGCTGAGGATAGCCCATATGTAAATAGTTTCCACAGTTGTAGTAGTGTCGATGATAGTGATTCATTTAAGAGTGGCAATAATAGTTGTGCTTTCCTGAAACAATTTTAGAAGTGAACACAATAAAAAAAAGTTTGATGAATAGAAACTTTCTGCACATTATAAAGTAAGAATTTCACTATTTTAGAGTTTGTTTATAACTTTTAAATATTCCTTGGGTTAAAAGGGGGGTGCATTTGTGAATGATTTGATTACTATATTTGGAAAGAGCATAAAAAAGGAAGGTATCAGTGTACAATAAGGCCTATTGAGAAGGAAATATGTTAAGAAAACAATTCTTACTTCATAATATGCAAAAATTGTAGTTAATCATTCCTAAAAGCACTTCACTTTACCTCCCCCCTATCCCTCCCCCCAATGTGCAAATACATAGCCTAAATTACATATTTTATATGCATCACTCTTTTGTTTCAACTTAATACCTGTAAATTAAAGCAATGTGGATGAATCAAGACACAGAAAAATGCATAAGAAATATATAATTTGGGATACATATTTACAAATTAGAGGGGTAAGGGAAAGTGAAGTGCTTTTAGGAATGATTAACTACAATTTTTCTGCATATTATGAAGTAAGAATTGTTTTCTTAACATGTTTCTTTCTCAACAGGCTTAATTGTACACTGATACAAAATGGAATTGGATAGTTTCAGGGGTGCAGCTAATGCAGGGGGGACTTCTCTTCCACAAAGTCCCAAGATGTTGTCACAGCCATGAAATTTAGCTTATGTTTTTAGTTTAATTTAGCTTATGTTTTGGTAAATTTTTACCAAATCATATTATTGACTTATGAATAAAGTGAATATACCACTTGATGCCTTTTTTTATGCTCTTTCCAAATATAATAATCATTTTTGTCAGAAATGAATTTTATCCCCACCTCTATATATACCAATTCAGGTATATTTGTACATTAGGGGGTGGGGGTAAAGTTTAAACTTACCTCCCATTTACATCAGAAATAGAATTTGCCCCCCCCCCCTAATGTGCAAATATATGCCCTAAATTGGTATATATAGAGGTGGGGGTAAAATTCATTTCTGACAAAATGATTATTATATTTGGAAAGAGCATAGAAAAGGCATTGAGTGGTATATTCACTTTATTTGTAAGTCAATAATATGATTTGGTAAAAATTTACCTATGTTTTTGCATTTGTTGGGAAAATGGACAATTTCCTCCCTCTAAACTCAAAAACTAAGCTGTAGCCTTGGGTAGTGTGTTTACCTTTGTCCCTATGTCAGTTATGGAATCTTACATATATTTACCCTAGATACAAGGCTATAATAGAGATTTTGTAGGCTAGTTATTTAACTATTGAAGAGGTAATTGCTGTTTGAGTAGTGGCAGGGCCAGATTTAAAGCTCTGATATTTCTAAGTCTAAGCATTTTAGATGCTATGTTTTTGTTCTCTAGGGAAAGAACCATTGGAGGTAGGTACTTCAAAATACCTTCCTGGGACATAACCTACTTTAGTCTGTATGCCTATCTCTAAATGTTTCATTTTCCTCACCTAACCCCATTCCAAGAGAGCAATAAGTATCTAAACTAGAATTTTACTGGTAAGCTAAATCTTGGCCTGAGTACTGGGCATTTTGCCCTATTATGCAGTAGGAATTGTTTTTTTTTACATGCTTCTTTCTGGAGAGTAGAAATGCAGCAATACTACTAAGCATAAAAAAGCATCAAGCAGGCCTAGGCTAGTGTTTTCATCTTGCCTCTATGTCAGTAATGGCATTGTAGACATATTTACCTTAAATTGCATCATCCAGTGAATAAGGTATTAGGCCCTATCCTGTAGGTGCTGGTTAGAGAAGATGTTGTGCCAATGTGTTGGCTGCATCCCAATCCCAAAGCCATGGCTTGGACAACTAATCTTTGTCCACAGCTCCCTTGAAGGCCTCCACACTAGGTGCTGAGACTGCTTCTTCATTAGGGAGTCCCAGAGCCCCACAAATCTATTTTACAATAAGTTTTTCTGTAGTCTGGTGTTGGCTTGTTTGCAGTACAGCTTCATGGTATGTCCTCTAATTCTTGTTGACTGGTCAGGTTCAAGCATAGGCTAGGCCTAGCCTATTTTGTTGCAAGGACTGAGTGTGCAGCATTTTGAAAACAGAAAATTTAATGCCTAATTCTGGTTCTGAAAATTGATACTTCACAGTACAGAAATGTGGATAGCACAATCTTATAGTTGGAAAAGCCTAAATGACCTAGGCTATCTAATGCTAAGTCATAGCCTGTGTTTTACTCCATGTTTAAGCACTTACCAGTAACAATTGCCTTCTTCCTTAACATCTTCAGACTTGGATTTAGGATGATTTGGCAAATCCTCATCAATTTTATCCATTATAAGAGAAGATAAAAACAAATAGGCTACCCTAATGCTTTGTAAAATTTAAATTCTACCTTGAGTTTAGAAACTGCCATCTAAAATCGAAACTTTTAATAATTTTGGCACTGCCAGATTTTGAGCGAAAAAGTAACCAACTGTTCACACAGACAGGTGCATCGTGGAAAACGCAATGCGGTGCATTGTCCGCGCTGCAGCAGTGAAACCACAGGCTTTGTTCATATCAAAAGATGCATAGCTTAACTAAGTCATTATGCTCGTATATTTCAAATGTACCAGGATTTTTGCAGTTGGTCGCTTTTTCAGCATCTGAGTCAATAAATTCAATTTTTTAAATGAGTTTGCCCTGCATGATCCCTAACATAGGATTTTGCATCTTCCTCATGACTGTGGCCCAGCTATAATTTCACAGTTTAGATTCACATAGCCTAGGCTGGGCTACTAGAGCAAATCAACATTTGGATTATCCAAAAAAGGGTGGGAACACAAAATAGTAAAACAGATATCTTCCCCATTCCTCTTAGTGGGTTGTGAGCTTTGGTCATACTTTGGTGGAGAGTTTGCTGTAAAAAATTTCAGTATACTGTTCACCACATCCTATCGGGAAAATTTGTTTCTCTCGAGATTTCCTCCCAAGCTTTCTGAATTAAATAGGATCTTCGATACTTAATATTTCATGAAATTTAAAAGCTGAAACCGCCTTTTAACTGCCTCCATAGTTTTTTCTTCCACACTCCACAAGCGTTTTATCCGCATGCGTTGGATTTTTTCAACGCATGCGTTTTGCGGAAAACCGCAAGGATGAGCGGCAAGAGACGCATGCGTTCCTTTGTAAAACGCAATCCACAGCGGTTCTCCGCAGATCCATGCTCTGTGTCAATATTAGGTAAGCAAGGACCTTGTATAAACAAGCCGAAAATAAATCGGACAACGTTTTGCCCCAAATTTGACCAAACCCCTTATGTGTTGATTGGAAGGAACAGTCTGTTACATACTTGCATTTTAGCTTGGTATTTAGTATTGGTAAACCGATTTATTTTGAAACTTTAACTTTGTAAACTGAAATTCCTGGACCCCAAATCCAAGGCAAGCCAAAAAAAAACCAAATCTAAGTCTTTTAAATACCTGGATCCAAAAATTGTGGAATTTTATAAATTTCTGGTATAACTTTGCACAGGAAACGATTTTTTTATTTAGATAGACGATTGAATGACGTATTGAAAGCTATATCTATTTTTCAGTTATCTCATAATGGTATGACAATAAAAATTAATCCTTTTTCTTCATAAAAGTAACTGAGAGTGCTTTATCTTAATATTTAAAAGATTTAAGCAAATTTAAGTCGAACATTAAAGGCTGAACCTTAAGGAGTTTTTGAAACAAAGCGTATCTTAACAGCGAAAAAGTGCCAGTCGCGAAGAACAAATGGAAAGTGTTGTCATCTTATATGACATGCTAGTGAAAATTATAGTGGCTAGTTGAAAATAACGAAAAAAAAGCGAGTTGTTTAAGAATTAACACTGTTTTCATTGTTATAATCAATTTTGATGCATAAACCGGTACTAATAATCGACCTCCCTTATTATTTTGCAATGTTTTTAAAATGCCGGTTTTTAAAGCAATTGCTAATAAAAAAAAAAAAAAAAAAAAAAAAAAAAAAAAAAAAAAAAAAAAAAAAAAAAAAAAAAAAATGGCAGTTTTACTATATTCATGAGCGTAATTATGTGAATTTATTTCTAAAAACCACTAACCAGAAACAATTTCCACTAGCTTTCTGGATTCACTTTCCAAACGCAGCCAATTTTTGTCTTCTCGTGAATGACGGTCTGGCAGTGTTCTGCTTGTCGCTAATAATAGAAATTAATAAGAGATAAGCGAGAAAGAGAGATAAAGAAAAGTAAGGGAAAGGAAAAAGAGAAGGAAAAGAGACAGAGAAAAGAGAGGTAAGCTAGCCTTGCTTTCCAACTCATGATTAAAGGGCTTTGATCAAGACCAGGACAGGGCCGTAAAATGGGTATAAACGGTGGAGGGTATAAATGTATTTCAAGCAAATTTCGATTCCCGGTTAATATACTGAAGATTTCATCACTGATACATGGACAAGGTGAAATTCATTTGCCAATGCCCCTCCCCCCAACAGTCCCATTTATAGTCCGAGGAAAAATCTGAAGTTTTTACGTTATAATTTGCAAGGTGCTTTTTATTGATAAAATTATAATACTTGTTCCCTCCCCCCTATTATACACTTTTCAAAATCATTTTAAGCACTATTTTCGTAAATTATGCATTAAATCACACATGAAGAAGAATTGCAATCTGAGAAGATGACTAGTTTAAAATGGGGCCTACAACGCATGACTGCAATGATATAACATGAAATGCATTATTAGGAATATTTATGGGACCATCATGAGGGGTATGTATTTGCATGTAAATTGATTAGTATATTTTCAAATAGCATAAAAAAAGGAATCGATCAGAATGTTCACATTGTCCTCATTGACTCATTCCAGTTATGGAACTTCGTATATGTTAACCTGATTCCTTACTCTTTACTATGAGATATCGTACTGTATCTCCAATTATATCAACATAATTCATCTGAATTTCTCACTCAAAAGTCAATGAAAGATAATAAGATAAAACCACATGTCTCTAAGAATTTAAAACTCTGCTGCACATACTTTGGTACTTTGACCAAAGATTTTACGCTGTATGGTCACTGTCATTTCAACTTATTTACGCGCATGGAGATTACAGCTTTGATTAGTGGCGTGAAATGTATTGGATTTAAAAAACGTTTGGACTGCTGCAAAAAAATACTTTCATCCAAAAAATGCAGGTCACGCCATAAAAAAACTAGATCAAAATAACAATTTTCAAGTCCTAAGCCACAAACCAGTTGCCAAAATCTTAACGCCAGTCGGCATTTAAATAAGCCAGTGTGGCAACACTGAGCATCTCCATATGTCTTTCGCTGGCCGTTCCCATGCGTCTCTTCCTTGCCCAGGCTCACACACAATTGATTTTTTTCGAAATATCATAAAATAAACAGTATTGCTATACCTAGTGATTTATCGCTATTTCTAGTGATTTTTTTCTTGCCTAGTGATTTTAATTTTGTTATTTATTTTTCGGAAAAAAAATAATTTTTTGATTTTATCAGTAGTTTTTATAGATACGCAAAAATACACTAAAAATCTAAAGGAAAGGGCTTGTAAACACCTGACTAAAAAAACAATCTGCTAGCAAGAACACATATATTGTTGGAAAATTACAATGGAATTATATTTTCATTCAAGTAACTTTTTCTTTCAATTCCTACTTTATTGCTAATGTACCCTCAGTTATTTTAGTTGATCCGCATGATAAGATTATTTGACCAGGTTAAAGAGATGATAAAGAACACTATATAGCATTATGCAGTTCTCGTCTAGCCACGCTCATTCAAACTATCGAATCCAAGCGTTCTTAATCTGAGCCATATATCAAAAGACTCCATGCACGCTAGGTTGGGATACTCAACCGCATTACTTTTGGCTATTCTCCTGCATTATTGTCGTGCATTACATTTCAGTAAATGAAAATAATAAAGTAATAATAAAATCCTAACAAAAATATAAAAAACGAAAATACTGACGTGACAACAACTGAAATCTGAAACAGCTCGGATTTTTTTCTCAGTCTGTAAATGCAGCGATCTTACCGACTTAATTTTTCGATAAGTGAAAAAGATGAAATTTATAAATGAAATAATGGGACAAGTGAAAATAGTAGAAGATAATACTAACAAGAGTGCCTACCACTACATAGAGAATACTCAGCAGTTACACCGGTTTGAATTTTGCTTTTACGTACAAAAAAAAAAAATAATTAACTAGAGAAAATAAAAATATTAAGTTTGTAGACCAATCAATTATAAATAAGGGCTGAAAAAATGATCAACACCTCAAAACTTATGACATTTTTGAATACTTTCCATACAATGTCTTTTTTTCTTAATTGTCCCCTATCCGAAATATCCCTCCTTAAAAATAAATTCATTATCATATAGGCTACTCATCAGCTCTTTCTGGTACTAAGAAAATTATTATTTTTTTTTTAATCCAAATGACAGAAGACGTGGGTAAAAAGCTGACTGCATTGCTGGAACCAGAAAACGAGTGGAATGGTTCAGGCCCGTGGAAAACTGAACACAGTATTTTTTTTATGGAGATTCCTTATACTGAAGGCAAAATATTGGAGGGCATGAAATCTTTCTATGATGTGGCACCGTGCAGGGTCACCAGAATCATAATAGTAAATGGTCAGGGTAATACAATCCACAACGACTCTGCTTTTTTAGAGCCAGAAAACCAGTGGACAAAGTCTATTGTGTCAAATAAGTGGTAACTATGAAAGCTTTTCCTAGTTTTATTTCCAGAAAAAGGCCTTCTTAGCAATCAGATATCTGATCATAACTGTAGGAACACCAGATTTTCTTAGACCCAGATCCTTTGGAAATAAACAAGCGGCACAATTATTTAAACTCAGCAATATTTTTTATTTCTGACAGAGCCGAAGTTTTAATTTTTTAATTAAATAACATTAAAGCGCTAAAAACCATCTAACAATGTTCAAAACTACCCCTTTAGGTGATTAATTAGCTGTACAAATGCTTCTTACAGTGAAAAAAAAAAAATTCAAGAATGAATTTTTTTCCAGGTTATAAGGCATGCAAGAAAAGGGAATTGCGTTAATTATTGATTAAATAGAGCTGGCGTGACACAAACATAGTGCCTTATGCGGTGATCATCTCCATGCCTTACTTTGTTCCCCAGCCGGATGACAATGCTATTTGCCCATATCGGTATCAACGTCATAAAGAAACACAGTTTTTTTCTGTGCTCTATGTAGATTATCTCCTACTTCTTCGGGAATACTACCTCAAACTTACTGTAAAGACGTAGAGAATCGAAAACAACACCTTTTCTGTGGCTTTCAAGAAAAAGGTCAAATTTCCATTTAGTAATTTTTTCCTCAATTAGGGATTCTTTCTTCAAAATTAGTAGTTTTATTTTGGGTCTGGCGGTAACCCTGAATACAAAAAATGGACTTAAAAATCAAAGATAATCTAGAAACGAAAAGTGAACATGTCATCAAATAGCAATTCGTAAGACTATCTTGGTGCACAACTTCTGACAACTGGAAATGATAGTCCCAAAACCGTGCTGATTCCATTTACTTCGTGAACCAACGACGACCAGAGTACGCGTTTAGCCCATAGTTTATTTCTAGGCTAAATTTAGAACCTGGTCATTAGATAAAATTGTATTTATTCTGGTGATTTTGTTGTTGTTATGATTATTGTCACTCTTGAGGATTTTGACTCACGAAAGTGATGAGAAATTAGTTGATTTCTCAAGAAGGTTGATGAGCAAGTTTTTTATCAACTCCCAGAAAGTTTACATGAACTGCATGTGGTTTTCACTGATACGATAGAACTAGGGACGCATCACCCATCTAGCTCATCAGTGTGCTTAAAAGAGATTAGTGCTTGCCATGGATGAAAGGATGGACAGTGGTTGAAAGTCAGTTCAATATAGCTGTATATGGCTATCTATTCTTGGAAGTATTTCCTGTGAAGCTTACTTGGTGGCTTTCATTCTGAGCTTTGGAGCAGTCTGGGAAGTAATTGCAGGAATTTTGGCGTCATGTTTTCTGGGAGTTTCACTGGTCATCGAGATGTTGGAATGCTGCTAAGAAAAGGATCCTTGGAACCTTAACCTTCTCTGAATCTTGATCTTAAAAGCGCGCATAGTAGTCCATGTTGCTTCTAGTTTCAGGAATGAAAATTTTTCTGTCATTGTTAAGGCCAAAAAACTGTTATTCCGGTTATAATTTCGCAGCATTCTTTTGACTTTTAGCTAACTAAGAAAACAAAAAGAAAGAGCTATTATTCCAATTTCCCGGTAGACTTTTCCTTGTACATAAGGTGGTCATTTCTCTACAACAGGACTTTGTTGACAGCATTGGACTACTGAACAACCTTAGTGGCACTAAGACAAAAAGTTTTTCATGGTATTTGGGGAGAATGAAGTTTGTGAAAGCAGCTCTAATATTTGATCAGGTTCATAACATGGCGGAATAGATAATGAAAGTAAACGCCAACCTTATCAATGTATCAAATCATGTAGAGGAAATAATGGATATACTTCAACTATCAGGGATATCTCTGATTATTCGTTTGTTATCTACTCTTTTCTCTTATGATCATAAGAAACATGCGAAATTTTATCGGGTGTCCCTACGTTCCTTCCAGATCCTAGTCAACCACTTTGTGTACTATTTCAATCTACAATTATATTGCCCCTATATTAATTTGAACTGTTTTGCTAATAAAGGGTCATTTTTTTCCCACCGCCTATAGACTATAAATAAAAGACAAGTTCAAGTAAAGCAATAGTTTTATTACCAAAAGATTGGCACACTTTACAATTACTTTTCGACAAAATCACCGAAAAGATTGAGACATTTGTCATATCTATGGAGAAGCTTTTCAACATCCTCTTCAAAATATATTGCTGCCAACAAATTCAAATGATCCTCGACGTTGGTTTGAAGGTCATCATTGGTTTGAAAGCACTTCCTTCCATGTCACTTCTTGAGCCCAGAAAAAAAATGAAAGTCACCGGGTGCTAAGTCAGGACTATACTGGGGATGACCAAAAATGTCCCATTGAAATTATATTTGAAAAGCCGATGAGTTGCACCAGCAGTGTGTGGACGAGCATACTTATGGATTGGAACAACTCCAGTGGTTAGCTTTCCTATTCATTTGTTTTGAATGACTACACGAAAACAACGTAGAGTTTCACAATAAATAGCTGTAGTGATTGCTGCACACTTACAGCTGGACGATAATTGCTCCACAGCAATGATTTTTCATTATTTTATATTTTCATAAATTTTTCTTTGCTGATGAAATTTGTTCTTTATTCGTCAAGCGTAAAAAATTTATTTGCTGATTAATTTAGCTATGTATTCTAAACCAATTGGGCGGTAATAAGACGTAAACGTGAAAACAATTTAAAGCACACTGAAGCTGTTACGTTTCAACAGCAGCATAGGAAAGTATATACATATATATTTTTGCTTCTCTTGGGTTCTTATAGTTTCGGTAAATTAATATGGGCTTTATCAATCATGGATCGAAGCTGGTATGAGAATTTTAAAAAATTCCCAGTGTGCCTGATTACTGGATAGGCATAAAAGTAGCGATTATCATTTTTAAGTGGAATACCGAGCTTACTCTGAATGACACAAAAAATCAACAGACAGAATTGCGCACAACCATCAAGCGTAAGTTTGACACTTTTATTTATGAAATATTCGTAATCATCACGTTCGATTTAGTTTAACAGCTACTTATGATCACTTTACTCCTTAGATTGCTATTTTGCCAGATTTTTTAGTCTGACAAAATTTTTGGGTTCCAGCAGAGATCACTAACAACATTATACCTATTTCATAGTACGGCTAAAAATATGGTAAAATGCTAATTAATGAGCTTTTTGCTACTTTGGATAGTAGTTAAGGTAGGTGAATGAGCCTCTAAAGAATAGAGCCAGAGCCTATATTACGACCTTGGAAGGTCTTTTGGAGTTTTCAACTCTATTCTTTACCCCTTCAATATAAACATAATTTTATACATGTCCTAAGACTCGCTCTATATCTGGATAATTTATGGGAGGAGTCTTTTTGCAATTGTAACAGAAATAATTCCTAAAGGGGCATCCAATAGAATATTTCCGTCTGATTTCTATCCTAAGTTATAAATAGAATTAATCACTCAAAGTTTCATTCCCAGAATCAACCTGCTATGTGCTAGACTAAATTTTCAACTATTCGAATAGTAGTTGCTACGCCCAGTAAAAGTCTGTTTGTGAAGGACCCAGGTTATTCCGTTCAAAATAAAACAAACTGGTCCTTGCTTTTCAAAAACTAAGTTCAGCCTGCTGATCCTATCTTCAACTTCTATTTCTATTGAAATTTTATCCCATACTTTCGTTATAAGGGATCTATTCGTGTCATCTTTATAAGCTTTTGAGTAAAAAGCTGCATGATTTTTATAGATCATATTGGTTTTTCAAAGTATCAGTTTAGGTTTCAAACTGGAAGCATCTCTATGTCAATTTTGTTAAATAATGATATTTGATTGTCTCTGTGAAAAAGTGTGCTTCCGTTGTTTATAGGTATAACCGGACTTTTTATTATATTCCTCTGATGGATCCCTGTTATTTTCCGGCAGTCCAATTCAGAACTGTCATGTGATCGTTTGACGTCATGAGCTACCCTGAAGCTGAAATTTCTTTCACGGAAGAATTGATTGGATTACCGGAATAAACAATATTGCTAAATTATCAGCCACCCTTAAAGACGCTTTAGAAAAAAAAAGAAAAAAAAAAAAAATGCCTGGTAGAAAAATGAACACCATTTAAATCTGCGACCGCTAACAATTCTTGTGTCATTCAATCAGTGAAGAAAATGCTATTTTGCTAAGGAGAGACAATGAACATTTGAAAAGAATAGATTCTCAACAAATGGAAATAACCAATCTATCTCAAACTCCTCTGACTGTCCCTCCAAAGATCCCAATGAAATCATATTCTAGTGCTGTCAAAGACAACGGATATTATTGCCTCATTTTAGAGCACACTGAAAAAGCCCATAGTGCTCAAAATACGGCTAGGTCCAAATCCCGACAAAGAGTGGAATCTGTAATGCACAACGTTTCAAAATTCATTAGTGAGGATTCTAAAAAAAATTGTGCTAAGAATGTGTTGTCTGGCCGAAATGGTAAAATAATCCTATAAATGGAGTCTTGGCGAGACCTGGAAACAGCAAAGACTAGGAAGTATGAAAAGGATACCCTCATAGTCTCCACGGTCAAAAACCTTAAACCTGGGTCTTAAAATCCTCCGCCTTGTTTACTCTCTCTCCCATCTCCCTTCTAAGTTTTATAAATCGTGGGCTAACTTGCAGAAGTAGCAGGCTTCTACAACCTTATAGAGAATGTTTAATGGCTCATTTTAAAGTTCTTGTCCATATGTATGTGATCTTCGTAAATTTTTCTCAATAGGTCCATCGTAAAGTACCCGATGGCACCAAGGCCGTACCCCAGGGGGGGGGGGGGGTTAGGGGGGTATAGTTGCTAATTATAGCAAATATAATTAGCATTTCGCGAAATTATTGACACATGCTTATGAAACTGCAACTGGCTATCAAAGTGAATACCTAAATCCCTTTCTGAATCTACAGATGAAATAGGTGTATCACCAAGAAAATAATGATAAGTCGAGCTCTTCGAAAAGTAATGAAGTACGAAACATTTTTGATGGTTTACAAAAATGGAGTTCGATTTACACCAATCATTTAGGGCATTCAGATCCTCTTGAATAAGGGTGACGTCTACCGGGGATGTGACACTTTTATACAGTTTTACGTCGTCCGCAAACAGTTTGACAGTGGAGTGACGAAATTCTTCAGGCAAATCATTGACAAAAAAACAAAAGAACGCTGGGCTCAAACAACTGCCTTGTGGCAAACTACTCAAAATCGGGCTTTCACTTGAAAGTGCACTACCGACTATAACCTGCTGGGAACCGGCCTGAAAAGTAATATGTAATTCACAATAAAGTTCTATTGCCTAGCTCATACTTTTCCCTTTTTTCAAGCAACAAATTAAAAGAAACTTTGTCATAAACTTTACTGAAATCAATGTACAAGCAATCAAACTTCAAACCGAAATCAGCTATATTTTGGAAATCATTTGTAACTCCTAGCAACTGCGTATTGCATGACCAGTTTTTTTCTGAAACCATGTTGTGACGGATGTCATAATTCATTTCGCTTGAAGTAATCCTGTATCCGATATACAATAATCTTTGCAAGAACTCTCAAAAAAATCTAGGTATTTTGAAATTGGACGATAATTTGCAAATTGGACTTAGTTCCTCCTTTATGGAGTGGGTTTACGACCGATTTTTTCCACGCTAAGGGGCATTTACCACTCAATAGACAACGGTTAAACAAAAACGCAAGAGATTCAGCTAAACACTTGGCTGTCTTCCGAAGAAAAGCGTTAGCAATACCATCTATATCTGGAGCTTTATTAACAAAAAAGTCATGGAGAATTTTAAACCTGCTCTGAAGAAATATCAGAGTCATCGAAGGGCACTTTATGTGCTGAAACAAATTCGGTAAAATGGGGTGGACTGCATGCTTGAATGTCATTCGGATTTACAAAAACTGACGAAAATACATGTCAATCATTAGCCTTTGTCTGATCATAGCTTATTAATTCACTAGTATCTGGGTAATCAAAAATGCACGAATCAGTCGAGGAATCAACCTTGTTTCTATTAACATACTTCCAAAACTTCTTTGGACGCCCTCAAATCTCAGTAATGATTGACGATTCGAGTCAATCATACCTTGAAACACAAAGAAAATCACGTTTTTTGCATGGACAGCACTGATGTGTCCTCTTTTTGCCACCATCGGGGCACTAAATCATCACGGAGAGCTGTACAACGGGCTCATGTGAAAGCCATATGGTTCCTATAAAGTGCACTTTGGGTGACACTTCTACGATGGAAAGTTTGGGAGGAAAGAAAAGGGTACCATCATAATCTCTATGATTGAAAACCCCAATCCTAGGGTTTACACCCCTTCCCCCCCCCTCCTCCTCTTGTATATTCCCCATCCCAGCCCCTTAATAGTTTTCATAAGTCCTCTACTGACTAAGAGAACAAACAGGCTACTGGAACATCATAGAGGGCTATTTAAGGTATCATTTAAAATCTAATGCTCATATCTACGGGTTTTTCATAAATTTATTTTGATAGCGCCATCATAAAGTTCCATACGACATAAAAAATGGCACACTTTGGTGCCATGCCTGGATTGGAAAGGCTAGGAAGCATGAAAATGGTTCCATCGTAATCTCCATGGTCGAAATCCTCATACCTGAGTTATACGTTCCTCCCTCTTGTATGCTCTTTCTCCCATTCGCCTAGTAAGATGTTTAAAGATGTAGATAGATGTTTAATGCCTCATTTTAAAACTCTTGATCATATCTGCATTCTCTTTATAAATTTGACTCAATAGCTCCATCATAAAGTGTAATATGACACAAAAATGAAATTTTTTGTGCAATACAGGTTTTAAGCTGCGAAGCAATAAAATTTGTTCGTTTTAAGTTTCATATTCGCTCTTTACTTCCTTCGGAAGAACTTTTTTTTTGATTAATTTGTAACAGCTCCCTGACATCCCGAGCTCTAGTCTCTTTCTCCTATCACTCTACTAGCAGCCTTTCTAATCAACCACAAGAAAGTTGAGGCTGGAAGTAGGAGGGATCAGAGATAATTCTTTCAATCGCCACGGATACCAGAGTCACGGTGGCTAAAAAAAAGAAAATAAATATAGGAATTGTCGATCCCCGAATATCTAGAATCCTGGACTAAAACAACTACTTGAGATGCAATTCTATTTCACTTGTATTAAAATTAAAGATTTTGTTTATTACACACGTCAAAACTCTTTAAGGAAACGGGCAAAGAATTGGGGGAAAAAAAACAAAAAAGAAAAGAATGCTATGTAACAGCACATATACTAAAAATAACAAAATAGGCCTAACGAACAATTGAGCAAAAAAGAAAATGGAATAAAAATTAATTACAATTTAAAAACTTCTACATGAAACTATGGACAGATAGCATTAGCCTATGTTCAGGATATTATCATAAAATAAAATATCCACAATGCGCACGTGTTTCTAGTTTAAACTAAAGAATAAAAGTATCGTTCAAGAAAAAAGACATCAAAGGCACTTTTAAGAAAGACGAATCAGATTCCCAGGAAAAAAAGAAGAAGAAAATCATGACAAAAATAGCTTTAAAATTCAACAGTGAGCTTTGATCGCTTAGGCTGAGGGCGTTAAGAAGAAAGGAAACAAATTAAAATTATCTTGACCATAAATTACCTATAAAAACATTTATCTCAAGTAAAAGTAGATCGACTAAATAATGAAACTGAGCTAAATTCAGCACTTTGTTTGCATTTTCGATATAACATTTTTTTTAGTTACACAAATTTCTCAATATGCATCACTGTAACAGAAAGCCATATCTACTTTAATATCTTCTCAACTAAGAAAACCATTCGATCATTTTAAAAATAAAAATCCTATTTCACATTTCGAGTTCAGGCCAGTTCACTTTATTTATTGAACCAATCAGTAGGTGAATGCAGAAGATATGACTCGTGGAGTCAGATCATTAATCACTGGCAAACGTGAGAACCTACATTGAGCCTCTTGCTAACACTTAGTTTTCTAACGCTTAGTCATCTAAACGAAACAAGAAAAAGGAAACGAGAAAAAACTATAACGAAAAAACATCTAGGAAACAAAACAAAAAACGGAAAAATTCGAACTTGGTATAATCAATAACTTTAATTGCATATTCACATTCAACCATTAAGCAGTGAAAAATGAAGTTTGAACTGGTTAATAGGTTTTTTTGGAAGTCAATCAGCGTCAAAGGAATTTATGCTTGATTAGCTATGGTGAGGGGCGTTTATCCCACTATTTCTAACTCTTCCCAATTCAACCAGTAAACCCAGAAGAAAGAGAAAACGAGTATAACCGGCTAAAAACACTCATTCCGCTTGGGAATTTCTCTCAAAACGCTTATGTATTAAAACTTTAATACAAAATGTTTCTTTGTTTCTACAATATGAAAAGCTTCATTATTTTTTTGGGTGTTAGTATATATAAGAATTAAAATAGATACCCAGTAACCAAAACACTCCTCATAGATTCTAGCATAGTCTACTTCGCAAGATATAAAAATTAGATGTTTTCAAGTGTTTTGAATTAACTGTTTTTAAAAGAAAAGTACATTGTTTCAACAAATATAATACAAAGAAATTATTTTTTATACTCCAAATAGAAATTTATGCTGTAATTACAAGTTTACTCTCTCAATAGGATTCCTTTTTGTTCATTTTTCGGTTTACTGTAGTTTACAGTAAAAACAAAACGATTTCCGCAGCTCTGTGAATAGCCAATCCTATATACATATTATATGTACAAACGGACAAATTTGTTTTTCCATCGCGACTGTCTTTTGGGCGGTGGCAGCTAGGCTACCACCAAGATTTTGATTGCATAAGTACTTTATACAAACAAGATTATTGAATTTTTATGCTAAACTCAAAAAAAAAAGAAAAAAAGAAAAAAAAAAAAATGGCAGCTCTTCTGCGATTGCAGCTCATTCTATGCTAAAAAAAACAACAAGTAATCTTCATTTTTTTACGCCAATGGCATAGCTGAGACTTTTTGGGTTCAGCCCAGCCTAAAATTTTGAAAGCAAAATTATATATATTGGCAAAATGTAACCTCCTCCATATTTGAACCCTTCCCTGACAATGACCTATATCTCTTGTAGAATAGAATAACAAAGCAGAAACACTACCTGTAATCAAGTAATCATGAGCTACTGCTCGTTTTTACAAAATAAACATTTAGTAAAGTTGAAATTCCATCAAGGAGCCAAATGCAAAAAAAAAAAAAAAAAAAAAAAAAAAAAAAAAAAAAAAAAAAAATCATTCTTCTTTTTAAATAAAACAAGTTATATATTCACATCTAAAACACTGTCAAAAATCAACTTAGACTGATGAATCATTTTGTTAGGACATTGAGGGCCTCTACCTTCAGCTCACCATCAAAACAAGAGGGTTTCGCCGAAGAGATTTTTCTAAGAATAATACTTAAATGAATTAAACTCGTTATGTATCAACCTGTAATTTATTACTTCTATCCCTCACCAAAAATGTTAATAGTTCAAAAAGTCTTACAAAAATCAACTTGGATTGAACAATCATGACGTTAAGGCATTGGGGGTTTCTGACTCCAACTCATCATCAAAAACTAGAGGAGTTGAGCTGAAGTGTTTTTTATAAGAATAATATTTAAATGAATAAAACATTGTTAATACTACAAAAAGACCAGCCAAAGACCACAAAACAGCAGGGACAACAGTAGGTGCTGCCAAAACAATTTTCATATAAGTAGCTATTGATTCACTCATATCCGCGTTCACAGAGAACCAAAGAATTGGGTAGTATCGCATTGGGTAACCTCTCAGTAGTCTGAAAAATAAAAATAGTTTAACAAATTAAGCAAAAAATTCAACCGCATTTCATTGCCATACCTCCAAAACCAAGGAGTTTAAAGACAGTGATAAAAAAAGGCTGTTTCCATATTAAGATCGCAAGATTCTAGTTACGAACTAACCCTAGTTATGCTGAATCAGATCGTATTACCAAGAGAAGATGCACCCGCCTTTAAAATCCAACATTCACTCTAATTGGCAGCTAGATACTGTAATAAATCTTACAGCGCGGACTGGAGCTAGAATCAAGCGGGAATGGAGCCATTTGCAAAGTTCAGACGCAGAGGAATTTCAGATAATCTTTTTAAGGATTTAGTCGCTATTTTTCAGCTCAAAATGTTTTCAAGATATCTCCTAAGAAAACTTCCAAGATTTTTAGCCCCTTTCACTCTAAGAAAAACCATATAGGATATCTTGAAAAGTTTTTAAGTTAAACATAGCGACAAAATCCATAAACAATTTTGTTCAAAAATTATAGGCACCTGAGCTTAAAATTATACCATTTATACTTAGTAAATATAAGCAGCTGAAAAACGAAAATACAAACGAATGATATTTTATTTTAACTTTTATTTTGAAATTTCCATCTTTACTCAGGACGACTTTTTTTTCAATAATAGTGTGGGTGAAATAGCCGGATCTGCTAGTTAATTTATTTCACTGTGTGATATATTTTCTAACTCCTAAAAGTTATTCTTCTGGCTAAATAGCGGGTAATCCAAATCTTATGAATGGATTCAAAGCTAATAATACCAATGAAAATGATAGGTCACCTAAATAACATCATAATAATAATCCGGAATTTTCGACTATTTGACCGAGCATTGGTATGACTAATCATTTATACGATTCGATACCGTTACAATGAAACAGTAGCAGACAAAGACTTGTCTTTGTGTTGTTTTTTTTCATAAATGTTTTGCGTTTTACTTTTTTCTAGTTATTTTTTCACTATATTTTCCTTCTTCTTATGGTTTTTCACATAATCTCATCATCGGAATCGAAGTCCAGGAACTATATTTTTAGGATATATATTTCAAAATATATATTTAGATATAGGCCTACTATGGTGTACTGATTAACTACTAAAGCTTTACTTTTCCAGGAAGGCTCGAGGAAATTAAAGATATGCCACTAGTATTGGCTATTAGTAGATAAATATCATCTG
Source organism: Artemia sinica (assembly GCA_027921565.1). Taxonomy (NCBI): domain Eukaryota; kingdom Metazoa; phylum Arthropoda; class Branchiopoda; order Anostraca; family Artemiidae; genus Artemia; species Artemia sinica. The sequence continues at coordinate 45,945,047 of CM051265.1, forward strand.
TATGAGACGACCAAGCGATAAAACAGCCATATATTTTCAGTGACAACCAAAAGCCTTGAAATGAGTTAAAATAGTAACGAAGTAATAAATAAGTAGGCTACTCAGCAAAGATTTTAGTAATCCTGAAAAAAAACCATGTAGATTGAGCCTCTCGGTCTAATCCATTTGTATACACGATCCACGTGCATTACTATGACCTATTGACTTATGGGTTACTTTTCTTGTTTTATGTTTGTTAGGATTTTACGGATTTCTCTGCTTTTTAGACCACAGACTAGAAAGCTGTCTTTACACCTAGAGATTATGAAAGAAAAACAAAACAAAAATAGGTGATCACGAATATCTACGATTCTTATTTCATACTGTACTTCACAACATGACAAAGTTACTGCTTTATAAACGGATGCATAAGCTAGAAATATCCAAAATCATGTTATTATTTTTTGACAAAATATTGGTATATGAAATTAGAATAACGTTTTGGAGTATATTTTGAATCCTTTTGAATCCTCTTAATTTTCCCTTTTTATTGGATTTGACCAATTTAGCTTCTAACGGCTCGTGAATATTGTACTTTACTTCTTCTTGCACGCAGTAGATCCTGGTTTTTAGGAAACACAAACTGATTTAGGTTAGAAGTTTGAGAGTCCACGGTGATCTCCATTTATTATGAAGCATTATAAAGTTCAAATATTGTGTTCGGATCGCCCAACAAATAATTTATCTTAATAATGCCAGGCTGTCATCTATCGACGCTCCCCAAACGAAAGGGAGGATTTTAAATTCTCAGAACTGCACAAGAGAAAAAAAAAAATGAAATTACTAAGTTAGTCAAAAACTCATTTCCGTATAGAATGTGATATATACCCTTTGCTTTTGCACAAAATGATATGAATTTTATGTTTTGATTTCTTTTTTTTTACATATTTTGTCCTTTTTATTATCGAACAGCTACACTGTCAAATACAGTAAGTCTTAAGAAAAGTTTTGAGCCAATATTACAGGTTTTACAGGTTCATATCTATTTTTATTTTTTACGTAAACAGACCAGATTTCCTTTCACAAATTAACAATTGTGTACAAAAATGCAAAAAGCTTCAAAAAGCGCGCAACTTCTTTTAAGAGAGGCATTACCGGATACAGCTAATCATAGGCAGCGCAATGGCGCTGCCTAAGTAAAGAACGATGTTGGCAGAATGTATTATTTTGTTTTGTTTATTTAGACCAGGGCACTTCGTATCGAAGGAGTTGTCGTAAAAACTATGAAAAGGGCTTATTTGATTGGAAATTGAAGGGCTAGTGCCCTTTTTAATAGTCGAAAGTGATTGGAGGGCAGCTAACCCCCTTCTCACGCCAACCATTTCCCCAAACACATCCAATCATAATTTTGAGACAGCCATTCTGTTCAACGTAGTTGAAAGTTCTGGAAATTATGTCTTTGAGGATGACAAACCCCACGTACCCCTCAGGGCAAGGGCTGTAAGTTATACCATTGGGGCATATAAGGTTTGCATAGAACGCTGTGTCGTAGAAACTTCAAAAAGGGCTCATTCAGTTGGGAGCTAGTGACCATTTTAATAGTCGAAAGTGATTGGAGGACAACTAACCCCCCTCTCACGCCCACCATTTCCCCAAACACAAGCAATCAAAGTTTTGAGATATCAATTTTGTTCAATGCAGTGGAAAGCTTTGGAAATTACGTCTTTGAGGATGATACCCCCCCCCCCCCACACCCCTCAGGGAAAGGGTTGTAAGTTATGCCCTTGGGGCATATAAGGTTTTTATAGAAATCCTTGTCGTAGAAACTTCAAAAAAGGCTCATTCGATTGGAAATTGAAAGAGCTAGTGCCCTTTTTAATAGCAGAAAGTGATTAGAGAGAAAAAGGTTTTATTAAAAAAATTATAACACATTAACAACAAAACCCGAAGTTTATTAAACTTGTATGGGTACACATCACCCTTTACAAAACCCTACATACACAATTACTACCAGCCAGCCTTAGATTGGAGGGCAACTAACCTCCCTCTCACGCCCACCATTTCCACAAACACATCCAATCAAAATTTTGAGATAGCCATTTTTTCAACGTAGTTGAGAGTTAAAGAAATTAGGTGTTTAAGGATGAAAACCCCCTCACAGCCTCAGGGTAACGTTTGTAAATTATGCCCTGGGGCATATAACGTTTATACAGAAAGCGGTGTTGTAGAAACTTAAATAAGGGCTCATTCGATTGGAAATAGAGAGAGAGCTAGTGATCTTTTTAATAGTCGAAAGTGATTGAAGGGCAACAAACCCCCATCTCACGCCCACCATTTCCGAAAACACATCCAATCAAAATTTTGAGACAACCACTTTGTTCAACGGAGTTTAAAGTTCTGGAAATTAGATCTTTGAGGATGACAACCCCCTACCCCCCACAACCCTTAGGGCAAGGGTTGTAAGTTAGGCCCTGGGGGCATATAAGGTTTTTAATAGAAAGTGTTGTCGCAGAAACTTAAAAAAGGGCTCATTCAATTGGAAATTGGAAGTGCTAATGCCCTTTTTAATAGTCGAAAGTGATTGGAGAACAAGTAACCCCCTCTCACGCCAACCATTTTTCCAAACACATTCATTCAAAATTTTGAGATAACCATTTTTTTCAACGTAGCTCAAAGGTCCAGAAATTCTGTCTTTGATGATGACAAACCCCCCACAGCCCCCAGGGCAAAGGTTGTATGTTATGTCCTAAGGGCATATAAGGTTTTTATAGAAAGCATTGTCGTAGAAACTTCAAAAAGGGCCCATTCAATTGGGAATTGAAAGGACTACTGCCCTTATTAATAGTCGAAAGTGATTGGAAGGCAAAAGCCCCCACCCCCCACACACCCATCATTTCCCCAAACACTTCCGATCAACGTTTTGATACAACCATTTTGATGAACGTAGTTGAAGGGTCCGAAAATTATGTTTTGAGTATGATAACCCCCCCCCCCCCTACAGCTCTCAGGGCTAAGGTTGTAAGTTATGCCCTGGGGGCATATAAGGTTTTTATAGAATGGGTTGTCGTAGAAACTTTTTAAAAGGGCTCATTCAATTGGGAGTTGAGATGGTTAGTGCCCTTACTAATAGTCAAAAGCGATCGGAGGGGGAACCCCCCCCCCCACGCCCATCATTTCCCAAAACACTTCCGATCAACATTTTGATATAGTCAGTTTGTTGAACGTAGCCGGAAAATATGTTTTTCAGCATGACAACCCTCCCATCAGCCCCCAGGGCTGTGGGGATGGGGTTGTGGGGGCAAACACATCAATCAAAATTTTGAGATAACTATTATGTTCAAAATAGTTTAAAGTTCTGGAAATTAGGTCTTTGAGGAGGAAAATCCCCCCCACAACCCTCAGGGCAAGGGTTGTAAGTTATGCCGGGGGGCATATAATGTTTTTATAGAAAGCGCTGTCGTAAAAAATTCAAAAAGGGGTAATTAGATGGGAAATTGAGAGGGCTATTGTCCTTTTTAATAGTCAAAGGTAATCGGAGGGAGAATCACCCCCACCCCATGCCCATCATTTCCATAAACATTTCCGATCATCGTTTTGATATGGCCATTTTGTTCAACGCAGTTGAAAGGTCTGGAAATTATGTCTCTGAGAATGACAACCCTCCCCCCATAGCCCACTGGACAAGGGTCCTAAGTTATGCCCTTGGGGCATATAAGGTTTTTATAGAAAGTTTTGTCATAGAAGCTTCAAAATGGGCTCATTCGATTGGAAATTGAGAGGACTAGTGCCTTTTTTATTAGTCAAAAGTAATCAGAGGGCAAATGCCCCCCCCCCCCACATGACCATCATTTCCCTAAACACTTACAATCAAAATTTAGAGATATCCATTTTGTTCAGCGTATCAGAAAGGTCTGGAAATTATGTTTTTGAGGATCAAAATCCCCCCAGCCCTCAGGGCAAGAGTTGTAAGTTATGCCCTGGGGACATTTTTGTTCAACGCAGTTGAAAGTTTTGGAAATTAGGTCTTTGAGGACGATATCCCCCTCAGAGCCCTCAGGGCAAGGGTTTAAATATTATTACCAATCCAACGAGGGGGCTCATTGGATTGGTAACCAGACGCTCTAGTGCTCTTCTTAAGAGTCAAAGTGATCGATGGGCAGCTACCCCCTCCCCCCAACAAACACGTAGTATTACCCTGAAATGCATCTAATAGAAATTTGAGATAGCCATTCTATTCAAAATAGTCTAAATATCATATAACAAGGCTTTTGGGTTGAAACAAACCCCAGAGATTAGTGGCAAGGGTTGTAAGTTATGCCCAGGGGGTATTTAAGGTTTTTATGGAAGGGATGGTTGTTTAACTTTAGAAGAGGCTCACTCTTTCTCCCTGAAAAAGACTATGTAAATATAAAACGAACAGAAATTAATTAAAACTTTTATAACTTTTATAACTTTAAGAAATCAAAAATTAATTAAGATTTTAAGGAATAGATATCAGCATATGTATATTAAACTGACAATGCACATTTTTTTCAGTAAATTCATTTGAATTTTTTTCAGTAAAGTACAAATTATATTCTGGCATTTGGAAAGCATGGGGTTTTGAACCCTACTCATATTAATTTCTGCTCGTTTTGAATTTGACTCTGTTATTCATTTTAATTTCTGTTTGTTTTGGGTTTCATTTATTTATTGATACTGATTTGTGGTAGTAGTATGCTTGGTAGATTATTTCATTCTATTTTTGTTCATTTTTGGTTTAATAGAGTTCTTTACTTTTCTTGAAAAACTTATTTTGTAGAAAAAGTTTTTTTTTAATTAATTTCTTCAAATTACAAGAAGGTTTGTCAGAACTTTCTCATGAAAAAAAAAAGTCATTTCAACATGAACCTACCCTTTCTTGTTGTCAACATGGGCCTTCACTGTATTATGTATTTATTTAATTATTTTCCCCCTCGCCACTTCATATAGAGGTTGGTCATAGAAGCTAGAAAGGGGCCTAATTCGACTGTACATTGACGGTTCTAGAACCTTTTTCAGGACCAAAAGTAATTGAACCGCAACAATCGCCCTCCTGTGCCCTACTTTGCTACCTGGCCCGGATAAAAATGGTAACAGATAAAAAATTTATGTATAGTTGTTTTGTTCACGAAAGTCAAATAAGTATACTTCCAGAACGGACATCACCCCCACAACCCCAAGGGCAGTGGTACTAAAGCTACCTAAATTACCTATCATAGGTAGGTTTTAGTAGAAAAGGCAGCCATTTTTGGTATTGGTTGTCAGAACAGCTAGGGACTATTAGGGGTCGTTCACTAGGCCAAGATATTCCAAATTTCGCAAGGATGTACTCGGGTAACGACATGCATAACTAAGTAAACTAACAGACAGTATGCACAGCCGAGTTTTTAAAATACAGAATCGAGGTGTAGCGTTCGGGGAGTGATGGTGAAGAGGGAGGGCAAGTGGACTTCAAAATCCAAACTGGGAGGGAGGACAAAAGCACATCAAAAGATGATATATGTTTTCAAGCCATCCGAGCAATATATCTGCACTATCCTGGCAACTGCTTGGGGGATGGAGTTGAAATTTTCAGGTACTGTTGAAAGAAGGGAGGGGAATGGGGCAAAGGGAATGCAAATTATATGTCTGAGAGAGGGGATAAAAACACTGTGTTCCAAATCCACCTAAAGGATAAGTCCAAGTGATAGTCCAAGTAATATAGAGGCAAATGGGACTTACAGTGGACCTTGATTTGCAACTTGAGAGAATGGACAAAACGAAATCGAAAGACACTATGTGCATCCATATTTTTAAAATAGCATGTTTGCAATACCTAAGAAATGGGCTCAGGACATATAGTTGAAACTTTTAGGTAGGGCTGGAGAAGGAAAATGGGGAGGGGTAGGGAGACTTCAATTTATGTGTTGAGGGAGGAAGGAAAACATAGTATGCCTCCGATCCACCTAAAGGTTTTGACTATAAACCACTATTGGATCTACACCAGGTGTTGCCGGGTTATCAAAATAGCGTACCTAGAACATCTCAAAAACGGTTTCGGACACCAATTTTAACTTTCAAGAAGTTTTTTTTTCGAGTGGCCATGTGGACCTCGATTGTAACTCAGAGAATATAACTAAACATATTTTGTCCCAAATCTGGTATTTCAAAATTTAAAATAGAAGCCTAAAAGGCAATTTTTAGCACCAATCAGGTAACTTTAAAACCTCTTGAGACCTAATATGGCAGCAACGGCTGTAATTACAAGTACCATCCATCACCCTTTCTGTGACAATCTGTCTCTACTAGTACCACCGCTTACCAAGCCAATGCCGCATACACGCAGAAACACAGTAGGGTCAGATTATTTACAAATGGAAGCACCGCGCAAGGGGTGCACAATTTTTTTTTTTGCAAGACTCTGTAACTCTATTTGGAATAATATCCGCGGAAATGTTATCCATGGAAACCCGTCTACTGATTTATTTAAAAGAAGTTACACAGACAGAACTATAGAGACAAAACCTAGGTTAGTTGTTGACTAGTTGCGTTTCAGGCCAAAGTTTTTAGAAGTCGGGCGCTATGAATTTTGTCGGAAATAAAAGAATCATAAGTAACTCTTAGAATCGAATTGATTTTTTTTTTAAATTAAAGTAATACAAACTTACTCTATATGTTTATCTCCTGTAGATAAAATGTTAATCTGGAATCGAGCACTTACAGCTAAAGGCACGCCGGTTTCCTAAAAAAGAATAATTTCTATTGACAAACTTATCAAAGCGGAAAAGAGGACCGTTTTTTATTACTTGTTTGCCATTCCTTTGTATTTATTTCAATTTTCATCACTTCTTAATTAACCTTAACCCTTCCGTTTTCGTGTTGGCTGCAATAATCTAAAAGAATTTCTTAGACCAAACTGCCTTTCCATTTACAAATTTAAACAAATGAAAGTATAGAAAAACGGGTTTAACATTTTAAACAGACTGTGGACAAAAAGTCAGAACATTTCGGCTGCATATCCAGAAGCCTTTATCAACGGAGAAAAATTAAATACAAGAAACTAGCCCCAGCAAATGAAAATATCAGCCTCTATTGGTGAAAGGGGGCACCCACTGGAAGCCCATATTTCTGTTTATAAGAAATGCCTCTATAATGGAAATAAAAACAAGTTCTGTTGCACAGGGCTGTAAGTGAAAGAAGTGTCTGATTCGAAAGTGTAGATTTTTCTGATATAGATGGGTTAGAACTGAGTTTATGCTCCAAAATGAGTTAGCACCCCCTTTCACCAATAGAGATTTATATTTTCATGGAAGACATTGAAGAAAGGGCTATTTCACAAAGTCTTTGTAAACCCGAATTTTGGGTTCGTTTTAAAGATGATATTTTTTTTATTCATGGAAACATGGTGAAGAATCTTTGGGTTCTTTCCTTCACTTGCTTAACTCCTTGGATCCAAAACTCAAATTTTCTCAGGAATTAGACGTAGACAGGCGTACAGGTTTTAATGTATGTACATTTTGGCAGGCCAATGTGGTTCAATAAATTTCTTTTTTTTTAAATAATAATAAATGTCCAAGTTTTTCAGCGTCATATCCGGAAACATCTATCAACGAAAAACAAAACTGAAAAAATAGCTTAAACAAACTAACACATACATAAAAAACGGATAAAAAAAAACATTAGGCCTACATGAAAAAAGGGAGAAAACGAAAGAAACATCTGATAAACTGTATTGTTGTCTTTAAAGATGTTTAATATGATAATTTAAACACAAACATAATCCAGACACAGACATTCGAAATTTTCGAGCAACGCAACAAAGTTTAGAAAATACGCTGTAACCTCACAAAGACCAGAAACTTTAAAACCAGCAATTGCGGGGCATTACTCATCTTATTTTTACCAAAAAGTGGCGCCTCAGAAAGAAATGAGAACAAACTAAACTTTAAGCCCAAAAAAAGAGATAGAGTGACTAGCAAAATGTAGATTTTCACGTAGAAGGGAAGTAATACTTACAGGTTCCATGTCAATGTGGAACATGTGGTCAACGTCATTTGGATCGGGAACACCCAGAACTTGTTCTCTCAGCCAAGGATCTCCATGAAAGAATCTTGGGAAGCTGACAAAAGCAGGGGCTCCGAATCTACATTCAGAACTGTCTTGTAGTCCATTCGGTACAAAGAATTCATCGCCGTCTGTGCGGTTGGCTGAGAAGCACCAATTGTCAGGGTTGCTGCTGGCGTTAGCGAACAAATCCGGCGAGCCCCAGTAGCGATAACCTTTAACACCAAACTTTTCAATATCTTCTTTATAGTCTAGTTCGACCGATCTAAATAAAAAAAATATCCGCCTAATTTGAAATGAAATAAGAGTTACAAATACAAGTAAACAAGTTGACAGAGATAAAAAAAAGAATTACTGAGGTTAAAAAGCTCTTATTTTGAACTGGAAAAGTATACTCCTGATGAAATGAATTATAATTCTATTGTGGTATTAGACAACAAAACATTGTACGTCACTTGATATTTCACTAAAACTTCCAAAAATTTCCAAAAAGAACATCTCTAATGAAATCTTAACTTATTTTTTTCTCAGAGTAATTTCGGAACAAATTTTAAAGTAGAATCAACTAAAGCGCAGCTAGTTTTACTTGTGAAGTATAACTTGAGCTGAAACTCATGCAGAAACTCCGTTATTTTTAATAAAAAGAATGCTAAAAACACTTACTAATATTCATTTGCAAATTCCAGCGTTAGTTTGTTATTTTTATGCATGTTTTTATTAAAAAAAAAAAATTTTTAATGCATATTTATATAAATATTGCAAAAAAAGAACTGGTAGCTCATCTTTTCCAAAATAATTAAGGGAAAAAATACCGTCTGCAAATTGCCAGGAAATTATATTTAAAAAAATCCTACCCAAAATTATCCTGCAGAATGAATGACCTTTTACAAAATCAATTCAACGTAACAACGAAACTTACAGTAAAATAGTCAGGGGCTAGCTACGATAAAGGCTAATTAAAAAATTAAGCCTTTCTTTTTTTTAATTTCAGACATGCTATTCACAATATTGGGTTGTACACCTACTTAAAACGTAACTAAGCTAAAAACGGCAACTTTTCATAAGAGCTAACCACATTCGTACACACAGACAAAACTTGGATTAAAGCAACGGTTGAAACACAAAAGGGGGGGGGGCATGGATCGAACTCCCCCAGGCTCCCCTTCTAGATTGATCCAAATGACCTAAAGAAATTTAACGCCTTTGAGCCAAAAAAACCTAGTTGCGGGAACTGACCCCCCCCCCCCTAACCAGGAAAATTCGTCTCTGACGAGGATAGGCTGGGTATAAAAAGTTAGAGCTGTTCCGATGCTGTGAGATGGTTTGGAATCTCCGCTCGTCATAAGTTCTTTTCTCCGTCCCTATCCCCGGCAGGGAAATCCAGCTTGAGTGGATTCATAGTAACATAGTGGCACCCTTCCAACACTAGTGGGCCTTTTACGAGTTTTTCTAACCAAAACTGTGATTACTAACAGTACTACAGGATGACACTGAGAAGTGGCACCCCTCCAGAAAATTATAGACCGGCAGACAACACAGCATTTGCACTGGATTCTAACGAATGGATAATCCTTCTGAGTTTGGTCTGTTTTGGTGGGCTTTTTTGGGCTGAAAAACCTCTTCTAGGTAAGTTATTTATTAAGGGTTGCCTCCCCGTAACAGCATAATATTTGTAGGCATGAAAATATAGTGAGTCGGAGGTAATGGGCTTGAGATTGTCTGTGCAGGATTTCGACTCTTGGAGATAGAAGAGCATCTCCAAATTTGGAAAACCATGTTTTCCATGTTTTCCAGACTTCTTACTGACCGGTTCGAATCCAGCTTAAGGGCTTCGTGTCGACTTGAGAAGATGTGTTAGTCCCCGACCTAAACTGGTTCTGGGGCCACTGTTTTTTCTTGAGGCCATAACAAAGAACATGAAAATTAGAATTTGAAACGTTACAACGTTAAAAAGCAATAATCGTACCGACATTTTGACTAATTCAGACACTTCGTTTCAAAAACTCATATCTCAGGGTAGGAAACATGAAATTAGGTGATACAGAATTTTTTTGCTCAGACAGGACGGATGGGGTATAGCCAAGGAGTAGGGCTCATTATGAACAAGGAGGCTGCTGAGTCTTGTCTAGGTTGCAAAGGTATTAATAATAATGGAATGCTAGTCACTCATTTTATGACTTAAAAAGTACAAGGCATCAGTCTTAGTAGTATAGGCCCCCGTAGAACCGACTGATGGATACAGTAGCGACTCAGATGAATTTTACTTACAGCTACAGGAACAAATAGACAGGGTCCTAGGTAGAATTATTTCATTTTTATTGGGAGATTTTAACTCCCAGGCCGGTAGAAATAGGGATAGATGGCATCGTAGCCTAGGTAAATTTGGTGTAGGAAAAGGAAACAGTAATGGTTACAGACTGCTGCAATTTTGTAAGATATAACAATCTAGTTAAAACCAACACAGAATTTGGTCATAAAATGGCCCATAAGTTAACATGGTATTCACATGATGCTAAGACAGCTAACCTTATTGATTATGTTGATGTAAACCAAAGACTGGTAGAGTCAAAACAAGATACTAGGATATATAGGAGTTACTGAAGTTAGAAGTATAGATCACCATCTACTAGTGTTTAGGGTTAATTTAAAGCTAAAATTGGGTAACTACCTTCCGAGAAGCTATGATGTTGGTAGACTCCAGGAAGAGAATTAGAGAGAAAATTTCCAGAAACAATTGAATACGCTAGTAAACTGGAAAGTTTAAAATTTGACAATGTAGAAGATGGACGGAATCATTTCAGGAAAATATTTTGTGAAGTCGCTTATGATGTCTTAGGGAAGAAAGTTAGAAACGTATCTAGGAATATTATTGAAAATGTTTTATGTTTAATAGGGACGAGTAGGGGCTTGTACAGGGAATAATTAATTGATAGATCATATGAAAATAAGAGCAATGTAAAGAAAGTGGAGAAAGCACTAAAATAAGAATTAAGAAGGAGTGAAGTGAAGGTCATGGATAAAATTACCGAAGATCTGGAAGATGACGTCATAGCAATAAAATATTGTACTGGCATGTCAATAATTTGAGAGGGAAGAGTGAATCTGGACTTGCCCAGTTAAAGATAGGAACGGGGCCACAATTAGTGATAAGGAAAGAATTAAAGAGAGATGGGTAGGACATTTTGAGAATACGCTAAACTGTGATAGAGTTAGAGGAAATGATATAGAAAAGAATGAAAAAGCTAGTGACACTTTGAATTTGAAGAAAGCTTTATTTTCAAAGGAAGAATTAATGACAGTACTAAAAGAATTAAAATATAATAACGCCCCAGGTGCTGATAGTGTGATAAATGAGTTTCACAATTATGATGGTTACGAGTCTAGAGATAAGACACTGAAGATTATCATTATAATTTTTGGAAAAAGGGAAGTACCTAGCGATTATAGGAAAACTCTAATTAAACCCCTCTATATGAAAGATGATAAGAGTGAGTGAGATAATTATAGAGACATTAGCCAGACTTCTGTAGGAAGCAAATTACTTAATATGATGGTATTTTTTTAGATTTAGAGATGCTGTAGATAAGGTTTTAAGAGAAGAACAGTGTGATTTTCGGGAGGACAGAGGATACGTCGACCAAATTTTCACTGTTATAATGATAACTGAGATTTGACTGGGTCATCAAACACCTTAGTCCTCAGTTTTATAGATTATGAGCAAGCGTTTGAGTCAGCTGATAGAAGAGCTTTAGCGAAGGTCCTATCATTGTATGGTATACCAGACAAATACATTTAAGTGATTAGTGCTATGTACGAGAATAACATTGCTGCAGTTAACGTAGGATATGAGGTTAGTAGCTGGTTTAGTAACAATTCCGGGGTTAAACAGGGTCGCTTTCTATTCCCATTTATATGGATTATTTTGATGGACTTTGTCCCAAGGAGCACAGCAAAGGTAATGGGAGAATATGAAATAAAATAGGGAAGTAAAACTCTCCTGGACAAAGATTACTCGGACGAATTAAGCACCCTAGATGAAAATGTTAGCAAAATGAATGAGCCTTTAGAGGTTTCGCGAGTATAAGGTGCAAGAATAGGTTTGAAAATTTATGTTAAGAAGATTAAGTTGCTAAGACAAGAGAGAGTTTGATAGAGAAAAACGGGTTTAATTTAAACAAACTAGTGACAGGCGCACTAAAACAAAAGCAACAACTAAATATTAATTAATAAAAAAACTCCGAATATTTTGACTCCACATCCAGGAACCTTTATTAATGAAAAAAAAAGTTATCTAAAGAAAAAGACAAAGAAAAACACAAACAAAAGAGAAAAAAAGAACAAAAGACAAAACAGATAAATAAAACTCACATCTTTATAAAACTTCCAAAGTATGGCAATAACTGTAATCACAGATAAGACACAAAATCTTTAGATAGTTTTCGGCTCTTTGTTCTTTGTCTTTTCTTTAGATGATTAACTTAAGTTTTTTTTTCTTTTTGTTTCATTGATAAAGGCTCCCGGATGTGGAGTCAAAATATTCAGTTTTTTTTATTAATTAATGTTTTGTTGTGTTTTGTTTTAGTACGCCTGTCACTGCTTTGTTTAAATTAAACCGTTTTTTCTCTCTTAAACTCTCTCTTGTAATTGGAAAAGCAGTGTGGTCTAAGAAATTATTTAAGTTGCTAAGACCAGGAATAAATGAAGATGAAAAGGCAATGTTGGGTAACAAGAAGATAAGTCAAGTGGACAGCTTCATATCCTTAGATATTATTATTAGCTAAGACGGTGGAGGCAGGTAAGATATTAAAAGTAGAATAGCTAAGGCCCTGGGTCTTTTTACAGTTGATCGGCCACCCGTCTAGACCCAAACGAAAATAAGGTCATACCCATATGGGGTAGGAGGATTTCGTAACGAAAATTCAAGAGAAATGGGACCTTTCTGGGAGGGTGTAAGGAGGGAGGCTTTGAAACTTTGGGACGGAGGAGGAGCATGCGTAGATGTGTTGGTGCCGCAGATGGCAGGCGGCTTGGTGCCACAGTGAGTTGCTAGTAGAAGTAGTAGTCGGACATATACAGTAGTTAAGTATCATCCTTTTGCCTTAAATGTCTAAGCTTGTTCAACAAAGAGTTGTAACTACTTTCGGAGCTTGAATTAAACATCAAAGAAAAGCCGAAACTCGGGAACCTTTATAATGGTTGATTATATGGTTTTGGTGCTAAATCTTATTTCTTTTTTTAGATAACCCTTTTTCACTCTACCACAGACTAGCAGCCCACCCTCTACTGGCCTTCTCCCACCACTTGTCACAATTTCCCAACTTTTGTGCAGAAAAAGTAAAATGATAACAAACCAAAAAAAAGTTATTCCTACCGGATCACATATAGCAGACGCGGTAACCTACCATAAAGAATCATACAAATAGATTTGTTTTTTCTTTTTATTCTAATTTAGGTGTAAGAATGCTTAAATTTATTCCCCTTTGACACACCTGGATCCTCGAAACTAAGTTTTTCCTCCCCCCTCCCAACCCTTTCTTGACCTTATTGCAGAAAAATTGATTATTTATTGTTTAATAAAATATTATTTTTTATTTATTATTATTAAATTTTTTATTTGTTGCAGAAAATTGATTACTGTATTATTATTTTTTCCAGTAGTAATCGATAGTCCAAGAAAAATGGGAGACGATTCATTCCATTTAAAATTATGAATTCTAGCGCTACTTTTAAGCTCTCAAAAAGATTTTGCCGCGGTAAAGGAACTATCTCCCATTTTGTAGCATCAAACCATGATTTTGACCGACAGATGACAAGGTTGTTATCGACTGAAAGTTCTGAAATGGTCAATCGATATAAGATTATTTAAAAATTACATACTAAGCTTCCCAGTTTCAGAGGCAGTAAAGCCATATTAGTCCAGGCGCCAAGTGCAAAAATCTTGACCCCCCCCCCATGTTGTAAAAGGTACAACTTGTTGGTGAACGGATTCTGGTCATTTTCACCCTGCTGATCACGAATCAGTCAGGACCCGTGACCGCCAGCACTGGCATGACCCTCAAATTTCAAATGTAATTTTTGGTGATGTAACAGGAGTAAATTCTTAACTTTATGCTTTAACTGATGAAAAATTAACGAAGCTAATGTTTAATTAATTTTTCTAAGCCAATATGGCAATCAGAGTGTCAAAGCATGCCAGAATGGAAATAACTGGATGGCAAAAAGACTCATCTAATCACTGACTTTAGCAGATAAAAAATGCCACCCAACAAAGCATAACAATAGGTGAGATGATGATAATATTTCATGACTCACTAAAGATGTTGATCACAAATCTACCAGGGTTCTGGATCTCTGAGCTTACTTTGAGCTCAAATTTTTATATGTGTAGTTAAAAATAAACAAAAAAACATTCGTGAAGTTTACCTTTGTACCTATGACCTTTGCATCCTCTCAGGGTAACGACTGAGGCTAAACTAGAAAACTTAGCTACTTATGGCATAATGTTACTTTTTAAGATTATTTGCTGGCTAAAATAAGTTACTAAGAGGTAAATGTAAGAAAATATACTTTTCGGTGACTGATTTCAAAATTTTCCACCATAAAGTAGCCAAAAATCTTAAATTTGCCTCCTATTGTAGCTAAGTGATGATTGCAGGAACCACCACTCCTTCAGACTCACTAAAAGCTCAGCCAAAATCCAGGGAATTATGCACAAATAGCTTAAGAATATTGCCTTGTACAATGACAGACCACTGTAGAAGGGCACGTTTTATGTGATACTTAAAGGAGTTTTCCATTGGAGGCAAACACTTCACGTCTTTCTTTTGGTGGAATAACTGCAGTTACAGATTGTTCAATGTCAGGGATTCACTGGCTTTTCTACCATACACCCAAGTACCACTTTTTGACATAGTTTAGCAATGTCCTCCTCATATTTTGGCAGATTTGAGATGTTGTCTTGAACAATGGAATAAATATTTACCATGAGCTCTGTCATTACAGATTTTTCCGCAGCACCAATTGAAGTTTTATTCCCTTTCAAATAGAAAAAGCTCACTGTATCACAACCACTAATGCAGTAGATCAATCTTATAGAATTTACTAATACTGACCCCATGTTTTTCATGATAAGATGTACTGGTATCGGCTTTTCTCCCAAGTACAAATACAATTCTGGCTCTTCTACTATGCTAAGAGAGGCCAACTCTTTGAAATGGTGGATTAGACTAATAACATGGTAAACCTACCATTCCTCTGAATTGGGAAGCAATCCCAGCAAACAGGCTACAACAAAGCTAGAAGCTTTACTTTCAGTAGATAGTGAAGTTGGAGTTTTGATTATCCTTGGGGCCTTTTAGCCACTCAAAAAATACTTGCAGAAAAGGTAGAAATACTGCCACTGACCATTTAGAGTTATAAAAATGAAGTCCTGCCTGTGATCAGATGCCTGTCAATAATATGCCATAGACAGCAGTCTGTGAAGCAATGTAAACTACCAAAACTTGCTCTGGTTTGTCAACTTTTCATGTTGACTTTGCTAATAATTGGTTGTGTTTTTTTTTTTTTTTTCAATTTTCAATGTTTTATTTAAAAAAAACTAAGTCAACAAATTCATGAAACTCCTTTCCCTCTTGAATCAGTAAGTAAATGACGTCCTTGCAGGACCAGAACAGGACTGCCATACCTTTTGAGAAACTAAAAGGTGTAAAAATTGACCAAAAGGAGCCAGTTTTTTCTAATCACTTAAACTTTAAAAGAATTTAAGGAAAACCTTACTAAATTCTAATGGGAAATTTTAGCAAACAATAGATGGAAGGTTTGAAAAGTGAAAATGTGACATTCTTGCCAGCGTATGCTTATATGGCATCTCCTTGGATGTGATATGCTCCTCTTAGAAAGCTTACAGTACAGCAACTTGTATTGATATATGGCATTGTTGAAGCTACCTTTCCTCTGCACTGGAAAGCAATCTCAGCAAACAGACTAGAACAAAGGTAGAAGTTTTACTTCCAAAAGATAGTAAAATTGGAGTTTTCATTATCCTCAGGGCCTTTTAGCCAGTCAGTAAAGAAGTTGCACAAAAGGCAGAAATACTGCCACTGGTCTTTAAGAGTTATAAAAAAACGAATTTGTACTGCCTGTAATCAGATGCCTGTCAATATAATACCATACATAGTACTCCTGTTATTTCAAGCAAATTCATGGTCCTATGTCAATTTTAAATTCTTGGTCAACCTTCTTAAGACCATACCCGGGCATGCCTTGTTTGCCTCTCATTACAGGCAATCTAACGGTCTTATGTCAATTTTTGAATTCTTGATCAGCATGCCTAAGACTCTAGGCAGGCATGCCTTTCCAAAAACTAACCTGACAAGTATGTGTCCAATAAGAGAGTCATGCATACTCCCTGCCATTTACCCGTGCCCCAGCCATTTAAACATTTGCCTCTCAATTACTTGGACTACCTGTCTTGGCTTTTCTCTGTCTACAATTACCCAGCGTCTTGATTCAACCTATGCAACCTATTGCAAAATACTTGATAACTTCAATTCAAACAATACCTAGAATTGCTCTAGTTTGTCAGATTTTGATGTCAGTTTTTCTAATGCTTGCTTATTTTTTAAATTGTCAATGTTTTATAAAAAAAACCACATAATTCATAAAATTCTTTTCCCTCCTGAATCAGTAATTGGATAACTCCCATGCAGTATCAGCACAGAACTGCCATACCCCAAGCCATACCTTTTGAAAAACTTTACCAATTTTTTGGTTAATACAGGATATACTAACATGACAAGATAACTAAGAAACAAAAATACCCTTTTGATTCAGAGTTCAATACTGTATCCAAATATTACAATCATTACTTGCAGAAATTCCTCCCAGAAATTAAAAAAATGTCATTGACAGGATTCTGTACATCTTCTAGGTTCTACAAATCAAGCTTTAGTAAAAAATATTTTTTTATTTATGTTTTAACTCTAGATTCTATAAATTAAGCTTTAGTAAAAATAAGATATTTTTATCAGGGGTAGCTAATCTGCGGCTTCGCCAAAGAAGATATTCAGGGACAAGCCCTGGAGTTGTGAGTGTTGTGGCCTAAACCAATAGGGAACATGGTATTTTTCTATCTTCAAAAAGACTGCAGAATTTTGTTTAATAGGAATAAAAATTGTAGTCTTGGTTGAATTAGCAGCAATTCAGTTTGAATTAGCCTACCCTCATATTAAACTAGCCTAAGCTATACTCCTCAGTCTTTCCAAAGGTGGAAAAAAGTACCGCGTTCCTGGCTAGCTTAGACCCCAAACCCCGAGTGAGCTGAAAACTAAACTGAAACTAGGGTTTTCAAATTCCAGCCTAAAAATTTTCCCATTCATGTACAATTAAAATAGCTAACTAAGCGATAAACTTATCTTTACGGTTAGAATTCAATCTGGAATCAAAATATAGGCCTAACATTAATTTCTGTCAGAAGTATTTAACAAAGCTTTACTTTGGAAATATCCAAAAACTCTAAATTTAGATTTTTTTTTTGTTTTCTTCTGTAAATACGAGACTTTTTTTGCTGCACGATTGATGCCTAGCCCCAAAGTTATTGGCCATGTTTCGATTCTTATCATTCGAAAACTTCTGATATTTATTCTATAAACCTATGCACTCAGAAAATTTGTACCTGACGCAACATGTACTTTTAGGAATAAGCAAGATAGCTTCAGTTGGCGCCCGGACTATATGGTGGCACATTCGTCCACGAAGAGTCACGTAGTGCCACTGTTTACACAAAATACTTGTTAAAAACACTTGTTCAAAGCTAGATTTAGCCAAGTTGATTCAGGTTGTGTTAGATAAAATTATGTGAAGTCAGGTATGATTTCGTATTAGCTATTATGGAGGAGGGTGGTGGTTCGTTGCTGGGGGGGGGGGGGTTGACACCTCAAAAAATACACTTTTACATCCAGATTTTCTGACTTTCTATGAGGATACAGGTAAATAGAAGAATGTCTGAGGAGAGGGGAAGTAAAAATTAATCTCTAGCATCCCTTCATTTAGATTAAACCTGAATATAAATGCTGCAGAATGATATCTTCCTTCTTATTGCAGAAAGTTTTCCTTTTTAACAGAAAATCTTAAACCCCAAGTCCCACATTACATCTTGCTTAGGCCTGGGCATGATGAGAAAAACGATCACAAATTAAATAAAAAAACAAGACATGTTTTTTCAACTCAAAGTAAAGAGCAACAGTAATACGTAAAATGAACAGAAATTATTCCGTATATGAGAGGAACTTCTCCCTTCTCAATCTCTGATCTTTAGGCTGAAGTTTTACTATTTGTCCCAATTCTTTAAGAATGAGTGCTCAAACACAAGAGCCGTTGAATTGGAGTGAGAAGTATTTTTGAAGTACTGTAAAATTTTTGCGTAAAGAGGCCGGGGGGGGGGGGGAAGGAGCAAAAAACAAGTTTTTTTTTTCAAAAGAAAGTGAGCAGCAACATTAAAACTTAAAACGATCGGAAATTATTACGTATATGAGGGGGTTTCTCCCTCCTCAGTACCTCGCTCTTATCACTAAAGTTTGACATTTTGTTCCGATTATTTAAGAATGACTCCTGATACACTTCTGGGCCGTTGAAGTAGAATTATAAGCTTTTTACAAATTCAAAACAATTTAGCGTAAGGAGTGACATACTAAGAAGGGAGCAACCCCCTCCCCCATATACATAATATTTTCTGTTCATTTTAAGGTGTAGTGTTGCTCCTTACTTTCAGTTGAAAAAACTTGTTGTTTTTATTTAATTTCTGATAGCTTTTTTTTTAAATTAATGATGGGAAGTCCAGCTACCCCTCCCATGGAAAATTCCCTTCTCCCACGAAAACTCCTCCATGGAAAGATCCTCCCACATAAGCAACCCACATCAGAAAATCCCCCCCCCCCCCCGAAAATATCTTTATACTTCCCAATAGCCAATACTCTATGCAAGCAATGGGCAAAGTTCATAATTTGCAGCCCTTCCCCCTGAGACTGTGGGGTTCAAGTCATCCTCAAAAATATAGATATTAGAACTTTCGACCATGCTGAAGAAATGGCTATCTAAAAATTTTGATCGGACAATTTTGGGTAAAAAAGGGGGGGGGGTGGGGTGGGAAGGGGGAGCTGCCGTTCAGTATTTTTGGTCACTTAAAAAGGGCACTAGAACTTTTGATTTCCGATCAAATGATCCCTCTTCCGATCTTCTAGGATCACTGGTTCGATACGATCACCCCTGAAAAAAAAAAAAAAAACACCCATCCGTGATCTTGCTTCTGGAAAAATTCAAAATTCCACATTTTGGTGTATGGGAGCTTGAAACCTCTACAGTAGGGTTCTCTGATATCCTGAACCTCATGGTATGAGTGTTTTAATTAAGATAGCTTTGAATTCTTAGGGGTGTTTCCCCCCTTTTTCAAAAACTAGTTAATTTTCTAAGGCTTGTAACTTTTGATGGGTAACATTAAACTTCATGAATTTTATATATTTAGAATAAGCATCGAAATTCGATTACACCCATCCGTGATCTTGCTTCTGGAAAAAACTTAAAATTCCACATTTCTGTATATGGGAGCATGAAACCTCTACAGTAGGGTTTTCTGATATCTTGAATCTCATGGTGTGAGTGTATTAATTAAGATCACTTTGAATTCTTAGGGGTGTTTACCCCATTTTTCAAAAATTAGGCAAAGTTTCTCAGGCACGTAACTTTTGACAGGTAACATTAAACTTCATGAATTTTATATATTTAGAATAAGCATCAAAATTCGATTATTTTGACGTATCTATTAATATCAAGACTCTGTTTTTTACAGTTTCGGTTACTATTGAGCCGCACCTCTCCTTACTTGCAGTTCGTTACCACGAACTGTTTGAAAAAAAAAACTTGTTTTTATACTTGTTTCACTTTACTGGTATAGGCCCCTCTATGGTTATCGAAGTTGATGCAAGAATCAAGCAACTAACCTACAAAGGTCTACAGCGAATAAGCTTATTGAATCTCTGGCTCTTTTTGGTGGCCAGCCTTCGCCAAAAGACCCATTGAGCATGCCACAATGACTAGGATAGTAAGGTATATTGTCTTTGTGGTTCCACTGTTTGATTACGGCAGCTTGGCTCACATCATGCTCACCGGTATACATGTTGAAGATGCCATCAAAATATGGGTTGCCACTTCGCTGAAAAAAAGTTATTGATTCCGTAGGCATGTAGAAACAAAAACTGATAAATATTACATGATAAATTAAATTTAGAAGCATGGCTATGCGGAGCATCTTCTTGCACACGGAACTAGAGCAAATCTCATTTCAAGAAATTTTGCTGGCATCTAGTGTCTAATCAGAAAACAATGTTGTAAAAGAAAGACTGCATTAGTAAGCTGGGCCACTAACTTTACAATAAAAAAAATACGACTAAAGACAAGTTTTAAAGTTCCCTCAAATAATATTTCATGTAATCTTTTCAAGTAATTTCATAATAGCCTTTAATAGCTCAGGTAGCTAAAGTACCAGCTGCACAAGCTAAAAAAAAATTCAAAATAGAACTCGCAAAATATGAGCTACGTCCCTTCCTCGAAAAAAACGAGCTAATCCAAACTTGATGCGAAAACGAGCTAAGCTCTGGCTCAGAGTAAAATGATAAAAGTCAAAGCTGCGGAAATTTGGTGACGCTGGCATCACATACTGAATCCTGTTTGCAGCGGAATCACGCAAAAAATTTAAGTCTTAGATAATTTCGGAGACCACACTGCTTTTCCATGACGATAAAACAAAAGTTCAAAATAGGGATAAAATCCTTTTTAATAGACAGTGTATAGAAATTCACAAAAATACCAGATATTTCTGATGCTCATATGTGGGACGTACTAACCAGAGTTTGGAAATGAGATTATTACAACATAAAGATTCTATTTCTTCGGCTTTAAAGCAAGATTCTAAGTCTGAAGATTTTACTTCAGCCCTTTCAGAGCATATTTTCAATTTTCCAGACCATTTTATTTTGTTCGAGAATGTCTCTTTGATTTCTAGGGATCGGGGTTTAAAGCAAAATTTTCGTGAAACTCTTGAAATAAAGAAAATCTTATTCAAGAATATTGCTTTGAATCGGGATACAGGTGAATTGGGCTGAACTTTATCTATGATAATTTATTAAAATCTGACAGAGTAAAGTTCAATTCACCCAATGTAGTTGACCTCTGTCCAAATGTTATACCATTGAACGCTAATGAACCGAATCCAAGAGGGTCAAAGAGGCTAGCTTCCACCTTTGCTTTGAAAAGAATTAGAGAATTAAACAATATGTAGTTTTATTTGATTTCGTATATAAACTTTTGTTTTAAATTGTGTTTGCTTAGTTTTACTACTGATGACGGTCACTAATTATGTGACCGAAATATCTGGTATTTTTGTGAATTTCTATACACTGTCTATTAAAAAGAATTTTATCCCTATTTTGAACTTTTATTTTATCTAAATTTAAGTCTATATGACTTGAGCACCAACTTGTCGTGGAACATCCAGCTACCCAGCCACCCCGCGACCTTTAATCACAGATACGCCCTTTTCACAACAAGGATGCACAGTGTCTTTCGATCAATTCAACATCCTGCTCAACATTCTCAGAAAAATTCAACTTAATATCCTTAGCAGCACCTAAGATATTGCTAATACGCTCTTATGAGCGCCAAGATGCACATATAGTCTTTTGATTTACTTCAACATCCTTCACAATTTCCCTGAAATTTTCCACTTAATGATTCTAGCCCTTTCAGAGATAATGGAAATAAGCCTGTTTGACAGCCTGGATGCAGTTAAACTCTTTTAATTTAGTTCAATAGTAGTAATAGTAGCAGCATCTGAAGTAGAAGTAGCATAAATAGTAGCAGCAGTGGAAGTAGTAGCAGTAGCGGCAATAGTCACAATTGGACAACAGTCACAGCAGTCGCAGTCACAATTGCAGCAGTAGTAGTAGTCGCAGTTACAGTCACAGTTGCAAGTAGTTACAATCACACCAGTAAGTAGTCGAAGACGCAAGCAGTCACACTCGCAGTCTCAAGTAGTCACGGTCGCAGTCTCAAGTAGTCACGGTCGCAGTCTCAAGTAGTCACGGTCGCAGTAGCAAGCAGTCGCAGTTGCAGTCACAAGTAGTCACCTAAATATTATTATCTTTTGATGACATATTACAAATACAGCCTTTTGACAGCCAGGGAGGCACATAGTGTCTTTAATTAAGTTCAAAATACGCCTCAACATTCTCAGAAAATTTCAGCTTAGTATCCTTAAATGTTCCTGAAACATTGGGAGCACCATTTTAACAACCTGAACACACATAATATCTTTTAATGTAATCCCTGAGATGTTTCAGATACGCCCTATTGACAACCGGGATGGACCTAATGTCTTCCAGTTCAGCACGAAATCCCCCCGAACATTATGTGAAAATTTAAACTTTAAACCCTAAAGGGTTCCTGCGATGTTGTAGATATAACCTCCGCAGCATCAGTAGAAGTAGCAGCAGTTATTGTAGTCTCGATCATAATCGTAGTAATAGCAGTAGTGGTAGCAGTCACGGTCGTCACATTCGTAGTTACAAGTAGTGATCAGTCACAATCGCAAGTAATGGCAGTCGCAAGTAGTTACAGTCACAAGTAGCCACAGTAACAGTTGCAAGTAGTCGCAGCCACAAATTGTCACAGTCACAATCACAAGCAGCCTTAGCCGTAGTCGCAAGTAGTTGCAATCGCAGTCGGACTTGCAAGTCGAAAGATATACCTAAAAAAACGGCTATCACAAGCCCGGCTGGGCTGAATCTGCATTTCGGAAAAAAAAAGAAAAAAAAGAATAACATAAAACAAGGTTTAAAACAGTCAAACACATACAACTGACAAATGAGTGTACTTTCATTTCAACAAAACTGTCAAAGAAAAATAAGAAATGAATCCATAAAAAATTAAAAAACATGTGTATACATACATAAATTTACAGTCCATCACTGTAAAAAAATAAATAAACTAAAACAAATAAAACTAGTAAATAAAAGGGTGAATTAAACCATAAAAAGGAAAAGAAAAGCGAACATATACAAATAATAAGCAGTAAATTAATTGGATTTTTGTTAATTAAGTCCGTAATATAAGGTACAAAAAAAAATTCCGTATCTTAAAGTCAAGCAGAGAATGGAGGACAAGATAGGGTGTCTCGAACTTAGCTTCTCTTTTTTTTTTTTAGAAGAAACCTTACCTTCTTTGAAAATAATTCCCAATGCTTTTTTTGGATGAATTTAATTTTATCCTGGTCTTACTGCAAAATGCCGGGGTACCAAACAAGACGAGTATATTCCAGATGTGGGTGGACAAAGGAGGTATAAATCCTTAAAGAATGGGATGGGGACACGCAAAACTTATTCAGGAAATAGCTCTGGAGGAGACCTACAAGCATTAGCTTCATGGAAAATACTATGAACATGGATATCCCATTTTAAACTAGAAGAGATTGTGACATAATTTCAAAGGAGACGCAGAAATTTCAGGATGGAATATATTAAGAAAAAGGAATGGGGATTTAAGGACACAAATTAGCATTATACTAGTAGATTAGACGGGTTTATTTAATGTCAAATTCTAAGGCATCATGTGCAATCTCATGGAGTATACACATAGGGTCATTTATTAAATTGCTATAACAGGTTTCAACGACCTTAATGTCATCAACAATTTTCCATCTGTCGAGAAATTCCTTGACATGACAGTTATATGTGAAAAAAGAAGAGGAGCAAAAAGAGTCCCTTGGAGTACCCCATTGTGAACAGGGGGTTGAGGAATGGAATAACAATTCTGGTATCTGACTACCTATGGATAAGAAAGATGCAACCAATGTCACCAGGAAAAAGTAATGATTAAAATCAGAAACAAGTTTCTGAACTAAAACATTGTGACACCCCCTTTGACGTATCCTGAAAGTAATCACAAGTAGAAGTAGTCGCAGCCACAAGTAGTCACAGTCATAGTTGCAAGTAGTGGCAGATGCAAGTAGTCATAGTCAAAATCGCAAGTAATGACATTTGCTAGTAAATGCAATCGCAAATAGTCGCAGCTGCATTTGCACTAGTAGTAAAGTAGTGGCCCTGAAAGTTTAAAGTTAATACTTTAGCAATTCCCAAGATATTGCAAATGCACGTTTTTGATCACCTGGATGCTTAAAGTGCTTTTTGATTTAGTTCAACATCCCCTTCAACTTTCCCTGAAGTTTCACCTAAATACCCTTAGCCTTTTTTGGAGACACCCATGATCAAGCTTTCCCCCTTTTCCTAATGATTAATTAAAAAAGAAACCTTCCGAAAAATAAGTTTTTCAAAGAAAAGTAAAGGCCATTTTAAACTTAAGCTCAGCAGATACAAATACCTTTTAAAATTCAAACTCAAAACGACCAAAAATTACTATTAAAGAATAAATGAAACCCAAAACGAACAGAAATTAAATAAACAATCATAGCAAAAACATACAACAAGTAATAATAAAAATGAATAAATAAATCTTAAAGCGAGTAATGCTTAGATTGAATATGAAAATCAAGCTTAAAACGAAAAAAAATATTTTCTTATTGAAGTAAAAATGAAACTTAAAACGAACAGAAATTAAATTAACAATCAGTGCAAACAAACACACAATAGATATTAATGTAAATTAATAAATAAATCTTAAAACGAGTGAAACTTAAATTGAATATGCAAATCAAGCTTGAAACGAACAAAAATCACTACAAACAAGAGTTTGGGTATGACCTCCTTCTCTCACTGTAAAAGTCTAAAACCTACTGCGTCATTGGCGCTTTACTGAAAACCAATTTTGTGACAAATATTTTCTTTTGTACTTAATATTGAAAATAAACATTAAAATTATAGCAAATTTTCAACTGATGAGCTTTCAGCAATTAATATCATTATACGTCAAATATTCAGTTTAATTTATTAGCTCTTTTTAAAGTTGTTAGAGACGAATATAGTTTCCCTACAAACAAATGATTGGATACTGCTTCCTTTCCTAACTGTAAATAAAAACCAAAAGCCTACAGCGTCATTGGCGCTTAACTGAAAACGGATTATATTACAAATATTTTCTTTTTCAGTTCTTACAGCATTGAAAATAAAAATACTATTACAGTGAAATATATTTTTGAACTGATGGATCTTTCAACAATTAATATCATTATACATCAATCAATCAATCAATCAACCTTTTATTTTTAAATAAATGAACAAATGAAACAATTAACATGAACATTTCGACTCAAAGCAATGCTTGTACGAGTCACACCCGATAATGGTAAACAAATTTATATCACACTATGAAATGAAAAGAGAAGAGCTGATAACATAAGAGAGGGATAAAGAATTAGAAAGGAAAGAATTGAGACGAGGTGGAGTCAAAGAAGGAGAGTGAGAGGATAAGTTACAAACGAAAAATTGATACATTAACTCATGCAGTATCCAATACTGTGTAAGAGAGGTATCGTTTTTGGAGTGTGCCAAATGATTTTATGGACTTAATAGATTCATTAATTGAGTTCCATACAGAAATACTTCTATAAACTGGAGTGTTGAGACCTTGTAAGCCTTCTTCTCGGTAACATAAAATTGTCCTTGTTGCAGCGGAGAGCTCTTCCTCGATGAATTGTGCTACAAAGTTCAAAGTACCTGGAAAGACCTTGAGGAATTCTATTCGATATTGCCGAGTGTGATAAACGCAGATTACTAACGTTGATTATGTCTGTTATGTCTATTGTTCCAGTGTCTCTGTATAGGTCTGTTGAGGGGTATAGCCTGGGGAGGCAATATGTGGCCTTAACTGCAAGGTTTTGTGATCTCTTTAATGATTTTAGATGAGATTTGAATGTATTGCCCCATACAGAACAGCAGTAGTTCAAGTAGGGGAAGACAAAGCATTATAAAGCATTTTCATCATGTCAGCACTTAGAAGCAGGCTAGCTCTATGTAACATTGATTTTTGCCGTGAGACTGTTGAAGACAGCTGGGATATGTGATGTTTGAACGAAAGAGAGGAATCTACAAATACGCCAAGGAACTTTGTGACTGTGGTCTGAGGAATGGGATTTCCATTGATAGACAGTGCGACATTATGAGACAATGAGGAGTTTGTAGGAGCAGAAGTGAAGACTATGATGCAGCTTTTTGTAGCATTTACCTGTATTTTGTTACGAAAACACCAATCAGATATTTCGTCAAGTGTTTTTTGGGCCTTTTTTGCAGCAGACTCGGATGATTCAGCAGCAATGAAGAAATTTGAGTCATCAGCGAATAGTACTGGGTGTGCATTTGTGGTAAGACATGTTGTCAGGTCGTTGATATACAAAATAAACAAGAGCGGTCCAAGTACCGACTCCTGAGGTACCCCAGATTTTATCGGTATTTCTGGCGACACACTACCCTCCACAATAACACACTGCTTACGATCAGTCAGGTACGATGAAAACCACTCGTGAGCAACACCATATATTTCAAATGAATGTAATTTTGTGAGGAGGATTGAATGGCATACCGTGTCGAAAGCTTTAGTGAAATCCAGAAAGATCCCTAGTACCTTTTCTCCAGCATCCTGGCTATTTAATATGTATTCAACTGAATCAACTAAGGCATGCAAAGTTGAATGATAACGCCGAAACCCGTATTGACGGGGAGAGAGTAGCTGCTTGACATCAAGGAATCTATATACTCTGTTATAAACCACTTGCTCGAGGACTTTTGAATCAAGGAGGCACACTTGTGCTCTATAAAGAGGCGACCCAACAATGTAAAGCGATTCAGTGTCTAGAGTCGCAGAGAGACGGCGGTAATCGCATTTTGTAGCCCAAGCTCAAACTAAGAAAACTTGCAAAAGTCATCTCTCCGAATTATCTTCATGGGGTAAAACTGGCCGGAAGTTTGGGGACCCCCCACCCCACAACCCCCTTAACGTGGTACGCTTGGCTGAAAATGTTAGAAGTTAAGCTTTCCTAAGGGCCCGGGAGCTTATCTCGAAATTTCAGTCAATCGATCACTCCGTCCTGTTTTCAAAAACCAAATATAGCCCTTAAAATCATTTTTTTTATTTTCTTAGCCACGACTACAGGCCACAGTTGGCACGGATCCGTTTTGAATGAGGACCATTCGAAGCAGATCGACCTGTTAGGGCCTTTTGATATTTCAGAACCGAAAAAATTATCACCCCGAATTACATACGAAAAACTGTTTTCATATATTAGCCCATGTATTCTTCCGACCACAATCCCCTGTCAACTTGTCTGATCGGGCGAAATTGGAGGAAATCCTTCCTGGGGCCTGGGAGCTTATCCTCGAAATTTCAGACTCAATTGATTCACTCATTCCTGTTTTCCAAAAACCAAATATCAAGTTTTTGGGAATTTGCTTGCGTCGAACTAGCTCATATACTAAAAAACAATTACTGTTGTGTCTGTATAGTCTAGCGGTTACACCCAGACTTTCAGGCGGAAAAACACGTGGTTCGATTCACATCAGAGCAATTTTTTATACTGAATTCCAAACTTAAAAAGAAACCCAGTTTTTTTAATATATTTTGAAAAAAAATTACGTTTTCTCAGAGTTAAAGAGCTGAGTTACAAGGAGCATCAACAAGTAATAAAATGGACAAAAACGGCAGACATTATTTGAAAAAACTACGTTTTCTAAAGCGTTTAAAGAGCTGAGTTACAAGGTCGAACCTTAAAACGTACAGGGATTAGGAGGCACAGTTGGGGGGCTGCCGCCCCCCAAACCCCCCGCTTTCGCAGCCTTTAAATAAAAAAAAAAGTTTTTTAAACTGAAAGTAAGGAGCGACATTAAATCTTAAAACGAACAGAAATTATTCCGTATATGAAAGAGGCTGTGCCCTCCTCAACGCCTCGCTCTTTACGCTAAAGTTTGACTTTCTCACAACTCTTTTTTTAAACAATAAAAACTTTAGCATAAAGAGCGAGGCGTTGAGGAGGGCACAGCCTCTTTCATATACGGAATAATTTCTGTTCGTTTTAAGATTTAATGTCGCTCCTTACTTTCAGTTTAAAAAACTTTTTTTTTATTTAAAGGCTGCGAAAGCGGGGGGTTTGGGGGGCGGCAGCCCCCCAACTGTGCCTCCTAATCCCTGTACGTTTTAAGGTTCGACCTTGTAACTCAGCCTCTTTAACTCTTTAGAAAACGTAGTTTTTTTCAAATAATAACCGGTAGAATTGATATGGGTCGATAATTAGAGAAAAGACTCTTGTCTCCTTTTTTGTAGAGGGGAAGGACTTGGGCAGTTTTGAACACATTAGGATAAACTCCGGTTGCTAGTGAAAGGTTGACCAAGTGTGTAAGTGGAGCTACAAGACCTGCAGAGGCCTTCTTCAAGATATAGTTGCACAGCCCAAAGGTGTCATAGGTTTTGCCATTAGGCATCTTACTGATAATCACTAGTAATTCCACTTTCGTACATGGTGCTAGAAAAAGGCCTGATATTGTTCTACGGTGGGTTTGTTCAGGAGATGGGCCAGAAGCATGTAGAGATGTCTGATTAACGAAAAATTGATTAAAAGCATCAGCACGAGATTCCCTTGCTACTGTCTCACCACGCATATTTATTATTTCTTTAGGTATAGCCACCTTCTTCATTTTTGACAAATTATTTCATGAACAACCTCCCATACTTTTCTCAAGTTACTCTTACATTCATTTATTCTCTCCGCATAATACCGCCTTTTTGCATTACGTACTAATCCGTTTAATGTATTTCTGTACTTTTTGTATGTCTCTCTCGCTTCAGGAGTTGTAGATTTACAAGCTTTCAGGTACAGTCTATTTCTGTGTTCGGTAGACTGAACGAGACCTTTCGTCATCCAAGGAGTTTTGGGAACACTTTTGATCCGACTTGTTCGTAGAGGATACTTTCCAAGATTGTTCAAGACGCATATAGTTTTCAGTAAAGCGCCAATGACGCAGTAGGTTTTAGACTTTTACAGTGAGAGAAATAACGTGTAGAAATAATATGATATATTTGTTATTCTTTTGTATTTATCACCGTTACTTTACATATTCAAGCAACACAGCCAGCGTGAAAACTTTCTTAAAACGTGAGCTTTTCTATAAAAAATTGCTGTAACTACTTGAATTCTACTAAGAAATTTTAAATTCTGTTAGGTGTTTTGCTGTAACCACAACTAAGGAAAATGGCATGAAGAGTCATTTCATAGAAAAAAAGTGATGCTATCATTTACAAGTAGGAGGTAAGAATGGAAAAAGTCCCTTAGTCCCCAACACTAGCATTCACCTAACAAATTTACAACTAAAACACATAAATTAATAAAATGAGTTTTAACATACGTTGTAGAACCAGCCAAAACGATCATATGCCGGTAGTCCAGGAAAATATGGCGTCAGCTGATATGCAAACTCTAACAAAGGATCTTCGTAGCCATCAAATAAAAAATCACTTATATTTGTCTTGATGAAAAGTGTTGAATTAAAGTGGGAGAGAAACGCTTCAAATCCATCTTTTATGAAAAAAGGTAAATCTTTAATCAAATAGGCAGCAGACTGAAAGAAAAAAACTTTGATAAGCCAGTTAATACTATCTGCTTTTTGTCTATACATACGACTGAACTAAAAACAAAAGGGTGCATCACAAATCTTTTCCAAAAACTGTAGCGAAACGAGAAGATTTACTTGGTGGGATTATGTCTACAAGTGTTACTAGTAGGTAATTTTTTAGACTTTGTCAGGACTTTTCTTCATCTTCTTTTCCTGTTATTTCTGGTGGCTTTTCTAGTATGCATAACCTAGTTCTCTTCCTTCTTTTCTCGTAATTTCTGTTTATAAAGGCCGTGTTTCTGTTCTAACTGTTTTGATTTAAAATTTTAACCATTATTAGAATTTTATTTGATTTTTAATTATGTAATAGTGGAGAGTATTTACTCCATTGCTTGATGAATCCCTAACATAGTTTAACCACTGCAAAATTAAAATTACATTATTCAGTTAATACCGCAGTTTTAAAGATTTCTATATTTCATACTTATTCCTCGATGAAAAAAACAGTTCTCGTAGACAGCAAGAAGGATCAAATTTGGCATCCCATAAAATTTACAAAAGCATGAGATATGCATTTTTCTTTTTCATCATGACGACATGCGCCCATGTCAAAAACCAAAACCCGTTAAAACTAAAATTCTAGTTAAACTAGCTTGGGGTCCTATGTTTGACAGATTTTGACAAGACATATGTTATTTCAATCCTTTACCATAGTAAAATGATTAAACTGGTTAGCATGTCTGAGATAGATGTAAGCAATAGTCGACTTGTACCTCAAGAATGATCAAACATGGTCTATTAGCATTTCAGACAGGAAATTTATTCCTTGATTAAATCAATAGCGTGTATTTTATACGAAGAAACAAAAAAAAGAAAGAAAAATACAAAAACAAATACATAAACAAAAGAAATGAATGAATGAAAAAGGCTTATATGTAAAATAACACAAATTAAAAACAAGCCTTTTAACCAAAACAAAAACATTGTTCACTACAATAATAAGAACTAAACTAAACGACTGGCTTATTCCATATTCATCGAATTCAAAGTACATTTGAATACGATCTTAAAACGCATGCTGGGGAGTCAAAAAGAAATGAGTGCCGTTTCCAATCGTACTACATAAACATAAACAAGGCTCGCCTTTCCAAACCCTACAGAATTAAATAGATTCACATCGCCTAGAAAAACGTAAAGTTTTACAGTAATCTTTGGTCGACTTTGAAAACACAACTGTTGTGGGAGCAACACTTAGGTTTTATTCTTCGCCATAAATTGCGTGCTGTATTAGCGAACCCCTTAATAATTCTAAAACGTTATGTCACAATAAGAATTTTTGCGTCGAGAAAGGTGTTTGAACATTTGAACTGTGATCTACTTAAGCTAATTCTCCTCCAAATCACCATTAGTCTCAGTTTCCTGACATTCATTAAATGTTGTTGCTTTAAAAGTGCACCGTACACATTTGGCCTTAACTGTGTTACTTCACCAAAAACATGAAACCTATAATTGGTTTTCGGTCGATTTGATCGAACAAGGACCATATGCCTATGAAAATAATTATTTTCCAAGACCCATTGGCTTTAATTATTTGCTTCCTCCATAAGTTTCAAGCTGATACGTAAAAAAATCCTGCCTACCTTTCTTCAGGTGAAAAATCTACAGTAGAGGGTGGGTTGTTTCTGGGGCTACAGGCCTTCTGGGACCCTCCAGTCATACACATCGAAAATTCTAGTGTGATCTTGGTTCCAAGTAGGTGCCAAACGCACACCTTTCCTAAAACGCTGTTTTAAGGGAGGGAATCAACGGCTCCCCGGTCATATGAAACCATACAGATTGCAAATTCTGCTGTGATTCCGTTTGAAACATGGTTTAAAATACCTACCTTTCTGTAAAAAAGTTAGCACCGTGAGTGGCAGAAGGTTTTGGAAGGCCATTTACCAACATCAGACCTCTAATGAAACAGATTAAATTAGTTGTGGGATTCCATTCAAACAGTGTGTAACAAACCAATAAATTGGTAAGAAGAGGGACAGGTGTTAGAGGGGCCATGAGTCAACTTTGCCTCCAATCATACAGATTGAAAATTATAGGACATTCCCAATTTAACAAAGCCACCCCCAGTCTACTGTTCTGTAAAAAATATGAGGTGGCAGTGGGGGAGAACCAAAGTGTATCTTGGACATGGTCCACCGTTTTCAAACCGAGTCAGGACTTAGTTCGTTTAAACCGAAACAGGGATTAGCTTGTTTTTGAACCAAATTAGCACCTAGATTATTATTGCCCATTCGCTGTTTGATTTTTCTTCCCAATATGTACGGCAATGAACCAACAAACCCCTCAAAATTTTCACTATGGTATTTCGTTTCCTTTCATTTATTTAAAATCAACTATTAGCAACAAACTTAAGACGACCACACCCCACCCCCAAACACCAGGGCATGATGTGGATGAGGGATAATATCTCATAAGCTCATGAGAGGAGGATAAAATCACATCCCGTTAAGGAGGAGGGTATATCTGAGTAACATCTTAACATTTAACGCTTCTTTTTTTCTACAAACAACGAGTGTTATACACTCTTGTTACCTTGTCAAAGCAATAAAGAAAACATCTGTCATTGTTCAAAGGTTGATTTTCTTGCCACGGGCCAGTCTCAATGTCCTTGCTCAGAGAGGAGCACACCGTAAGCTCTAATTTGCTTAGAAATGAGAGGGCTATAAAAGCTTAGGAGGCACTCGTAATACTGTTTCGCTGACTCAATTCCAAACGCAGAAAATGAACGTCAAACCCGAACAGCACGAAGGACAGAACCTCTGAATAACAGTACATAGCAATACTATCGGATCAAAAACAAAAAACTCCTTTTTGGATCTTGATATTTTTGCAGTGGATCAGGGAACCGTTTCACTTCGATATTACATCTGTGATACATAAATGTCCCGCGACAAAAATACTTTACGTAATAATCAATTTTTGATATTTATCTATGACGATAATATCTTAATCGATTGTTTTTCAGCATGGTGTAGCACTCCCCCCGGGGAAACATCTTGAATCTCGGTCGAACATCTTAAGCACTTTTAGACTTGAGTTACTTTATCACGCATCTCCTTATAGTGTTATATAATCATCCTGGTTACAATGCATATTTTTGTATATCTCAATCTCAGATAAAGGGCTTATCTCCATGTGTAACCTTCAATATAAACAAATTCGACAAACCTCTAATGCACGTACGTTTGTTGAAATAGCTTTTCCTGTCAATTATCAGATAGAAACAATTATATTGAGAAAAAAAAATCACCTATTATTCTCTACAATACATTTAAAATTCTTCAAGAACTTTCGAAAAAAGGAAAGACTAACCGAAGATCCGAAGGGCTGCATACCACATTTTACCGTAAAAATATGGGGTTTTGCTTTCTCTGTCGTTGATGCATATTAAATATAGGCTATGTAAAAAAACAAGTTTTTTTTCAACTGAAAGTAAGGAGCAACATTAAAACTTAAAACAAACAGAAAAAATATTCCGTGTATAAAGGGAGCTGCTCCTCCTCAATGCCTCGCTCTTCAGGCTAAAGTTTTTTAGTATTTTAAAAAAGCTTCTTATTCCAAGTCGTTCTTAAAGAATTGGGACAAAAGACAAACTATAGCGTAAAGAGCCAGGTATTAAGGATTGGGCAACTTTCCCTTCTATACGGGATAATTTCTTTTCGTTTTAAGTTTTAATGTTACTCCTCACTTTCAGTTGAAAAACTGGATGTTGTTTTTTTCATTGAATTTCTGATCGTTTGTCAAATAATGCCGGAAAATCTGCCTCTGCCCCTCCAAGAAAAATTCTCCACCCACCACGCAAAATTCCTCCAAGGAAAATTCTTAAACATAAAATCACTCCCCGGAAAATTCGCCTCGAACAATTCCATCCTCGGTGAAGATTTCCTCCAGAAAATTTCTTACGGGGAATTCCGCCTGGAAAATTACCCTTTAGTTTCATTTAAAAAAGACTTTTTTCAACCATACCGGAAATTACCGTCCGTAAAACTTTTTCCCCGAGAAATCCCCCCCCCCCCTAATGGAGATTTTTCCCCATGGAAAATCCCAAATGGGGAATACAACCCCCCCCCCCCACAAAAAAAAAAGAATCAACAAAACAACAATATCTGCATACTTCCCAATAACAAATACTATATGTAAAAAATAGACAAATTTCATAACTTACAGCCCTTTTTCTAGGGGCTGTGAGGGTCATGTTATCCACGGAAGATAATTTTTATATCTACCCATTGTTATCCAAATTCTGTTTTTTTAGAGTTTCGGTTACTATTAGAAAGTGCTCTGATACATCTAAGTTTTAGCGATAAGATTATAGTAAATTGGGCCAAATCAAACTTAAACATAAAATCACTCCCCGGAAAATTCGCCTCGAATAATTCCATCCTCGGTGAAGATTTCCTCCAGAAAATTTCTTACGGGCAATTCCGCCTGGAAAATTACCCTTTAGTTTCATTTAAAAAAGACTTTTTTCAACCATACCGGAAATTACCCTCCGTAAAACTTTTTCCCCGAGAAATCCCCCCCCCCCCTAATGGAGATTTTTCCCCATGGAAAATACCAAATGGTGAATACAACCCCCCCCCCCCCCCAAAAAAAAAAAGAATCAACAAAACAACAATATCTGCATAATTCCCAATAACAAATACTATATGTAAAAAATAGACAAATTTCATAACTTACAGCCCTTTTTGTAGGGGCTGTGAGGGTCATGTTATCCACGGAAGATAATTTTTATATCTACCCATTGTTATCCAAATTCTGTTTTTTTAGAGTTTCGGTTACTATTAGAAAGTGCTCTGATACATCTAAGTTTTATCGACAAGATTATAGTAAATTGGGCCAAATCAGAATGGATGGACTTGTAGAGGCGAAAGCTTCTTCGAAGCTTTCGTCTATCTTCCATATTAAACTAGCCAGATTCACTTGAAAACTGGTCAGAAGTTATTTAGGACCATGGGCGTACGGAAGGGTGTAAGTGGGGGCAGCTGCCCCCTAAGGACTTCAAATTTACACTATATATAGCTGGAAAAGCAGATGGTTTAAAAAGCGGTTGAAAAAAAGGTAGATGGCTAAAAAAGCAGTTGATAAAAGGTAGATGGTAAAAAAGCTGGAAATAAACAGCTGGAATGACAGAATAAAAGTCAAACAAGAAGGAATTATACATAATGTCTTGGAAAGATTTAGCTCTAATCCAAGAAGATTGATTAATGCTAAAGCTTATTGATGATTTATGCTTTTTGGTAATTACTTATTAATAAAGATTTCATAGGTATGATAGATCTTGCTAGCAATGTAAGGTTTTGTGAACTGCCAATATAACTTCAGCACCCCGCCCTTCATCACAGAATTGGCTGCCCCCTCCCTCTACAGAAGAAGCTACGCACAGCCATGTCTATGACCAATAGCACTTTAACCGTGAAAATTTGGCCCATTGACATTAATAGCCAGAGCACTACAAGCCTCCACGTCTCATTCTTCGAACATTTCTCCTTGATCCCGGAGAATGACTTATAAGGAAGAGTCGTAAGGCCTGTTTACTGTCAGTGGCGAGGGATTACAATGATGAGGGATTACATCGATGTCCTAATTGGCCAACCTGTAATTCCTTTCAGATACTTTCTAGGCTAGAAAAAATTAAAAAATTTCTTCATGTAAGTGGTTGCCCCAAGATTATAAATGATGATACAACGCTATGAAGTACTAGTAAGCTGATGATTTGGCGAACATTGGTGATAGACGAAACCAAATTGTTTTTGCCGTTAAATGAATCATAAATAAATTTAGGCATTATATATCGAGCCAAGGTAAGGTAGCCTTAGCATACAAATATTGTATTTTCGGAAATAATAACAACGATTTAGTTAAGTTTTGCGTTTTCGGGTAAAAGTTATGGAGCAATAGAATATTACAGGATATGTTTTAAAACAAGCAGCATCCAATAAATACGGGAAATAATGTTAAGAATAGTGTCGGTTTTAAGTAGAAGCATCGTATTTTGAGAGGAAGCAGCAGAGTAATGTTTTAGCTTACAAATACTGCATTTTTAGAAATAACTACAAATATTCGATTAGATTTCATGTTTTGTGGCAAAGTAATAAAAGCAATCCATTAAAAAGAAGCAGCATCCATTAACTGTCGAGAAATACCCTTTAGAATAGAGTCAATTTTGAATAGATTAAATAATAAAAAAAAAGGATCAGGAATTAAATTTAAAAAAAAACAAGTATTTTCAACTGAAAGTAAGGAGCAACATTAAAACTTAAAACGAACAGAAATTATTACATATATGAGGGGGTACTCCTCCACAACACCTCACTCTTTACGCTAAAGTTTTTTAGTACTTAAAAAAAAGTTTCTTATTGTTTTCTAATTAAACGAACATAGTGTTTCAGGAATCATTCTTAAAGGATCGGGACGGAATTCAAACTTTAGCGTAAAGAGCGAGGTGTTGTGGGGGAGTAACCATCTCATATACGTAATAATTTCTGTTCATTTTAAGTTTTAATGTTGCTTCTTACTTTCAGTTGAAAAAACTTGTTTTTTTTTTTAAATTTAATTTCTGATCGTTTTTTAAATAACGCCAGGAAATGTGGCAACTCCTCCACGGAAAATTCCCTCCTTCCCAAGGAATTATTCTCTAGACAATTCAATCCTGGTGAAAATTTACCCCGGACAATTACCCTTAACATCTCCACGCGTAAAATTGAGACGGAAAAGAGAAACCAAGACATAAGAAGAATTTCGTATAGGAATTCTGACAAATCCCCCCAGTGTAAAATTTCGCCCCTGGATACTTCCCTCCTCATGGAAAATTATCCCCGAGGAAAATACCCCCAGCAGAAACCCCCCCCCCCCGAAAAACGTATGCATATTTCCCAATAACAAATACTATACGTAAACAATAGGCAAATTTTTTAACTTAAAGACCTATCCCCAGGGGCTGTGGGAAGGTCATGATATCCCCAAAGGCATATTTATCCGGCCTTTCAACTATGCCGAACAAAATGGCTATCTCAAAATTTTGATCGGACGATTTTGAGAAAAAAAGGGGCGCAGGAGGGGGCCTAGTTGCCCTCCAATTTCTCGGTCACATAAAATGGGCATTATAACTTTTAATTTCCGTTCGAATGATCCCTCTCATGATATTCTAGGACCACTGGGTCAATACGATCGATACTCCTTGAAAAAAAAAATAAATAAACACTTTATCCGTGATCTTTCTTCTGGCAGAGAATACACAATTTCAAATTTTTTTTCAGATAGGCGCTTGAAACATCTACAGTGGGGTTATCTGATACGCTGAACCTGACGGTGTGATTTTCATTAAGATTCTACAACTTTTAGGGGTGTTTTCCCCTTTTTTCAAAAATCAGGCAAATTTTCTCAGGCTCATAGCCTTTGATGGGTAAGATTAAACTTATTGAAACTTATATATTTGAAATCAGCATAAAACCCCGATTCTTTTGATATATCAATTGGCATCAAAATTCCGTTTTTTAGAGTTTCGGTTACTATTGAGTAGGGTCGCTCCTTATTTTACAGTTCGTTACCACGAACTGTTTGAAACATCGTATTTTCTAAAAATCTAAAAATGCTTCATTTTTAGAAAAAAAATTTAGAAATAACAACAAAGATGTAAGGTTTCATGTTTTGAAGTAAAGTAATACATTATTAGATTTTATGCATTATGCGTTTAAAAAAAGGAAGCATCGATCAACTATCTGGAAATATCATTGATACTTTATTTTTAGTAGAAACATCGTATCTTGAAGGGAAGCAGCAAACCAACACAGCCTTAGCTTACAAATGCTGCTTGTTTAGAAGCAAAGATAGGACTAGGTTACATGTATTGAGGGAAAGTAATAAAGTATGAGATTCTACTCACGATGTATTTTGAAAGAAGCAGCGTGCAATAGCTTACGGGAAATACCGTTGAGAACAGTCAGTTTTAAGCAGAACTAGCATACTTTGAAAAGAAGCAGAAAAATAACATTGCCTTAGTTTTCGAATGCTGCATTT
The DNA here is from genome assembly GCA_027921565.1 of Artemia sinica. NCBI lineage: Eukaryota > Metazoa > Arthropoda > Branchiopoda > Anostraca > Artemiidae > Artemia > Artemia sinica. The sequence goes on from CM051265.1 coordinate 45,982,765, forward strand.
TTAGAAATGATCTAGTTAGGTTTTTTAGTGTTGGGGCAATCCAGCACCAGACTATACACGACACATTTTTTCAAAAAAGCAAGATCCATTAACTGTCGGGAAACACCATTGAGAAATTAGAATTTTTATGCAGAAACACTGTATTTTGAGCGGAAGCAGCAAAGTAACATTGCCTTAGTTTTCGAATGCTGCATTTTTAGAAATGCTGGATTTTTAGAAATGCCAACAAAGATCTAGTTAGGTTTTTTAGTGTTGGGACAATCCAGCACCAGACTATACACGACACATTTTTTCAAAAAAGCAAGATCCATTAACTGTCGGGAAACACCATTGAGAAATTAGAATTTTTATGCAGAAACACTGTATTTTGAGCGGAAGCAGCAAAGTAACATTGCCTTAGTTTTCGAATGCTGCATTTTTAGAAATGCTGGATTTTTAGAAATGCCAACAAAGATCTAGTTAGGTTTTTTAGTGTTGGGGCAATCCAGCACCAGACTATACACGACACATTTTTTCAAAAAAGCAAGATCCATTAACTGTCAGGAAACACCATTGAGAAATTAGAATGTTTATGCAGAAACACTGTATTTTGAGCGGAAGCAGCAAAGTAACATTGCCTTAGTTTTCGAATGCTGCATTTTTAGAAATGCTGGATTTTTAGAAATGCCAACAAAGATCTAGTTAGGTTTTTTAGTGTTGGGACAATCCAGCACCAGACTATACACGACACATTTTTTCAAAAAAGCAAGATCCATTAACTGTCGGGAAACACCATTGAGAAATTAGAATTTTTATGCAGAAACACTGTATTTTGAGCGGAAGCAGCAAAGTAACATTGCCTTAGTTTTCGAATGCTGCATTTTTAGAAATGCTGGATTTTTAGAAATGCCAACAAAGATCTAGTTAGGTTTTTTAGTGTTGGGGCAATCCAGCACCAGACTATACACGACACATTTTTTCAAAAAAGCAAGATCCATTAACTGTCGGGAAACACCATTGAGAAATTAGAATGTTTATGCAGAAACACTGTATTTTGAGCGGAAGCAGCAAAGTAACATTGCCTTAGTTTTCGAATGCTGGCATTTTTAGAAATGCTGGATTTTTAGAAATGCCAACAAAGATCTAGTTAGGTTTTTTAGTGTTGGGGCAATCCAGCACCAGACTATACACGACACATTTTTTCAAAAAAGCAAGATCCATTAACTGTCGGGAAACACCATTGAGAAATTAGAATTTTTATGCAGAAACACTGTATTTTGAGCGGAAGCAGCAAAGTAACATTGCCTTAGTTTTCGAATGCTGCATTTTTAGAAATGCTGGATTTTTAGAAATGCCAACAAAGATCTAGTTAGGTTTTTTAGTGTTGGGACAATCCAGCACCAGACTATACACGACACATTTTTTCAAAAAAGCAAGATCCATTAACTGTCGGGAAACACCATTGAGAAATTAGAATTTTTAAGCAGAAACACTGTATTTTGAGCGGAAGTAGCAAAGTAACATTGCCTTGTCTTAAAAACGCTGCATTTTTAGAAATATTAACGTAAAAATTTAGTATGGTTTTAGTATTACTGCAAATAGAGTTGGTTTTCAGAAGAAACATCATGTTTTGAGTGGAAGCAGCAGTACCATACTTTGGGCGGAAGTACCATAGCCTTAGCTTTCAATGCTGTGTTCTCAGAAACACAAAAGGGTATGGTTGTATGTTTTGGGGCAAAGTGATCATGCACCTGATGTGTTTTAAAAGAAGAAGCAAAATCCGTTAATTGACGAAAAACACTGCTGAGAATAGAGATAGTTTTAAGCAGAACCAGCAAAGTGAAATAGCATTAGCTTACAAACACTGCTATTATAGAAAAAAAATGGGTAAAGTTTTATGTTTGGGTTCAAAATAGAAACACCCTTGGATGATGGATTAAGCAGAAACATCGTATTTTGAGCGATAGCTGCAAAGTAACATTACTTTAGCTTACAAACACTGTATCTTTAGAAGCAACAACAAAGATACAGCATTAGATTATGTATATGATACAATTTGAAAGAATCATCATCCGTTAACTGTCAAAAAATACTATATAGAATAGTCAGTTTTAAGCAGAATCAACATATTTTAAGTGAAAGCAGCGTATCAACATTTCTTGAGCTTAAAAAAGCTACCTTTTTGGAAATAACAACAAATATTGGATTAGGTTTTATCTTTTGGGGCAAAGTAATAAAGTATTAAATTTTTTACAATATATGTTTTAAAACAAGCTGCACCCATAACTATTGGGAAATACCATTGAGGATAGTCGGTCTTAAGTAGAAACATAGTATTTTGAGCAGAAGCAGACCGAGTAGCACACTTTCTGCCCCCCACAAAATCGAGCTAAGTTTTGCTCCCCTAATGGTGTTACTAAGACAATAGCTCTTACCTGATCACCAAGGTCAGGAATCCTTACCTGACGCTTGGCAGATACCAAACGCCATTTGCAAAATATTCTGTTAGTGTGCACATTTGAAACTATGAATTACTTTCTTTAACACAAAAGTTAAACTTCAGAGTAAAGACAAGTGATTCAAAGTTGGTGGCGTACTCTTTCGAATTTTCCCGATCCCTTATTCGTTTGAAGTTTTTACTTCGCTTCTAGCTTTCATGCAAAAGAATTTATCTTCGTCATGCAGCAGAGCAACCCTATATTACTTGAAGGAGTTATGTAGTGAAGCTCTTTTAGGTCGTTACAGACATTTTTGAACCGATTTGGCTAAAAAATTATTAGCAAATCATAGAAAAAAGGCCACTTTAAGGAATTTAACTCTCCAGTTAAACTTTAGAGTAAAGAGCAAAGGTTGAAAGCGGGTTACACACCCTGATATTCCCAACCCGTATTGGTTTCAAGTTTAACTAAGCTACTAATTTTCATACAAAAGATTATTTTTCGTAACAAAAAAAAAAAACTCTAAAAAAAAAACAAACAGCGAAACTGTACTATTTGAAGGAGTTCAATCTTTATTGGTGAAATATTAATTCGTTTAAAGTCATTTATGGCCATTTTGTCTATTTTTAATTTTTACAGCAGTTAACCAGTTTTACGTCGTTACAGACAATTTTAAAGAGATTTGAAGAAACATATATTGAAAATCAAATCAAGAAGGCTGCCAAAAAGAAATTTACATAAGTTTTGAACAATTGCAGTATGCAGTAACAGGGCAGGTAATAAATTGATGACCCAACTCGAAATCCTAACAAAAAGATATAAATTTTTTTATTTTGTGGACCTAAACTATAACTGAACTACCAACTAATAACCCATATAAATATTCAACTATCAAAATTTTACTGATTCACAAAAATTAATGAACTCCTGAATTTGGGTATATGTATACTTACGACAAGAGGAGTGTTTAGAACAGTCACGACATCGGAAAGAGAACCATTACTTAACTCTGGAACATACTTCCATGTCCTGTTCTGGTAAAAGGTCACGGTGTAGTTGTCATGGTAGTTAACATATGCTCTTTCGTGAAATTCCCTGCGAAAATTTTTTTTTTTTATTTCGCTGAGGAAAGATTGAATCAAGAAGTTTAGAGGAGAAAAAAGATGATTAAACACAAGAGAAAGGTAGAAGGTGCCTTGCCGCTGTATTCTATTCTAAATAATCTGGTGAAGCGTTTTACTGCAAGCGGAATGAAGAGTGGTTCCGCTCCATTTCCGCAATCTCCGTTACGGATAATTGTAGCATTTTTCAGATTGCTAGCGATTTTTGACCAACATGTTTGTGGAAAAAAGGCAAATCTGGACACGTCGAAATTTCATAACGCATGCGAGAAAATGGGCTCATGAATCAAATGAATAGCTAATAGTTAATTTAGTTTACGCACTACAACTTGCAATACATGGCTATAATAAAAGCTCAACAGCAGCAAATGGATTTAACCTTACGTTCTATAAGAAAGGGTAAAAGGAATTAGCGATTCTTCCGAATATTTTTAAGTTTTTTTTTCTCCAAAATAAATAAATTGCTTGAATTACGCTTTTCCACCAATTGAAGCACGTAGGAATTCTTCTATTCTTCTATCCAATTTGTAGTATATCTTCCTAAAATTTTTGAAGTGCCTGTTTCCGAGCTATACTTGACACCCGTCATAGCCTTTGCTTCTGGTGTCCAAATCTTAGGGCACACCCAACATCATCTCTTCACCTTCATTTATTCCAAGTCTTAGCGACTTAGTCTTCTGGACATTAATTTTCAAACATATTCTTGCACCCTGAACGCGCAAAACCTCTAAAAGTTAATTTATTTTGCTAATATTTTAATATAGGATGCTTAAATTATCAGCATAATCTAAGTCTAGAATAGTTTTACTTTCCCTTTTGATTGCGTGTTCTCCCATTGCCTTTGCTGCGCCTTTCGCTTGCCTTTTCACTCCTTCAGATAAAGTTCATCAAAATGATCAACATAATATGAGTTAGAACGTAACCCTTCTTACCTCTTGATTTGATTGCAAACAAACTACTACCCTCATTTCTCGTACATAGCACTAATCCCCTTAATGTAGCCTATTTATCAGGTATACCATACAAGGATATGACCTTTGTTAAAGCTCTCCTATCAGCTGAAACAAACGCTTGTTCATAATCTATAAAACTGAGGACTAAAGGCGTTTGATCACTCAGGCACTTCCCAATTATTCATCTAAGAGAGAAAATTTGGTCTACACTCTCTAAAACCACGCTGTTCTTCTCTTAAGACTTTATCTACACCCTAAGCCTAAAAATATAATCACACTAAGTAATTTACTTCCTACAGAAACCAGGCTAATGCGTGCATAATTATCACAGTCACTCTTATCATCCTCCTTATGGGGGGGGGGGTTGTTTTCCTAAAATAAGTAGGTACTTTCCGCTTTTCAAAAATCGTATTAATAATCTTCCGTAACTTATCTGTAACCTCACAACTACCATATTTGAAACTAATTTATCATACTATCAGCACCTGGGCCTTATTATTTTTTAATCCTTTTAGTGCTGTCGCTAATTCTTCCTCGCAAAATAAATCTTCCTTCACATCCAAAGCTTCACAGACTTTTTCATTCTTTTCTATGTCTTTTCCTGTAACTCTATCACGGTTTAGCCCATTCTCAAAATGTTCTGCCCATCCCTCTTTAACTCTTTCCTTATCACTAATTGTGGCCCTGTTCCTATCTTTAACTGGGACAGGTCAAGATTGACTATTTCCTCTCAATTTATTAACATGCCAGTACAATATTTTAATATTACGCCTTCTGGCTGCATCTTCCATATCTTCGGCCATTTCATCCATGGCATCCACTTCACAGTTCCTTAACTCACATTGTAATGTTTTCTCTACTTTCTTTACCTTCCTCTTGTTTTCATATGATCTATCACTCAAATAATTCTTGTACAGGCCCCTTCTCCTCTCTATTAAACATAAAGCAATTTCACTAATATTCCTAGCTATATATATATATATATATATATATATATATATATATATATATATATATATATATATATATATATATATATATATATATATATATATATATATATATATATATATATATGGTACCGGGCCCCGGCACTCGGCAAGCTGCAGGCTTCTACATATGGATTCTCATTGTCGTTTATATTCGAACCGCAGGCAATTTGAGCATCTTCTTGATATCATGACGTCATCACAGGTCGATACAGCCACTCTGGGATAAATACATATTCTTTCTTAAAGTTGTGACCTATTTAGATTGAACTTGTGGCCAGAAATGTCAATTTGCCAGTTTTAAGAAGAAGAAAAACTATTTAGCCGATTTTGAGGTCGGGCCCCGGCATGGCTACGCGAGAGGCTTGTATATATCGATTCTCATTGTCACTTATCTTGTAACCGTAGACAATGTGAGCCTCTTCTTGATGTCATGACGGTTCACCATAGGTTTTTAAAGTTGTGATCTGTTTAGATCGTTCTTGTGGCCTGAACCCTGAGCCTAATTTCGCATTCTGGACTCTCAAAATGTCCAAAAATGATTAGACATAGTCAAATATTATTCATCAGAGAGATGCCACAAGCATAAACGGGTATTAGCATTTTGAATCTTCTTACCCAGACTTAGTGGTGCGCATGTCAAAATAATATTTTAATATACAAATACGCATTGGCATGCTGTGACAAAAAAGAAAAAAAACTTACCACTTAGGTATGAATCTACTTAAAGAAAACAACAAATTTGTATACATGACAAAATCTAAACAGAGCATCACATACAACAATCTAAAATAAAATACGTCTTCCAGGCCAGGAACCATAAATTATCTAAATCTATGTCTGGACTATCCAAATCTAGCTCTGGGTCTAAAAAAAAAAAAAAAAAAATCCAAATTTTCGATATATTAGATTACTAGAAATCTGAAACAAAGTCAAACTGTAAACACAAAATCAATTCGGGTTAAAAAAAAGCGAAATCTATTTGATGGGCCACAGCTTATTCATTGTTCTGTTCTGTATTGTTTGACTTTAAAACCCTCAAATTATTAGGGGTTCGAAGAAAATATACGGTCTCTTCTATCAAAGATTAGTTATAACAGGTTACGTTTGTGCATACCCTTTATTTGGGATTCTGTATGATTATTTTCTTAAGCCATTTAATATTTACACTAAGCTCTTTTTAGAAAATATTACTTTACTATCCAAGTTTTGAGAAAAAGAAAGCTTTAGGCTTTATAAAGACTATGAAAAAGATAATCGTGACTCAAATAGAAAAAGATTTACCTCACCAACTAAAAATATTGGCAAAATCACATTCCTTATTCCAAATTTCCATAGAGTTTGATTGAGATACTACAACCTATTCTGATAATAGGACCCTAAAATTTACCTGAAATCCAAGTTCACCTTCGGAATCTCATGGGTATTTTTGAAATTTTTAATAGATCACATGCTTTTGTTTTTGTTTTTTTCGAAACAAACAACATCGGGCCTCAACAACCAAGACTAGATTAGAACTGATATCGATAGGTTTGATCTATTTAAAAGCAAAAAATTTAGTTCTCAGCTAATATGTAGTTCATTTGTAGCCCATCGGGTTAAAATTCAAATTAGAAAATTAAAGAGAAGAAAAAAGAAACAAGAATGAATACAAACTTACAGATATGTATACGGACCTATTTCTTCTACAACTGGGGTTGTTTTTGGATCATTTAATATTTCTTCAGCATTGGTAATATTAAATATGTGGAACCTTATATACATAGGTATTGGTGCCTTTAACCACATTTTAGTAGCAATAGTTCCAGGCACATACTTGAGCTCCTAAAAAAGGAAAATTATGTTAAAATGAAATACAATTTATTTCCACATTGCATTACAATATGAAGCACTAAAACTGCCAAAAGAATAGCAGGGCTGTGTAACGATCCCAACTAGCTTTTACAGCAAGGATGAGGATTGGGAAGCAATGTGTCCTGATAATCACAGAGAAAAGGTGCAATCAAACCGAAAAACACAGAAATAAAGTGTACCCGAGTGCTGACTAAGTGTTACCTTTCCTTTTCTTTTTATAAATACAACTAGAATAACCAACAGTATCAAGCGACAATTGATATGTTTGATACTTAATGCCGATTTACGGGACAACATATTTCAAACTCAAACGAAATCTCTCGCCTTAGATCTTGGGCTAATTTTCTGTTTCCAGCAAACGGTTAGTTCCAGTTTACAACTTGATTTCCAGGTTTGCAAAGTTTAAAAAGAACAAGAATAGGAAGCACATTTTTCCGGTTTTTCTGAACCGTACAGTTTTTCATAGATTATTTGGTAATAGTTAATTAAATGAAACACAGTCGAGAAGTTTCCTGAATGGAGGATTTGAGAAAACCGGTTTCATAGCCACAAAGACAAATGTCGAGTGACAGTACGGATTGGACTTGTAAAATTTGGGCTATATATTTGCACATTAGGTGGGGGGGTAAGGTTAGGGGTGCTGTCCAAATACTTTACCCCAGGCCCTCAGGGCAAGGGCTGTAACTTATGCGAGTTGTCCATTGTTAACATATAAGATTTTATGGAAAGGTTCGTCGTATAAACTTTGGAGGAGGCTCATTGAATTGGAAATCGAAAGTTTTAGTTCCTTTTTTAAGAGTCAAAAGTGATTGGAAGGCAACCAGATCCCCCCCCCGCCTTTTCCTCTAAATACATCCGATCAAAATTTTGAGATGGCCACTTTGTTCAAAATAGTCCAAAGGTCAAATAACTATTTTTCTGGGGTTTAAACCCTGCCCAGCCACCGGTTCAAGGGCTGTAACTTATGCAAACTGCTTATTGTTAACAAATAAGTTTTTTTTTATGGAAGGTGGTCGTATAAAATTTGGAGGAGGCTCATTCGATTGAAAGTCGAAAGTTTGAATGCCCTTTTTAAGAGTAAAAAAGGTCTAATAGCTATACTTCTGGCGGTGCCATGCCCCCCATAGCCCCGGGGCAAGGATCGCAAATTATGCAATTTGCCCTTCTTTACATGCAGGATTTGTCATTAGACAAAGGGTAAATATTTGACTCTGGGTGTATCCGAGAAGGGTAAGGTCACTAAAGTGAAACTTTGGAGTATGTTGAAGGATATGTTTTACTATATAAAAAGTCACTATACGCACCCAGTTTGTCAAAAAGGAGGATCTGCAATAATTTAAGAACGGCTAAGGGTATTAAGTTGAAACTTTCAGGGCATGCTGAGGGCGATGTTGAAACGTGGCTAGAGGGCCATAAGCCTCCTCTCATACCCTTTTTAATTGCCCTCTCTTCAAAAATGTTTGATAAAAATTTTGAAATACGTATCTTTTTCAAAATAGTCAAAAACTGAAATAACTATTCCTATGGGGACGTGTGCGTGCTAATTGTCAGAAGGATGTATCATCAATATCTAAGGAACGGCTGATCGCATTCAGCAGAAAATTTAAGGGGATGTTGAGTGAGATGTTGAAGAGCTATCGGAGGGCAGCCAGCTCCCTTTGCCCTTTTTAGATGTACCCTTCCCTCATAATTGATCAAAAGTTTGAAAAAAACGACTTTGTTCAAAAAAGTAAAAAAATTCTAGTAACTAAGCCTCCGGGGATGTAATCCCCCCCCGCGGCCCCCAAAGAAGGATTGTAAATTAAGAAAATTTTACTTTTTTACATGCAGGATTTACCATCAGAAACAGGGGGGATGCTTGATTCTAGGTGTCTTCAAAAAGCCTAAGAGTATTAAGGTGAAACAACGGGGAATGTTAAAATAAATCAAAAGATACTATGTGCATCCTGTTTATCAAAAAGGCTGTGTCTGCTGTCCTCCCTCCAAAGATATCTGACTAAAATTTTGGAACGGTCATCTTGTTCAAAATAATCGAAGTCAAATAACTATAACTCCGGGGAAGGCGTAACCCCTCACCGCTCCTGGGGCAAATGTTGTAAGTTATGTAAGTTGTCCGTTGTTTATATACAAGGCTGGTTATTCGGAAGAGGGGGCAGGTTTAAATTAGAGTTACCAAAAAAGCTAAGGATATTAAGGTAAAACTTGTAGAAAACTTTGAGGGGGAAATAAAAAAAAAAAATCAAAGCACATAATATGCAGGAGGGTTGTCAAAAGGATACAACACCAATATCTAAGGAATGGCTAAGAATCTTAAGTTGAAACTTTAACGGCATCCGAGAGGGTGTTGAAAGAAACGAAGGACACCCTTCCCCCCTCTTGCCCTTTAAGATACTCCCCTTAGCACTGACAGAGATTTTAAAACGCCATTTTATTCGAAATATCACAGCGTCTAATAGCTATGACTTTGGGGATGTCATGCCTCCATAGACCCCTGGGAAAAGAATGTAAATTATATAATTTGTCCACTTTTTACATGCAGGATTTATCATTGGGAAAGGGGGGGGGGGGTTGACCCTGGGTGAGTCCGAAATAGCTAAGTGTATTGAGGCAAGGTCTCGTGGAGTCCTGCAAGTAAAGCAATTGAACAATTTGATGACGAATGAGATATAAGTGGATTGGTAATAAGCTTTTCTTTCTAAATCTCGGGCTTGAAGCTACGGCACTGTCTAAAATTAATTATCTGTGAGATTTCAATAGATCTTTACACAAAATTGGACAGATTGTTGACAAAGATGGTGTCCTTAAAGAAGGAGCCAATAATGACGAAATCGTTCTATATTTTAATATACAAAGTTGAAGTAAGAAAAAAAAAATGCTGAAAAGGGTATTTACATTCAACAGAACCTATTAATGTAATATCTATTAATGTTTTAAAAAATGGCCTGTTTAGTTTTTTAAATTGTACCATAAGTTTTTAGTTTTCTTGTAAATCGGTTGCCATATTCTCAGAAAAGCCGGCTAAAATGAGGAGAGAACTATAGGAATGCGTCAAATTAACTTTTTATGGCTTGCCAAACGTAACGGAGTGACATTTTATATTTTTAATCCATTCTGCCTGATATTTTACTAATATGGTCGGATTTTTTAATGTTTCAAAATCCAAATTTTTCTCTTGCAAAACATCAAAAAAGAACGTATGGTATATCTATTTAAACAGTCTTGTTTAGCATCAAGCGCGTTTGTGCTTTTTTTGTGAAAAAAGGGTTATTTCTTCCTATTACTAATTAGTAACTATAATTAAAGCAAAGGACTGAATTTGCCATAACATATTCTTGTGCTTCACTACTTGTCCATAGGTGTTGTTGCCCAGCCAAACTCGGTAGCATTCTTACATCCCAAGAAATAAGATGGAGATTAGCTATTTTTTCTTATATTAAACGTGTTAGAGAAAGTCTTACGACAGTGACGGTAGGTCGTGATTAATAAAATCACCATAATAACCCAGATGACTGGATCAAACTAATGGAAGTACACTGTTTGTTCGATGTGTAATGATTTTAATCCCTGGAATTCTAGCAATTACTGATTTTTCAATATTATAATCGTAAAAGAGAATTTTTTTTTCAATAAGGCGCAAATGACGCTGTAGCCTTTAAAAATTATAGAAGGGAGTAGGTCTACTCTTGTTTATGGCAATATCATTTTGTTTTAAGATTAACTTGATTATACATGTTAATTTCTGTTTGTCTTAGGACTTATATATATTAGCCTACAGTATATATTTTATATACTAGTATATATATATTATATATATATATATATATATATATATATATATATATATATATATATATATATATATATATATATTATATATATATATATATATATATATATATATATATATATATATATATATTAACCTATATACGGTATCTTCATGTCTAATAAATTTTTTTCTGTTTCTTTTGGGTTTCATTCATTCATTGATAGTACTTTCTGTTCGTTTTAAGTTTAAATTATCAAAACATTTTCGGAAATATTTTTTTCTAATTTTTATTCGTCTTGATTGGCATAGTTTCATTGTTGGGTAATATAAGGAATATTTGTAAGTTTTTTGTTTGTTTCTCTGTTTCACGTTTATGTCCCCGTGAAAGTTTTGGTATGTTGTTTTTGTGCTCTCCTGTGGTTTTAACATATCAATTCAGACGAAAATGTTGCTATCATCCGATAGCTGAGATTCAGCTCTACCCATTTATCGAATTGAATTTCCGAAATATTGTGTACCGGGTTACTAAATACAAATATTTCGAAAAAATGTAGAAAAGGGGCAGTTTTACTTTTTTGTAAGTAGTGTCAGATCCTGCTCTACGAAAGTCTAAGTGATATCGTGATTCTGGCTCGTTGAATGGATATATGTGAGACAATTGAATGCAATGTTAAGTATCTCGTCCTTTTGATGCAAGATTTAGTTTAATGGTTCAACAAAATTGGAATATTCAATGACATTTTTGATCAACAGTAATCTTGTGTGATATATTTTTAAAAATAGTTTCACTAATAGAGTTTTGGGTGGATGGAGTTCATTATAGTTCATTAATTCATATAAAATGAAAATTTGCGTAGTTATTATTCTTCCACAGGATGAAGCCGTCCTGGCCTTCATATGTAGATTCATTTTATGAAAAGAATTTTTTTATGTTATGTTTCGTTGCAATTGTTTGTTTAAATGAATGCATGTCGAGGTCATTTATTAAAAAATGAGTTCTGTCTTGTCTTATAAAAAGATATCAACCAGATCCGTTTGCTTAATTTTTTGTCTTAATTGAGATTGCCTTGTATATACATGCCCAGTAAGTAGCTAGCCGTTTGGGTAAAGAACATGTTTGGGCCTATCTTTGGACATGAAGAATCGATGCAGCACTTTTTTTTCAAATAACTTTTGTCTTCACTGTCTTTAGGCAATGTTTTCATTGCCTTTGGGTTCCCTTGTCTTTTCTACATGGCTAACAAGTCTAAGCCTATCTTATGCAAACTATAGGCCTACGCGTCTTGAATAGTCCTTGGAAAGATCTAATAAAACTAAATTTAATATTTGATATATATTGATATTAATTGGTGAAAGCTAATCGATTCAAGATTTTATTTCGCTGTAATTTTTGATTTTTTTTTTCAATGTTGTTAGTACAAAAGAACACATTTGTAAAATAATTCGTTTTCAGTAAAGCGGAAATGACGCAGTAGGGTTTAGACTTTTACAGTCAGAAGAGGGGAAATAGCCAAACTCTTACTTGTACTGATTTTTGTTTGTTTTAAGTTTGATTCGAATATTCAATTTAAGTTTACTTGGTCTAAGATTTATTTATTCGTTTAATTTAGTACTTGTTGTATGTTTGTTTGCTATGATTGTTTATTTAGTTTCTGGTCGTTTTGAGTTTGAAATATTATAGGAATTTATTTCTGCTGGTCTTGAGTTTCATATGGCTCTTTACTTTTCTTTGCAAATATTCTTTTTCGGAAGTTTGTTTTTAATTTCATTGTGTTCATTTTTTATTGCTAAAGTTTCAAGTTTTCAAAATTTCCCATTTCAGCTTCAAAGTTTTTTTTTTTCCAGTATCGAAGTTTTATCAAAGTCTCAAAACATCAAAGTGATATTTTTTTTTCAACATCAAAGTTTCGAAGTTCAATATCCCCCTTAACATTCCCTGAAAGTAGTCACAAGTAGATGTAGTAGCAGTTGCAAGCAGTCGCAGTCACCGTTGCAAGTTATCGCAGTTGGAAGTAGTCGCAGTTGCAGTCGCAGCCAGTCAAATTTGCAGCTGCAATAGCAGCAGTAGTAGTAGTGGCCCGGAAAGTTTCAAGTTAATACCGTTACCCGTTCCTAAGATATTGCAGATATACCTTTTTGAAAACTTGAATCCAGATAGTTTCTTTTGATTTAGCTCAGCACCCCTCAGCGTTAGAAGTTACAAAACATTATTATAACTATTCCTGATCATATAGTTTAATTCGACAGATTGTTAGAAGCAAAAGATGAGCTTTCGTGAAGATAAAAGTTATAAAATTACGACGATTATGTAAGAGGTCATCGGTTTGAATTTTACTTCATACGTTTGTACTTTTGTTCACTGTTTATTTTCTATCTCTTATTAAGTTCATGCACTTTGTACTTTTGTGCTTTTTTTGTGTTTTCAACGTGACTAAATGCACAATTTTTCATTACTGTATTTGTCTTTACTTAAAGGATTCTAAAGGCCATGCAACCACGTCCTGTAATCTCTGCAAATAGAAAGTTAAACAAAAGATTAAGATTTTTGCTGACTCAATAGTGATAGGAAAAGACATTAGAATTATAACGTGATTGAATTCATAGAAAAGAAAAAAAAATATCAGAAGTTAAGAAAACATTAAAATTCTCCTAGGTTTTCCCGTTCATTTAGGTACAAAATGAAAAAAGAAGTAACAGCACTCTCGCTTTAGGGAAAGAAGATATGTAGAAAATACAATAGACATTATTTTGAATGAAATACATTCAATTTTATTGCTCTTTTTAAGTATATACAAAACGATGGTTTTCAAAAACCATCTATATTCTATCACAATGAACCGACACTCATAAGAAAGATTGTGAAAGAACGGTGGCATTTCAATACAGATTGTTTGGAGGGGGGTCGGTGGGTAGACATCCCTTTTGTTTATTTAAAAATATGCCTTTTTAAGGCATGAATAACAAAGATGAATTAAATCTAACAAAAATAGTCTTTTCAGTGTAATTAAAAAAACGTTAAATTCTAAAATGAACCAAAAATATACTAAATATGAAGGGATTAATATCCCTCTCAGTAACATTCTTCTTTATGCTAACCTTAGGCTGCAATTTCCTGAAATAAAATTTAGACTGCAACAAATATAGCCAGTTTGGATTTACAACTTTTTCCTAAGTGAATGTCTTTTCTATTCGAGCTTGGAAGTGGCAAGGGGGATAAAGTTTTTTTTTTAAGGAAATGTTGTGTTTTAGAATAATATTTTGCATGTTCCTGTATTTTTTTTTGTCTTTTACGATTGTGTGTGAACAATGATATTGCACTATGCAGAGTTATTAAGAGAGCTTTTACAATATTATGTAAAATCAAATTTGAGAAATTTCAGAAACAACAATTTTGCTGTTTAAACCCCAAAACTGGAAATGATTTCCCTTAATTTCCGAATAATGCACTTTTTATCTCCCGTTTGACAGAAATATCACCGCCTCTCTCCCATAGACATTAATGCAAATAGATGCATATATTTCTACACAAGCTGCGCATAGATGCCTCTGTGAAAGTTACAGATGCTGAAAGCATACACGCACATTACAAAGAGCGGTCAATAAAAGTTAATAGAAGAAAAATTAAAACACCCAAAAATGGCGCTGTGAATCTAGTAGAAAAATGAAGTCCTTAGCTAATGACAATTCAGTCTAACTGGAAGCTCCCACTATATCTTTCCCTCACCTAAATAGAAAGGCTTTGGGGTCCCAAAATAAAATAAAATAATAGACTCTGTCTGTAATTCTCAATGCTTTCAGTTAAATTTGCCTGTTTTTCGGGCAAAGTTGGATCTCCTAACTGAACAATTTTCTGTGTACATTCCTAGCCAAAAGTTATTCTAATAATACTGTGGATAAGAAGCATTAAACATCTATGCTAATATCCCTTTCTTAGTTACAAACGTGGAATTTTTTTGAAGAAACTTTCGAGAGGAACAAGTGCAAACACTCACTTATATAGAATCAAGGATAAAAAGTAAGGCTTCATAAACAACCTCTCAGAGTAAACACGTAAGTATAGAATTAAAGTATTTAGCTATAATTTGACAAAACAATTACCGTATGTTAGCCCATAATGAACCAGTTACTTACATGATTCAATATGGAGTCAAAGGCATATGGAAATCCAATAGCAAGGCATAAAAAGACAGCAGACAGAACGCCAT
This sequence comes from Artemia sinica, assembly GCA_027921565.1. Taxonomy (NCBI): domain Eukaryota; kingdom Metazoa; phylum Arthropoda; class Branchiopoda; order Anostraca; family Artemiidae; genus Artemia; species Artemia sinica. The sequence goes on from CM051265.1 coordinate 45,998,073, forward strand.
TCACTACTGCAGCTGTACCAACGCGGCAGCAGCACATTCTCCTGGGTTCAACTGGTACAGATTGGGGATCTATAAATCCTCTCGGCAGTAAGGCTTCAACTGAGGAAGAATGATCGTTCATTCTTTTTATCTTTTCTGAAAAGATACCAAAACCATCAAAAACAAAACAGGTGATAAAGGAAAGTCGTTTTCATGCATTGGTTAATGTACGTTACTACACTCGCACTAGACAGTATTTTACTACTTTTGTAAAATGTGTAGGTCTTTGACTGGCCTACAAAGGTCGAAGATCATTACTCTACAAAATGCTTAAGGCATTTTGTAGAGTAATGTACAGAATTGGTAAATTTAAGAAAATAGTTTTTTTGGGGGAAAGTTTGACGATGATAAAAATTATCGGATAAGAACAATGAAGAAGATGGACTTTGGGATAATTCTAAAGTTGAAGAATTTCTGAGACTAGGACTGGACCATAGAGCTCTCTTTCGTAGACTTATAGTGGAATGTATTTACGTACGTAGGCGTTTGATACAAAGTGTTGTCGATTGTTGGTTTGTTTTTGTTCGTTTTGCGACAGATCATACTTGTGTTTCAGGAAAGTAATTATCATTGTTATACTGAGCATAGACAAGTACTTAGTGGTGAACCTACGAGTCCAGCCCCCCCCCCCAAAATGTAGGAATAAATTTCACTTTACTTAATTCGTTATGCATATTATTTAATAACTCTTTCCTAGTTGTTGGCTTTTTATTTTAAGTTCACCACCGATCAAAGCAAATACCTGTTCACTTGCCCAAGAAAGCTCCAAAGACACTGGATTTAACTATGGTAAATTTATTGACACCAAACGATGGTGAAATTTTCGTAAGTATTGCTGTTTAAAAAGCCCTTACATTTTCTTCCTTTTAAATCAAGTTCTTTCAAATATTCATTTTAAAAAGCTTTTTCCAAAAAAAAGAAAAAAAAGTTTTCCTGCAACATTGCACTGAATGCTATAGGGAAAGGCCACTTTACAGTGCATCAATAGAAAAAAGCAAACTTGGAGCAAATTGCAGAGGTTACGTGCGTCACAGAGCCACGTGTTACTTGCAATAAATACGGCTGGCCTTCTATCTAACAGCTTTGTTTTATTGTGATTGAAGACGGTCAGGCCTGATTTTCCCTTAAGTAAGCTCCCAGAATATCAAAATATTTTCAGCTTCAAACGAGCTTATGAACATTCAAATTCAACATATAGGTAATTCTTACGATAAAGATGGATAGATTCATTGGTCAGTCCAAATAGGATACCCTGATTAGAGATTTTCCAAATGAGTTGGATGAAGATATTTTTGTTCAAGTAGATCTGGAAGAGATCCATAGACTTCATTATACAGGGAATATAGATACACTTGCTGTAAAATTTCAAACGAGTTGGATGAAGATAGTTTCAATCAAGAAGAAGAGCCTATACCCAAAAAAATAAGACTTACTGGCGTAGGAGATGATGTCTTTGAGTATGTTGGAGAGGTCTAGCCTACACCCTCCGCAAGTAGACAGGGTAATTGGCTATGCACCATGAGGATTCAACAAGCATATATAACTTTTTAACTAATTTCAAGATATCGAGTGACTATCAGTAGAAAGGGGTCTTATACTCGTGACCCTACACCATATATGGGCATAGAGTCCCTAGGGGAGATGGATTTCTGAGAAATTGATTGCGTAATCGATTGGGAATTTGGAACACCTGTGAGGACAGTCATTAATCAAATTGTTTCCGGAAGTTTATTAATATCTTTGGAGTTCGACCAGAATTGTTTCCGAGGCAAAGTTTAGATCACACTTGACAGATGATGTCATGGTTGACTGATCGGCACGAAAGGGGAATTAATTTGTTGTTTCTAAGGGGAATTATTGATTCAAGAAAGGGGAATTAATTTGTTGTTTCTAAGGGGAATTATTGTTTCACGAAAGGGGAATTAATTTGTTGTTTCTAAGGCGAATTATTGATTCAAGAAAGGGGAATTAATTTGTTGTTTCTAAGGGGAAGGTGGGGAAGAGATATATTGATTGCGTAATCGAAGGGAGAGAATTCCCGAGAAATTGATTACATAATCGGTAGAACCCTATCAGGAGCTCGTGACGGGAATCCATTTATGTGCATAGAATGACGTAATCAACTAGGACAAATGGATTTCTGAGAAATTGATTACATAATCGGTAGAACCCTATCAGAAGGTCATGACGGGAGTCCATATATGGGCATAGAATGACGAAATCGACTAGAACAGTTGGATTTCTGAGAAATTGATTAGATAATCGGTAGAACCCTATCAGAAAGTCATGACGGAGGTCCATATATGGGCACAGAATGACGTAATCGACTAGGACAGTTGGATTTCTGAGAAATTGATTACATAATCGGTAGAACCCTATCAGAAGGTCATGACGGGGGTCCATATATGGGCATAGAATGACGTAATCGACTAAGACAATTGGATTTCTGAGAAATTGATTACATAATCAGTAGAACCCTATCAGAAGGTCATGACGGGGGTCCATATATGGGCATAGAATGACGTAATCGACTAAGACAATTGGATTTCTGAGAAATTGATTACATAATCGGTAGAACCCTATCAGGAGGTCCTGACGGGAACAAGTTCCTTTCTTAATGTCCATCCTAAACCCATTTTTCAACTTGAAGTACTTATCTTTTTCACCCACAACTATACTTTACAGCTTTTTGGATACCTCAACACCAAGAAATACTTTTCAAAGACCATTTCAGAGCAAGTTACTTTCTTAATGTCCCTCCTAAACCCATTTTCCAACTTGAAGTACTTATCTTTTTCACCTACAACTATACTTTACAGCTTTTTGGTTACCTCAACACCAAGAAATACTTTTCAAAGACCATTTCAGAGCAAGTTCCTTTCTTAGTGACCATTCTAAACCCATTTTACAAATTGAAGTACCCATCCTTTTAGCTTAGAGTTTTAGTTTGGTTTAGTTTTAGTTAAAAGTTTAGAGTTTTTAGCTTAGAGTCTTAGCTTAGAGTTTTTGTTAGAGTTCTAGTTTAGTTTAGTTTTAATTAAGAGTTTAGAGTTTTTAGCTTAGAGTCTTAGCTTAGAGTTTTATTTAGAGTTCTAGTTTAGTTTAGTTACAGTTAAGAATTTAGAGTTTTAGCTTAGAGTCTTAGCTTAGAATTTTACTTAAAGTTATAGTTTGGTTAAGTTTTAGTTAAGAGTTTGAGTTTTAGCTTAGAGTCTTAGCTTAGAGTTTTTGTTAGAGTTCTAGTTTAGTTTAGTTTTAGTTAAGAGTTTAGAGTTTTTAGCTTAGAGTCTTAGCTTAGAGTTTTAGTTAGAGTTGAAGTTTAGTTTAGTTACAGTTAAGAGTTTCGAGTTTTAGCTTGGAGTCATACCTTAGAGTTTTACTTAAAGTTTTAGTTTGGCTAAGTTTTAGTTAAGAGTTTCGAGTTTTAGCTTAGAGTCTTAACTTAGACTTTTTTTGTTAGAGTTCTAGTTTAGTTTAATTTTAGTTAAGAGTTTGATGTTTTACCTTCGAGTTTAAGTTAGAGTTCTAGTTTAGTTTAATTTTAGTTAAGAGTTTGATGTTTTACCTTTGAGTTTCAGTTAGAGTTCTAGTTTAGTTTAGTTAAGAGTTTAGTGTTTTAGCTTAGAGTCTTAGCATAGAGTTTTTTGTTAGAGTTCTAGTTTATTTTAGTTTTAGTTAAGAGTTTAGAGTTTTTAGCTTAGAGTCTTAGCGTAGAGTTTATGTTGAAGTTCTAGTTTAGTTTAGTTTTAGTTAATAGTTTAGAGTTTTAGCTTAGAGACTTAGCTTAGAGTTATAGTTTTTAGTTAAGAGTTTTTTAGCTTAGAGTCTTAGCTTAGAGTTTTTGATAGAGTTCTAGTTTAGTTTTAAGTTAAGAGTTTGATGTTTTACCTTAGAGTCATAGCTTAGAGTTTTAGTTAGAGTTCTAGTTTAGTTTAGTTTTAGTTAAGAGTTTAGAATTTTAGCTTAGAGTCTTAGCTTAGAGTTTTTGTTAGAGTTCTAGTTTAGTTTAGTTTTAGTTAAGAGTTTAGAGTTTTTAGCTTAGAGTCTTAGCTTAGAGTTTTTGTTGAAGTTCAAGTTTAGTTTAGTTTTAGTTAAAAGTTTAGAGTTTTAGCTTAGAGTCTTAGCTTAGAGTTTTTGTTAGAGTTCTAGTTTAGTTTAGTCTTAACTAGAGTTTTTTGATAGAGTTCTAGTTTAGTTTAATTTTAGTTAAGAGTTTGATGTTTTACCTTTGAGTTTCAGTTAGAGTTCTAGTTTAGTTTAGTTTTAGTTAAGAGTTTGGTGTTTTACCTTAGAGTCTTAGCTTAGAGTTTTAGTTAGAGTTCTAGTTTAGTTTAGTTTTAGTTAAGAGTTTAGAATTTTAGCTTAGAGTCTTAGCTTAGAGTTTTTGTTAGAGTTCAAGTTTATTTTAGTTTTAGTTAAGAGTTTAGAGTTTTTAGCTTAGAGTCTTAGCTTAGAGTTTTAGTTAGAGTTCTAGTTTAGTTTAGTTTTAGTTAAGAGTTTAGAATTTTATCTTAGAGTCTTAGCTTAGAGTTTTTGTTAGAGTTCTAGTTTATTTTAGTTTTAGTTAATAGTTTAGAGTTTTTAGCTTAGAGTTTTTGTTGAAGTTCTAGTTTAGTTTAGTTTTAGTTAAAAGTTTAGAGTTTTTGCTTAGAGTCTTAGCTTAGAGTTTTTGTTAGAGTTATAGTTTAGTTTAGTCTTAACTTAGAGTTTTTTTATAGAGTTCTAGTTTAGTTTAATTTTAGTTAAGAGTTTGATGTTTTACCTTTGAGTTTCAGTTAGAGTTCTAGTTTAGTTTAGTTTTAGTTAAGAGTTTGGTGTTTTACCTTAGAGTCTTAGCTTAGAGTTTTAGTTAGAGTTCTAGTTTAGTTTAGTTTTAGTTAAGAGTTTAGAATTTTAGCTTAGAGTCTTAGCTTAGAGTTTTTGTTAGAGTTCTAGTTTATTTTAGTTTTAGTTAAGAGTTTAGAGTTTTTAGCTTAGAGTCTTAGCTTAGAGTTTTTGTTGAAGTTCTAGTTTAGTTTAGTTTTAGTTAATAGTTTAGAGTTTTAGCTTAGAGTCTTAGCTTAGAGTTTTTGTTAGACTTGAAGTTTAGTTTAGTAATAGTTAAGAGTTTAGAGTTTTAGCTTAGAGTCATAGCTTAGAGTTTTACTTAAAGCTGTAGTTTAGTTAAGTTTTAGTTAAGAGTTTCGAGTTTTAGCTTAGAGACTTAGCTTAGAGTTATAGTTTAGTTTAGTTTTAGTTAAGAGTTTAGAGTATTTTAGCTTAGAGTCTTAGCTTAGAGTTTTTGTTAGAGTTCTAGTTTAGTTTAGTTATAGTTAAGAATTTAGAGTTTTAGCTTAGAGTCATAGCTTAGAGTTTTACCTTAGAGTCATAGCTTAGAGTTTTTGTTAGAGTTCTAGTTCAGTTTAGTTTTAGTTAAGAGTTTAGAGTTTTAGCTTAGAGTCTTAGCTTATAGTTTGTGTTAGAGTTCTAGTTTAGTTTAGTTTTAGTTAATAGTTTAGAGTTTTAGCTTAGAGTCTTACCTTAGAGTTTTTGTTGAAGTTGAAGTTTAGTTTAGTAATAGTTAAGAGTTTAGAGTTTTAGCTTAGAGTCTTAGCTTAGAGTTTTTGTTAGAGTTCTAGTTTAGTTTAGTTTTAGTTAAGAGTTTAGAGTTTTTAGCTTAGAATCTTAGCATAGAGTTTTTGTTGAAGTTCTAGTTTAGTTTAGTATAGTTAAGAGTTTAGAGTTTTAGCTTAGAGTCTTAGCTTAGAGTTTTTGTTAAAGTTGAAGTTTAGTTTAGTAATAGTTAAGAGTTTTAGCTTAGAGTCATAGCTTAGAGTTTTTGTTAGTTGAAGTTTAGTTTAGTAATAGTTAAGAGTTTAGAGTTTTAGCTTAGATTCTTAGCTTAGAGTTTTAGTTTAGTTTACTTATAGTTAAGAGTTTAGAGTTTTCTAGCTTAGAGTCTTAGCTTAGAGTTTTTGTTAGAGTTCTAGTTTAGTTTAGTTTTAGTTAAGAGTTTAGAGTTTTTTGCTTAGAGTCTTAGCTTAGAGTTTTTGTTGAAGTTCTAGTTTAGTTTAGTTTTAGTTAAGAGTTTAGAGTTTTACCATAGAGTCTTAGCTTAGAGTTCTAGTAAGAGTTGAAGTTTAGTTTAGTTACAGTTAAGAATTTAGTGTTTTAGCTTAGAGTCATAGCTTAGAGTTTTACTTAAAGTTGTAGTTTAGTAAAGTTTTAGTTAAGAGTTTGGTGTTTTACCTTAGAGTCTTAGCTTAGAGTTTTAGTTAGAGTTCTAGTTTAGTTTAGTTTTAGTTATGAGTTTAGAGTTTTTAGCTTAGAGTCTTAGCTTAGAGTTTTTGTTGAAGTTCTAGTTTAGTTTAGTTTTAGTTAATAGTTTAGAATTTTAGCTTAGAGTTTTTGGTAGAGTTCTAGTTTATTTTAGTTTTAGTTATGAGTTTAGAGTTTTAGCTTAGAGTCTTAGCTTAGAGTTTTTGTTGAAGTTCTAGTTTAGTTTAGTTTTAGTTAATAGTTTAGGGTTTTAGCTTAGAGTCTTAGCTTAGAGTTTTTGTTAGACTTAAAGTTTAGTTTAGTAATAGTTAAGAGTTTAGAGTTTTAGCTTAGAGTCATAGCTTAGAGTTTTAATTAAAGTTGTAGTTTAGTTAAGTTTTAGTTAAGAGTTTCGAGTTTTAGCTTAGAGACTTGGCTTAGAGTTATAGTTTAGTTTAGTTTTAGTTAAGAGTTTGGTGTTTTACCTTAGAGTCATAGCTTAGAGTTTTAGTTAGAGTTCTAGTTTAGTTTAGTTTTAGTTAAGAGTTTAGAATTTTAGCTTAGAGTCTTAGCTTAGAGTTTTTGTTAGAGTTCTAGTTTATTATAGTTTTAGTTAAGAGTTTAGAGTTTTTAGCTTAGAGTCTTAGTTTAGTTTTTGTTGAAGTTCTAGTTTAGTATAGTTTTAGTTAAAAGTTTAGAGTTTTTAGCTTAGAGTCTTAGCTTAGAGTTTTTGTTAGAGTTCTAGTTTAGTTTAGTCTTAACTTAGAGTTTTTTTTTATAGAGTTCTAGTTTAGTTTAATTTTAGTTAAGAGTTTAATGTTTTACCTTTGAGTTTCAGTTAGAGTTCTAGTTTAGTTTAGTTTTAGTTAAGAGTTTGGTGTTTTACCTTAGAGTCTTAGCTTAGAGTTTTAGTTAGAGTTCTAGTTTAGTTTAATTTTAGTTAAGAGTTTAGAATTTTAGCTAAGAGTCTTAGCTTAGAGTTTTTGTTAGAGTTCTAGTTTATTTTAGTTTTAGTTAAGAGTTTAGAGTTTTTAGCTTAGAGTCTTAGCTTAGAGTTTTTGTTGAAGTTCTAGTTTAGTTTAGTTATAGTTAAGAATTTAGAGTTTTAGCCTAGAGTCAAAGCTTAGAGTTTTAGTTAAAGTTATAGTTTAGTAAAGTTATAGTTAAGAGTTTAGAGTTTTACCATAGAGTCATAGCTTAGAGTTTTTGTTAGAGTTCTAGTTCAGTTTAGTTTTAGTTAAGAGTTTAGAGTTTTAGCTTAGAGTCTTAGCTTATAGTTTGTGTTAGAGTTCTAGTTTAGTTTAGTTTTAGTTAATAGTTTAGAGTTTTTAGCTTAGAGTCTTACCTTAGAGTTTTGTTAAAGTTGAAGTTTACTTTAGTAATAGTTAAGAGTTTAGAGTTTTAGCTTAGAGTCTTAGCTTAGAGTTTTTGTTAGAGTTCTAGTTTAGTTTAGTTTTAGTTAAGAGTTTAGAGTTTTAGCTTGGAGTCTTAGCTTAGAGTTTTAGTTAGAGTTCTAGTTTAGTTTAGTAATAGTTAAGAGTTTTTAGCTTAGAGTCTTAGCATAGAGTTTTTGTTAAAGTTGAAGTTTAGTTTAGTAATAGTTAAGAGTTTAGAGTTTTAGCTTAGAGTCTTAGCTTAGAGTTTTTGTTGCAGTTGAAGTTTAGTTTAGTAATAGTTAAGAGTTTAGAGTTTTAGCTTAGATTCTTAGCTTACAGTTTTAGTTTAGTTTACTTTTAGTTAAGAGTTTAGAGTTTTTAGCTTAGAGTCTTAGCTTAGAGTTTTTTTAGAGTTCTAGTTTAGTTTAGTTTTAGTTAAGAGTTTTTTGCTTAGAGTCTTAGCTTAGAGTTTTAGTTAGAGTTCTAGTTTAGTTTAGTTTTAGTTAAGAGTTTAGAGTTTTACCATAGAGTCTTAGCTTAGAGTTCTAGTTAGAGTTGAAGTTTAGTTTAGTTACAGTTAAGAATTTAGTGTTTTAGCTTAGAGTCATAGCTTAGAGTTTTACTTAAAGTTGTAGTTTAGTTAAGTTTAGTTAAGAGTTTCGAGTTTTATCTTAGAGTCTTACCTTAGAGTTTTTGTTTAGTTTAGTTTCTAGTTTAGTTCTAGTTTAGTTAGTTTTAGTTAAGAGTTTAGAGTTTTACCTTAGAGTCTTGGCTTAGAGTTTTTGTTAGAGTTCTAGTTTAGTTTAGTCTTAACCTAGAGTTTTTGATAGAGTTCTAGTTTAGTTTAATTTTAGTTAAGAGTTTGATGTTTTACCTTTGAGTTTCAGTTAGAGTTCTAGTTTAGTTTAGTTTTAGTTAAGAGTTTGGTGTTTTACCTTAGAGTCTTAGCTTAGAGTTTTAGTTAGAGTTCTAGTTTAGTTTAGTTTTAGTTAAGAGTTTAGAATTTTAGCTTAGAGTCTTAGCTTAGAGTTTTTGTTAGAGTTCAAGTTTATTTTAGTTTTAGTTAAGAGTTTAGAGTTTTTAGCTTAGAGTCTTAGCTTAGAGTTTTAGTTAGAGTTCTAGTTTAGTTTAGTTTTAGTTAAGAGTTTAGAATTTTATCTTAGAGTCTTAGCTTAGAGTTTTTGTTAGAGTTCTAGTTTATTTTAGTTTTAGTTAATAGTTTAGAGTTTTTAGCTTAGAGTTTTTGTTGAAGTTCTAGTTTAGTTTAGTTTTAGTTAAAAGTTTAGAGTTTTTTGCTTAGAGTCTTAGCTTAGAGTTTTTGTTAGAGTTGTAGTTTAGTTTAGTCTTAACTTAGAGTTTTTTTTATAGAGTTCTAGTTTAGTTTAATTTTAGTTAAGAGTTTGATGTTTTACCTTTGAGTTTCAGTTAGAGTTCTAGTTTAGTTTAGTTTTAGTTAAGAGTTTGGTGTTTTACCTTAGAGTCTTAGCTTAGAGTTTTAGTTAGAGTTCTAGTTTAGTTTAGTTTTAGTTAAGAGTTTAGAATTTTAGCTTAGAGTCTTAGCTTAGAGTTTTTGTTAGAGTTCTAGTTTATTTTAGTTTTAGTTAAGAGTTTAGAGTTTTTAGCTTAGAGTCTTAGCTTAGAGTTTTTGTTGAAGTTCTAGTTTAGTTTAGTTTTAGTTAATAGTTTAGAGTTTTAGCTTAGAGTCTTAGCTTAGAGTTTTTGTTAGACTTGAAGTTTAGTTTAGTAATAGTTAAGAGTTTAGAGTTTTAGCTTAGAGTCATAGCTTAGAGTTTTACTTAAAGCTGTAGTTTAGTTAAGTTTTAGTTAAGAGTTTCGAGTTTTAGCTTAGAGACTTAGCTTAGAGTTATAGTTTAGTTTAGTTTTAGTTAAGAGTTTAGAGTTTTTTAGCTTAGAATCTTAGCTTAGAGTTTTTGTTAGAGTTCTAGTTTAGTTTAGTTATAGTTAAGAATTTAGAGTTTTAGCTTAGAGTCATAGCTTAGAGTTTTACCTTAGAGTCATAGCTTAGAGTTTTTGTTAGAGTTCTAGTTCAGTTTAGTTTTAGTTAAGAGTTTAGAGTTTTAGCTTAGAGTCTTAGCTTATAGTTTTTGTTAGAGTTCTAGTTTAGTTTAGTTTTAGTTAAGAGTTTAGAGTTTTAGCTTGGAGTCTTAGCTTAGAGTTTTTGTTAGAGTTCTAGTTTAGTTTAGTAATAGTTAAGAGTTTTTAGCTTAGAGTCTTAGCATAGAGTTTTTGTTAAAGTTGAAGTTTAGTTTAGTAACAGTTAAGAGTTTAGAGTTTTAGCTTAGAGTCTTAGCTTAGAGTTTTTGTTGCAGTTGAAGTTTAGTTTAGTAATAGTTAAGAGTTTAGAGTTTTAGCTTAGATTCTTAGCTTAGAGTTTTAGTTTAGTTTACTTTTAGTTAAGAGTTTAGAGTTTTTTAGCTTAGAGTCTTAGCTTAGAGTTTTTGTTAGAGTTCTAGTTTAGTTTAGTTTTAGTTAAGAGTTTTTTGCTTAGAGTCTTAGCTTAGAGTTTTAGTTAGAGTTCTAGTTTAGTTTAGTTTTAGTTAAGAGTTTAGAGTTTTACCATAGAGTCTTAGCTTAGAGTTCTAGTTAGAGTTGAAGTTTAGTTTAGTTACAGTTAAGAATTTAGTGTTTTAGCTTAGAGTCATAGCTTAGAGTTTTACTTAAAGTTGTAGTTTAGTTAAGTTTTAGTTAAGAGTTTCGAGTTTTATCTTAGAGTCTTACCTTAGAGTTTTTGTTTAGTTTAGTTTCTAGTTTAGTTCTAGTTTAGTTTAGTTTTAGTTAAGAGTTTAGAGTTTTACCTTAGAGTCTTGGCTTAGAGTTTTTGTTAGAGTTCTAGTTTAGTTTAGTCTTAACCTAGAGTTTTTTGATAGAGTTCTAGTTTAGTTTAATTTTAGTTAAGAGTTTGATGTTTTACCTTGAGTTTCAGTTAGAGTTCTAGTTTAGTTTAGTTTTAGTTAAGAGTTTGGTGTTTTACCTTAGAGTCTTAGCTTAGAGTTTTAGTTAGAGTTCTAGTTTAGTTTAGTTTTAGTTAAGAGTTTAGAATTTTAGCTTAGAGTCTTAGCTTAGAGTTTTTGTTAGAGTTCTAGTTTATTTTAGTTTTAGTTAATAGTTTAGAGTTTTTAGCTTAGAGTCTTAGCTTTGAGTTTTAGTTAGAGTTCTAGTTTAGTTTAGTTTTAGTTAAGAGTTTAGAATTTTATCTTAGAGTCTTAGCTTAGAGTTTTTGTTAGAGTTCTAGTTTATTTTAGTTTTAGTTAATAGTTTAGAGTTTTTAGCTTAGAGTTTTTGTTGAAGTTCTAGTTTAGTTTAGTTTTAGTTAAAAGTTTAGAGTTTTTTGCTTAGAGTCTTAGCTTAGAGTTTTTGTTAGAGTTCTAGTTTAGTTTAGTCTTAACTTAGAGTTTTTTTATAGAGTTCTAGTTTAGTTTAATTTAGTTAAGAGTTTGATGTTTTACCTTTGAGTTTCAGTTAGAGTTCTAGTTTAGTTTAGTTTTAGTTAAGAGTTTGGTGTTTTACCTTAGAGTCTTAGCTTAGAGTTTTAGTTAGAGTTCTAGTTTAGTTTAGTTTTAGTTAAGAGTTTAGAATTTTAGCTTAGAGTCTTAGCTTAGAGTTTTTGTTAGAGTTCTAGTTTATTTTAGTTTTAGTTAAGAGTTTAGAGTTTTTAGCTTAGAGTCTTAGCTTAGAGTTTTTGTTGAAGTTCTAGTTTAGTTTAGTTTTAGTTAATAGTTTAGAGTTTTAGCTTAGAGTCTTAGCTTAGAGTTTTTGTTAGACTTGAAGTTTAGTTTAGTAATAGTTAAGAGTTTAGAGTTTTAGCTTAGAGTCATAGCTTAGAGTTTTACTTAAAGCTGTAGTTTAGTTAAGTTTTAGTTAAGAGTTTCGAGTTTTAGCTTAGAGACTTAGCTTAGAGTTATAGTTTAGTTTAGTTTTAGTTAAGAGTTTAGAGTATTTTAGCTTAGAGTCTTAGCTTAGGGTTTTTGTTAGAGTTCTAGTTTAGTTTAGTTATAGTTAAGAATTTAGAGTTTTAGCTTAGAGTCATAGCTTAGAGTTTTACCTTAGAGTCATAGCTTAGAGTTTTTGTTAGAGTTCTAGTTCAGTTTAGTTTTAGTTAAGAGTTTAGAGTTTTAGCTTAGAGTCTTAGCTTATAGTTTGTGTTAGAGTTCTAGTTTAGTTTAGTTTTAGTTAATAGTTTAGAGTTTTAGCTTAGAGTCTTACCTTAGAGTTTTTGTTGAAGTTGAAGTTTAGTTTAGTAATAGTTAAGAGTTTAGAGTTTTAGCTTAGAGTCTTAGCTTAGAGTTTTGTTAGAGTTCTAGTTTAGTTTAGTTCTAGTTAAGAGTTTAGAGTTTTTAGCTTAGAATCTTAGCATAGAGTTTTTGTTGAAGTTCTAGTTTAGTTTAGTAATAGTTAAGAGTTTAGAGTTTTAGCTTAGAGTCTTAGCTTAGAGTTTTTGTTAAAGTTGAAGTTTAGTTTAGTAATAGTTAAGAGTTTTAGCTTAGAGTCATAGCTTAGAGTTTTTGTTAGTTGAAGTTTAGTTTAGTAATAGTTAAGAGTTTAGAGTTTTAGCTTAGATTCTTAGCTTAGAGTTTTAGTTTAGTTTACTTATAGTTAAGAGTTTAGAGTTTTCTAGCTTAGAGTCTTAGCTTAGAGTTTTTGTTAGAGTTCTAGTTTAGTTTTGTTTTAGTTAAGAGTTTAGAGTTTTTTGCTTAGAGTCTTAGCTTAGAGTTTTAGTTAGAGTTCTAGTTTAGTTTAGTTTTAGTTAAGAGTTTAGAGTTTTACCATAGAGTCTTAGCTTAGAGTTCTAGTTAGAGTTGAAGTTTAGTTTAGTTACAGTTAAGAATTTAGTGTTTTAGCTTAGAGTCATAGCTTAGAGTTTTACTTAAAGTTGTAGTTTAGTAAAGTTTTAGTTAAGAGTTTGGTGTTTTACCTTAGAGTCTTAGCTTAGAGTTTTAGTTAGAGTTCTAGTTTAGTTTAGTTTTAGTTATGAGTTTAGAGTTTTTAGCTTAGAGTCTTAGCTTAGAGTTTTTGTTGAAGTTCTAGTTTAGTTTAGTTTTAGTTAATAGTTTAGAATTTTAGCTTAGAGTTTTTGGTAGAGTTCTAGTTTATTTTAGTTTTAGTTATGAGTTTAGAGTTTTTAGCTTAGAGTCTTAGCTTAGAGTTTTTGTTGAAGTTCTAGTTTAGTTTAGTTTTAGTTAATAGTTTAGGGTTTTAGCTTAGAGTCTTAGCTTAGAGTTTTTGTTAGACTTGAAGTTTAGTTTAGTAATAGTTAAGAGTTTAGAGTTTTAGCTTAGAGTCATAGCTTAGAGTTTTAATTAAAGTTGTAGTTTAGTTAAGTTTTAGTTAAGAGTTTCGAGTTTTACCTTAGAGACTTGGCTTAGAGTTATAGTTTAGTTTAGTTTTAGTTAAGAGTTTGGTGTTTTACCTTAGAGTCATAGCTTAGAGTTTTAGTTAGAGTTCTAGTTTAGTTTAGTTTTAGTTAAGAGTTTGATGTTTTACCTTTGAGTTTCAGTTAGAGTTCTAGTTTAGTTTAGTTTTAGTTAAGAGTTTGGTGTTTTACCTTAGAGTCTTAGCTTAGAGTTTTAGTTAGAGTTCTAGTTTAGTTTAGTTTTAGTTAAGAGTTTAGAATTTTAGCTTAGAGTCTTAGCTTAGAGTTTTTGTTAGAGTTCTAGTTTATTTTAGTTTTAGTTAAGAGTTTAGAGTTTTTAGCTTAGAGTCTTAGCTTAGAGTTTTTGTTAGAGTTCTAGTTTATTTTAGTTTTAGTTAAGAGTTTAGAGTTTTTAGCTTAGAGTCTTAGTTTAGTTTTTGTTGAAGTTCTAGTTTAGTATAGTTTTAGTTAAAAGTTTAGAGTTTTTAGCTTAGAGTCTTAGCTTAGAGTTTTTGTTAGAGTTCTAGTTTAGTTTAGTCTTAACTTAGAGTTTTTTTTTATAGAGTTCTAGTTTAGTTTAATTTTAGTTAAGAGTTTAATGTTTTACCTTTGAGTTTCAGTTAGAGTTCTAGTTTAGTTTAGTTTTAGTTAAGAGTTTGGTGTTTTACCTTAGAGTCTTAGCTTAGAGTTTTAGTTAGAGTTCTAGTTTAGTTTAATTTTAGTTAAGAGTTTAGAATTTTAGCTAAGAGTCTTAGCTTAGAGTTTTTGTTAGAGTTCTAGTTTATTTTAGTTTTAGTTAAGAGTTTAGAGTTTTTAGCTTAGAGTCTTAGCTTAGAGTTTTTGTTGAAGTTCTAGTTTAGTTTAGTTTTAGTTAATAGTTTAGAGTTTTAGCTTAGAGTCTTAGCTTAGAGTTTTTGATAGACTTGAAGTTTAGTTTAGTAATAGTTAAGAGTTTAGAGTTTTAGCTTAGAGTCATAGCTTAGAGTTTTACTTAAAGTTGTAGTTTAGTTAAGTTTTAGTTAAGAGTTTCGAGTTTTAGCTTAGAGACTTAGCTTAGAGTTATAGTTTAGTTTAGTTTTAGTTAAGAGTTTAGAGTTTTTAGCTTAGAGTCTTAGCTTAGAGTTTTTGTTAGAGTTCTAGTTTAGTTTAGTTATAGTTAAGAATTTAGAGTTTTAGCCTAGAGTCAAAGCTTAGAGTTTTAGTTAAAGTTATAGTTTAGTAAAGTTATAATTAAGAGTTTAGAGTTTTACCATAGAGTCATAGCTTAGAGTTTTTGTTAGAGTTCTAGTTCAGTTTAGTTTTAGTTAAGAGTTTAGAGTTTTAGCTTAGAGTCTTAGCTTATAGTTTGTGTTAGAGTTCTAGTTTAGTTTAGTTTTAGTTAATAGTTTAGAGTTTTAGCTTAGAGTCTTACCTTAGAGTTTTTGTTAAAGTTGAAGTTTACTTTAGTAATAGTTAAGAGTTTAGAGTTTTAGCTTAGAGTCTTAGCTTAGAGTTTTTGTTAGAGTTCTAGTTTAGTTTAGTTTTAGTTAAGAGTTTAGAGTTTTAGCTTAGAGTCTTAGCTTAGAGTTTTTGTTAGAGTTCTAGTTTAGTTTAGTAATAGTTAAGAGTTTTTAGCTTAGAGTCTTAGCATAGAGTTTTTGTTAAAGTTGAAGTTTAGTTTAGTAATAGTTAAGAGTTTAGAGTTTTAGCTTAGAGTCTTAGCTTAGAGTTTTTGTTAAAGTTGAAGTTTAGTTTAGTAATAGTTAAGAGTTTAGAGTTTTAGCTTAGATTCTTAGCTTAGAGTTTTAGTTTAGTTTACTTTTAGTTAAGAGTTTAGAGTTTTTTAGCTTAGAGTCTTAGCTTAGAGTTTTTGTTAGAGTTCTAGTTTAGTTTAGTTTTAGTTAAGAGTTTTTTGCTTAGAGTCTTAGCTTAGAGTTTTAGTTAGAGTTCTAGTTTAGTTTAGTTTTAGTTAAGAGTTTAGAGTTTTACCATAGAGTCTTAGCTTAGAGTTCTAGTTAGAGTTGAAGTTTAGTTTAGTTACAGTTAAGAATTTAGTGTTTTAGCTTAGAGTCATAGCTTAGAGTTTTACTTAAAGTTGTAGTTTAGTTAAGTTTTAGTTAAGAGTTTCGAGTTTTATCTTAGAGTCTTACCTTAGAGTTTTTGTTTAGTTTAGTTTCTAGTTTAGTTCTAGTTTAGTTTAGTTTTAGTTAAGAGTTTAGAGTTTTACCTTAGAGTCTTAGCTTAGAGTTTTTGTTAGAGTTCTAGTTTAGTTTAGTTATAGTTATGAATTTAAAGTTTTAGCTTAGAGTTATAGCTTAGAGTTTTAGTTAAAGTTATAGTTTAGTAAAGTTATAGTTAAGAGTTTAGAGTTTTACCTTAGATTCATAGCTTAGAGTTTTAGTTAGAGTTCTAGTTTAGTTTAGTTTTAGTTAAGAGTTTAGAGTTTTAGCTTAGAGTCTTAGCTTATGTGTTAGAGTTCTAGTTTAGTTTAGTTATAGTTAAGAGTCCCGAGTTTTTAGCTTAGAGTCTTAGCTTAGAGTTTCTGTTAGAGTTCTAGTTTAGTTTACTTCTAGTTAAGAGTTTAGAATTTTAGCTTAGAGTCTTAGCTTATAGTTTGTGTTAGAGTTCTAGTTTAGTTTAGTAATAGTTAAGAGTTAAACATCTCTCCATGTTTAAGTTAGGTTAGGATAGATTAAGTTATGTTAGGTTAGGTTAGCCTACGTACGTGCGCGTACGTAGGCTAACCTAACCTAACCTAACATAACTTAAACATGGAGAGATGTTTAACTCTTAACTATTACTAAACTAAATTAGAACTCTAACACAAACTATAAGCTAAGACTCTAAGCTAAAACTCTAAACTCTTAACTAGAAGTAAACTAAACTAGAACTCTAACAGAAACTCTAAGCTAAGACTCTAAGCTAAAAACTCGGGACTCTTAACTATAACTAAACTAAACTAGAACTCTAACACAAACTATAAGCTAAGACTCTAAGCTAAAACTCTAAACTCTTAACTAAAACTAAACTGAACTAGAACTCTAACTAAAACTCTAAGCTATGACTCTAAGGTAAAACTCTAAACTCTTAACTATAACTTTACTAAACTATAACTTTAACTAAAACTCTAAGCTATAACTCTAAGCTAAAACTTTAAATACATAACTATAACTAAACTAAACTAGAACTTTAACTAAAACTCTAAGCTAAGACTCTAAGGTAAAACTCTAAACTCTTAACTAAAACTAAACTAAACTAGAACTCTAACAAAAACTCTAAGGTAAGACTCTAAGCTAAAACTCGAAACTCTTAACTAAAACTTAACTAAACTACAACTTTAATTAAAACTCTAAGCTATGACTCTAAGCTAAAACACTAAATTCTTAACTGTAACTAAACTAAACTTCAACTCTAACTAGAACTCTAAGCTAAGACTCTATGGTAAAACTCTAAACTCTTAACTAAAACTAAACTAAACTAGAACTCTAACTAAAACTCTAAGCTAAGACTCTAAGCAAAAAACTCTAAATTCTTAACTAAAACTAAACTAAACTAGAACTCTAACAAAAACTCTAAGCTAAGACTCTAAGCTAAAAAACTCTAAACTCTTAACTAAAAGTAAACTAAACTAAAACTCTAAGCTAAGAATCTAAGCTAAAACTCTAAACTCTTAACTATTACTAAACTAAACTTCAACTTTAACAAAAACTCTAAGCTAAGACTCTAAGCTAAAACTCTAAACTCTTAACTATTACTAAACTAAACTTCAACTTTAACAAAAACTCTATGCTAAGACTCTAAGCTAAAAACTCTAAACTCTTAACTATAACTAAACTAAACTAGAACTCTAACAAAAACTCTAAGCTAAGACTCTAAGCTAAAACTCTAAACTCTTAACTAAAACTAAACTAAACTAGAACTCTAACAAAACTCCAAGCTAAGACTCTAAGCTAAAACTCGAAACTCTTAACTATTACTAAAGTAAACTTCAACTTTAACAAAAACTCTAAGGTAAGACTCTAAGCTAAAACTCTAAACTATTAACTAAAACTAAACTAAACTAGAACTCTAACACAAACTATAAGCTAAGACTCTAAGCTAAAACTCTAAACTCTTAACTAAAACTAAACTGAACTAGAACTCTAACAAAAACTCTAAGCTATGACTCTATGGTAAAACTCTCAACTCTTAACTATAACTTTACTAAACTATAACTTTAACTAAAACTCTAAGCTTTGACTCTAGGCTAAAACTCTAAATTCTTAACTATAACTAAACTAAACTAGAACTCTAAAAAAAACTCTAAGCTAAGACTCTAAGCTAAAAAACTCTAAACTCTTAACTAAAACTAAACTAAACTATAACTCTAAGCTAAGTCTCTAAGCTAAAACTCGAAACTCTTAACTAAAACTTAACTAAACTACAACTTTAAGTAAAACTCTAAGCTATGACTCTAAGCTAAAACTCTAAACTCTTAACTATTACTAAACTAAACTTCAAGTCTATCAAAAACTCTAAGCTAAGACTCTAAGCTAAAACTCTAAACTATTAACTAAAACTAAACTAGAACTTCAACAAAAACTCTAAGCTAAAAACTCTAAACTCTTAACTAAAACTAAAATAAACTAGAACTCTAACAAAAACTCTAAGCTAAGACTCTAAGCTAAAATTCTAAACTCTTAACTAAAACTAAACTAAACTAGAACTCTAACTAAAACTCTAAGCTAAGACTCTAAGGTAAAACACCAAACTCTTAACTAAAACTAAACTAAACTAGAACTCTAACTGAAACTCAAAGGTAAAACATTAAACTCTTAAGTAAAATTAAACTAAGCTAGAACTCTATAAAAAAAAACTCTAAGTTAAGACTAAACTAAACTAGAACTCTAACAAAAACTCTAAGCTAAGACTCTAAGCTAAAAACTCTAAACTTTTAACTAAAACTATACTAAACTAAAACTTCAACAAAAACTCTAAACTAAGACTCTAAGCTAAAAACTCTAAACTCTTAACTAAAACTATAATAAACTAGAACTCTAACAAAAACTCTAAGCTAAGACTCTAAGCTAAAATTCTAAACTCTTAACTAAAAATAAACTAAACTAGAACTGTAACTAAAACTCTAAGCTATGACTCTAAGGTAAAACACCAAACTCTTAACTAAAACTAAACTAAACTATAACTCTAAGCTAAGTCTCTAAGCTAAAACTCGAAACTCTTAACTAAAACTTAACTAAACTACAACTTTAATTAAAACTCTAAGCTATGACTCTAAGCTAAAACTCTAAACTCTTAACTATTACTAAACTAAACTTCAAGTCTAACAAAAACTCTAAGCTAAGACTCTAAGCTAAAACCCTAAACTATTAACTAAAACTAAACTAAACTAGAACTTCAACAAAAACTCTAAGCTAAGACTCTAAGCTAAAAACTCTAAACTCTTAACTAAAACTATAATAAACTAGAACTCTAACAAAAACTCTAAGCTAAGACTCTAAGCTAAAATTCTAAACTCTTAACTAAAACTAAACTAAACTAGAACTCTAACTAAAACTCTAAGCTAAGACTCTAAGGTAAAACACCAAACTCTTAACTAAAACTTAACTAAACTACAACTTTAAGTAAAACTCTAAGCTATGACTCTAAGCTAAAACACTAAATTATTAACTGTAACTAAACTAAACTTCAACTCTAACTAGAACTCTAAGCTAAGACTCTATGGTAAAACTCTAAACTCTAAACTCTTAACTAAAACTAAACTAAACTAGAACTCTAACTAAAACTCCAAGCTAAGACTCCAAGCAAAACACTCTAAACTCTTAACTAAAACAAAACTAAACTAGAACTCTAACAAAAACTCTAAGCTAAGACTCTAAGCTAGAAAATTCTAAACTCTTAACTATAAGTAAACTAAACTAAAACTCTAAGCTAAGAATCTAAGCTAAAACTCTAAACTCTTAACTATTACTAAACTAAACTTCAACTTTCACAAAAACTCTAAGCTATGACTCTAAGCTAAAACTCTAAACTCTTAACTATTACTAAACTAAACTTCAACTCTAACAAAAACTCTAAGCTAAGACTCTAAGCTAAAACTCTAAACTCTTAACTATTACTAAACTAAACTAGAACTTCAACAAAAACTCTATGCTAAGACTCCAAGCAAAACACTCTAAACTCTTAACTAAAACAAAACTAAACTAGAACTCTAACACAAACTATAAGCTTAAACATATTATATGCATACAGATTGCTGACACAGGCGTATTAGCAATCTTCTTGGAACATCTTACTGTATCAAGAGGACACTTCTGGGGCATTATGAATGGGATGTTGAACTGACCAAAAGGCAACATGTACCTACTACTACTGCTATTAATACTGGTGCTACTACTGCTCCTACTACTACCCCTACTACTGTGATACTAGTAAGATTAAGGCTACGTGTATGAAGATAAAAATTTGACAGAATATTGAGGGAGAATTTGAACTAAATCAAAACACAATATGTGCCTGTAGATTGTCAAAAGGGTGTATTTCAAGAATGGATTGGGGTATTAAGTTAGAACTTTAGGAGAAAGCTTATAAGGGTGGATCAATTAACAAAAGGGTAATATGTGTATACCACTACTAACAGTACTACCACTGCTACTTTTACTACTACTACTACTACTGCTACTAAACTACTCTAACAACTGCTTCAATTGAAACAACTTGTAAAGCTCAGAATAATAAGAAGAAAAGGCATCAAAAGGGGTTCAAAAGGACGCATCAGCTATATATTTGGAATGACTTGCCGTATCATGGTGAAACTAGGCTAGTATTATATAGAGATTTCTAAGTTGTGTTTTTTTTTTTGTGACCCATTTGTTAATAATAAGAAAAAATCCTCCGGGACTTCACAAGGGGGATGTTCAACTGACCAAAAGGCAACATGTACATGCTACTACAGTTACTACCACTACAACACTAACACTACTATTACGTCTCCTACTAGCACCACTACTAATGTGATACAAGTGCTATTAAGGCTAAGTCTTTGAAGGTGAAACTCTGAGGGAATATTGAGGACAAACTTGAACTAAATCAAAAGACACTACGTGCATTCGGATTGTCAAAAGGGCTTATCCTCAGGAATTGATTTTGGTATTAAGTTGGAACTTTCAGAGAATGCTTAAAGGGGAAGATCAATTGACCAAAAGGAAATATGTGCACGCTACTACTAATACTACTACCACTGCTATATTTACTAGTTCTACTACTACTACTACTCCAACTACTACTTCCTTTTAACTACTTGTAATGCTAAGAGGATTAAGATAAAAATGTCAATAAGTATAATAATATACAGGTTATCTCAAGGACATATCGGCAAAGACATAGCAATGGCTTATTGTTTCAAGTTGAAACTTCTAGGACTTGATGAGAGGGATGTTCCAAAAGGCGATATTTTAATACTACTGCTGCTATTGGTACTAGTGCTATTACTATTGATACTGTTAATAGTACTACTAATACTATTAATGTGCTTACTATTACAACTATGCCTAAGGGTATGAAGGTACAATTTTCAGGGAATTTTTAGGGGGGAAGGTGAACTGAATCACAACAAGCCGTCTGTAAGCAGGTTGTCAACAGGGCATATCAGCAATATCTTAGGAACAGTTTTGTGTGAAAAGTTGAAACTTACAGGGCTTGCTGTGGGGGATTTTTGAACTAACCAAAATAAAATATTTGTATCCTAATGCTACTGCTTCTACTCATACTACTACAACCATTACTACTACTACTAAAGTTACATAAAGCTAATGCTATTGGTGCTACTACCACTGCTACTAAAGCTAAGGGTATTAAGGCAAGAATTTTGAGTGATATTAAAACTGTTTTGAACTAAATAAAAACACAGTATGCCTACACAGGTTGTCCAGAGGACGTATCAGCAATGCTTCAGGAACGCTTGATGGTATTAAGTTAAAACTTTCATCGTGTGCTGAAGAGGATGTTGAAAAAAAAGTACCATGTGTGTACACCTACTAATGCTACTACAACTATTGCTACTACACAAGCTACACTATATAAGCTAAGGGTATTAAAAAGAAGCTTTCCAGGAATATTTATGCGGATGTTAAACCAAATCGAAACGAACTATGAGCATGTAGATTGTCAAAAAAGCAACATCTCAAGAACAGCTTACATTATTAAGTTAGACCACTCAGGGTGAGTTGTGGTGGGTTTTGACCTAGCCGGAAGAACTATGTGTATACTTTTAATACAACTTAGACGGTTACTGTAACTAATGACGCTAAGGGTATTAAGGTGAAACTTTTAGGGAACGTTTAGGGGGAGTTTCAATTAAACGAAAAAGACTATATGCATTCAGGTTTTCAAAAGGGCATATAAGCAATACCATAGGCAGCACTGCTCTATCAAAGCTAGTAATATTGAAATATTTAAAGAAACCAATAAGACTGGAAATTAAAAGTTCTAGTGCTCTTTTTAAGAGTCGAAAGTGAATTGAGGGCAAGCAGCCCTCCTCCTTAGCCCATAGTTTTCCAAACATTTCCAATCAAAATTTTGGGACAGCCATTTTGATCAGCATAGTTGAACGGGCCAGTAACTATGTCTCTAAGGATATTGGATATGTCAACCCCCCACAGTTATGCAATTTGCCCATTATGCTTTAAAACTAAGTAAAAGGCACTGTTTGTATGCTATTTAACCAACAAGAAATCTCAGGAATATTCCAAGAACGACTGAGAGCATTGATTTGAAACTTTCAGGGCTACTATTATTACTACTTCTGCTCTTACAATTTAACTAAATCAAAAGAGTGTAAATGTATCCAGGTTGTCAATGAGCATAGATAGAATTTTATGGGAGTGGCATTAAGTTTTATTTTTGAGGGCAACTAGAGGAGAAAAAATACATCTTAAAAATACACCCAAAAAAGTACAATTTGAAAAAATACATTTGAAATTTTTTCACCCTTTTAACTTTAATAAATCAAAAACCATTAAGACTTTAAGGAATAAATATCACCATATGTATATTACAAATTATGTTCTGGTTTTGAGAAAGCATGGGGATTGTCAGACCTGCTCGTTTTAATTTCTGCCTGTTTTGAGTTTGACTTGGCTATTTATTGTAATTTCTGTTTGTTTTGGGTTTCATTTATTTATTGATGGCGATTTGTGTTAGTTATATGCTTGGTACATTGTTTGGTTTTATTTCTGCTCATTTTTGTATTAATGGAGCTCTTTACTTTTCTTTCAAAAACTTATTTTGTGGATTTTTTTCCATTAAATAGGAAAAAGATAGCTAGTTCAAAATTTGGATCATATGTCTTCGGAAAGGGGGGGGGGGGTTCAACTAAAAAGGGCACGGGAGGGAAGCTGGTTGCCCTCCAACCAATTTTTAACCCCCCCCCCCCCCTCAACATGCTCTGTAAGTTTCAAGTAAAGACCCTCGACCAGTCTTAAGATATTGCAGGTAAACTTTTTTGATATACTGGATGATTGTGTCTTTTGATTTAGTTTAACCTTTAACCTTTTAACGTTTTAACATTTAACCTTTAGCCTTAATACCCTTAGCCTTTTCAGGCACAGCAAGAATCAAACATTCTCCCTTTTTCTAATGATAAATCCCGCATGTAAACAAGGGAATAAATTGCATAATTTACAATCCTTGCCCTGGGGCAGTGGAATAGGGAGTATGGCATCCCTGGCCGCATAATTTATTAGACCTTGTGACTATTTTTAACAGAATGGCTATTTCAAAGTTTTGACCAGTGTTGAAGGGAGGGGGCATCTAAAGAGGCCAGGGGGCTGGTTGTCCCCCAGTCACTCTTGATCATCCCACTCGACATACACTGAAAGTTTCAACTTAATGTAATCAGTCGTTCCTTAGATATTGCTGATACACCCTTTTGACAACCAGCATGTATACAGTGTGTTTTGATTGTGTTCTGCTTCCCTCTCAATATTTCCTCTAAGTTACACCTTGATACATTAAGCCTTTCTGGAGATCCAGGATCAAACCTGTCCTGTTTTCAAAGACAGAAAAATAGCTTTGCCTAAGTAAAGATCAAAGTGGGCATAATGAATAATTATTTTTTCTGACCAGGGTACTTCGTATAGAAGGAGTTGTAGAAAATTAGAAAGAAGCTCATTCGGTTGGAAATTGAAAGTTCTAGTAACCTTTTTAAGAGTCAAAAGTAATTGGAGGGCAACTACCCCCCCCCCCCCCCGAGCCCATTATTTCCTTTCACACATCCAATCAAAATTTTGAGATAGCCATTTTGTTCAGCATAGTTGAAAGGTCCAGTACTATGTTTTAGGGAATGTCAAACCGCCACAGCCCTTGAGGCAAGGGCTGTAAGTTATGCAATTCGTCCATTGTTTACATGCAGTATTTGTTATTGAAAAAGGTGGGCATACTTGACCTTCAGTTTCCAAAAAGACGAAGGACATTCAGGTGAGCCTTTCAGAGAATGTTGAGAGGAGTGTTGAACCAAATCAAAACACGTTGTGTACATACGAGTTGTCAAAAGGGCGCAACTCAGAAATGGCTGAGTATAAATAAAAGTTCAAATAGGGATAAAATCCTTTTAATAGACAGTGTTTTTTATAACAGTGATAAATTCACAAAAATACCAGATATTTCGGTCACATATACAGTGACCGTCATCAGTAGTAAAACTAAAATAAAACAATTTAAAACAAAAGTTTATATACTAAATCAAATAACACTACATATTGTTTGAATCTCTAATTCTTTTCAAAGCAAAGGCGGAAGCTATTCTCTTTGACCTTCTTGGATTCGGTTCATTAGCGTTCAATGATATAACATTTGGACAAAGGTCAACTACATTGGGTGAATTGAACTTTACTCTGTCAGATTTTAATAAATTATCATAGATAGAGTCCAGCCCATATTCACCTGTATCCCGATTCAAAGCAATATTCTTGAATAAGATTTTCTTTATTTCAAGAGTTTCACGAAAATTTTGCTTTAAACCCCGATCCCTAGAAATCAAAGAGACATTCTCGAACAAAATAAAATGGTCTGGAAAATTAAAAATATGTTCTGAAAGGGCTGAAGTGAAATCTTCAGACTTAGAATCTTGCTTTAAAGCCGAAGAAATAGAATCTTTGTGTTGTAATAATCTCATTTCCAAACTCTGGTTAGTACGTCCCACATATGAGCTTCCACAAGTACATGGGATCTGATAAACCCCACTTTGTTGCCCCAATGAAGTTAGATCCTTCCCAGAATTTAGAAAACTACCCAAAGTATTATTACTCTTTAAAGCTACCCTTAGACCATTGCTTTGTAAAATTCTTTTAAGTTTTTCACTTAGCCCGGGTACATATGGTAAGGAACAAAAAACATCCTTCTCCCGAGTTGTCTCCAAGACTTCCTTAGAAATCTCTAGAAACCTTTTTCTTCTTTTTGAAAAAGTCTGGTTAATTAACCATTCTGGATACATGTTACTTATTAGTATTTTCCTTAGAAAAGAAAACTCCTCCTCAACAAATTTTGGAGAGCAAATACTAAAGATCCGATCAGTTAAAGAAATGATCAAACCAATTTTTACTTGGCGAGCGTGACCGGAACTATAAGACAAAAATCTATTGTTATTTGTCGGTTTTCTGTAAATTTTAAAATCCAGACTATTTTGATTTTTCAAAAGAAGAACATCAAGGAAAGGAAGTTTCCCATTCTCTTCCAATTCAACGGTAAACTTTAAATCCCCTCCCAAACAATTAAGATGTTCCAAAAATCCTTTTAATTCCTCCTCCCCATAATCCCATACTGAAATAATGTCATCCATATACCGGCCCCAGAAAATATGTTTTAAAAAATATGAATCTAACGCAATTGTTTCAATATTCTCCACAAAAATATTAGCTAATAAAGGGGATAAAGGGGCCCCCATAGGTAAACCATTTATTTGTTCGAAATACTCCCCTCTAAATTGAAAAAAATAAGAGAACTTATTGCACAACCTTACTAAATACATAATTACAGAAACTTCCAAATCTGTTTTGCCACTAATCAAATCCAAATTTCTTAAGAGCTTTCCTTCTAGAAGAGTTTCGGCTGCTTCTACATCAATATTTGTGTACATTGATACAATGTCGAAGCTTGAAAGCAAAGAATTCGAAGAAATTTCTACTTTTTTCAGTTTTTCAACCAAATTCGAAGAATTCTTAATATACGAAATTTGTGTAGACAAAAGTGGTTTACAGATTGACACTAACCATTTGCTCAAAACACTTGTTGGTGACCTTGTACTTGACACAATTGGTCGTAATGGTAGGTTAGGCTTATGAATTTTGGAAGTCCATATAATTTAGGGCACAAGGAACTGCGTGGCAGGCATTTGTAATAGAGTTGAGGTGTAATTTTTCTTTCATCCTTTAAGCACTTCAATTCTTTCTTAAACTTATTTGTAAAAGAGTCTGTTGGATTATACGATAGCTTCTTGTATGTTTTTTCATCCTTTAGTAAACTTCTTAATTTTGATTCGTAGTCCTCAGTATTCATCACAACTAAAGTGTTACTCTTATCTGCTTTTGTAATGGTAATTGAACCATCCTTTTTCAAGTTTTTAAGAATTCTTATGTCTTTGATGGTCGTACTAGGAAATTTCGGTTTCAATACAAAATTAGACAGGGTTTTTACGGTAGAAGCTCTTACTAAGCTAACATCTTTTATTAGATTTGCGTTTTTATGCAAAGATGTTTCTATTGAAGAGATAATGTCTTCCACGGGGACTTTATCCGGTTTAAAACAAAATTTCGGACCCTTTTCAAGCACTGATTGTTCTTGTATCGTTAAAGTTCTTGATGAAAAATTAACCACACCTGGTCCTAGAATTGACGAAGGTATTACCGCATTATTTGTTGATAATTTCGAAAACTTTTTCTGCAATCTTTCTCTGGTTTTGATATAAGATTTTCCAGGGAAAGTTTATCTCTCACTATTAAAGCTCTTTTTCGACTTTTATCCTTAATAATGTGATTTAAAGCCTTGAAATGTAAGCTTCGTTCAAACTTTTCTTCCTTGAAAGTGCCCAAATGTAAATTGAATTTTAGTGAAGGTGGCACAATTCTCATCTTCTTACATCGTAGAAGAAAATCCTGTTGGTTGATAACATTTGCATGGATG
Organism: Artemia sinica; assembly: GCA_027921565.1. Classification (NCBI taxonomy): domain Eukaryota; kingdom Metazoa; phylum Arthropoda; class Branchiopoda; order Anostraca; family Artemiidae; genus Artemia; species Artemia sinica. The sequence continues at coordinate 46,024,248 of CM051265.1, forward strand.
ACATTATTTCAGTATGGGATTATGGGGAGGAGGAATTAAAAGGATTTTTGGAACATCTTAATTGTTTGGGAGGGGATTTAAAGTTTACCGTTGAATTGGAAGAGAATGGGAAACTTCCTTTCCTGGATGTTCTTCTTTTGAAAAATCAAAATAGTCTGGATTTTAAAATTTACAGAAAACCGACAAATAACAATAGATTTTTGTCTTATAGTTCCGGTCACGCTCGCCAAGTAAAAATTGGTTTGATCATTTCTTTAACTGATCGGATCTTTAGTATTTGCTCTCCAAAATTTGTTGAGGAGGAGTTGTCTTTTCTAAGGAAAATACTAATAAGTAACATGTATCCAGAATGGTTAATTAACCAGACTTTTTCAAAAAGAAGAAAAAGGTTTCTAGAGATTTCTAAGGAAGTCTTGGAGACAACTCGGGAGAAGGATGTTTTTTGTTCCTTACCATATGTACCCGGGCTAAGTGAAAAACTTAAAAGAATTTTACAAAGCAATGGTCTAAGGGTAGCTTTAAAGAGTAATAATACTTTGGGTAGTTTTCTAAATTCTGGGAAGGATCTAACTTCATTGGGGCAACAAAGTGGGGTTTATCAGATCCCATGTACTTGTGGAAGCTCATATGTGGGACGTACTAACCAGAGTTTGGAAATGAGATTATTACAACACAAAGATTCTATTTCTTCGGCTTTAAAGCAAGATTCTAAGTCTGAAGATTTCACTTCAGCCCTTTCAGAACATATTTTTAATTTTCCAGACCATTTTATTTTGTTCGAGAATGTCTCTTTGATTTCTAGGGATCGGGGTTTTAAAGCAAAATTTTCGTGAAACTCTTGAAATAAAGAAAATCTTATTCAAGAATATTGCTTTGAATCGGGATACAGGTGAATATGGGCTGGACTCTATCTATGATAATTTATTAAAATCTGACAGAGTAAAGTTCAATTCACCCAATGTAGTTGACCTTTGTCCAAATGTTATATCATTGAACGCTAATGAACCGAATCCAAGAAGGTCAAAGAGAATAGCTTCCGCCTTTGCTTTGAAAAGAATTAGAGATTCAAACAATATGTAGTGTTATTTGATTTAGTATATAAACTTTTGTTTTAAATTGTTTTATTTTAGTTTTACTACTGATGACGGTCACTGTATATGTGACCGAAATATCTGGTATTTTTGTGAATTTATCACTGTTATAAAAAACACTGTCTATTAAAAGGATTTTATCCCTATTTGAACTTTTATTTATCGTCATGGAAAGGCAGTGTGGTCTCCGAAATTATCAATGGCTGAGTATATTAATTTGGAACTTTCGGGAAATGATAAGGAAGATGATCAATTGACCAAAAAGGCAATATTTGCACGCTACTTCAACTACTACTATTACTACAACTACCTCTACTACTACCGCTGCTACTACTACTACCACCATTACCACTAAAACTACTGCTTCAGTATCCAGAAATACCAAGGCTGAGGGTATTGAAGTGAACACATGAGGAAATGTTAAGGGGAAAGTTGAACTAAATCAAAAAACATACTATATGCATACAAATTGTAAAAAGGGCATATCAGCAATATCTTTGGAATGGATTACCGTATTAATATGAAACTTCTGGGGCCTCATGAGGGGGATGTTCAACTGACCAAAAGGCAACAATGCATCAGCAATGTTTTTGGAACGGCTTACTGCATCAAGATGAAAACTTTCAGGGCATCATCAGGTGTTCAACTGACCAAAAGGCAACATGTACATGCTACTACCACTATCAATACTGCTGCTATTACTGTTACTACAACCATTACTACTACAACACTACTACTGCTAATACTTTTCATGCTACTACGATACTAGTACTTTAACATAAAAAAGAAGAAAAAACCACCATCATAATCAAGATTACTGGAAAAACAAATGATTATGGATTGACAGTTTAATCTATATACTGATATTCATTCCTGAATTCTTGATAATTTTAGATTCATTAAAGTTAAAAAAAGGAAACGTTTAAAATGTTTTTTTTTTCAGTAAAGTGCAAACTATGTTCTGGTCTTTAGAAGGCACGCGGGCGTTAGCCATGCTCCTCTTTGTAGTAGTTTCGCTTATTTTGAGTTTGACTAGGTTATTCATTGTAATTTCTGTGCGTTTTGGGTTAGATTTTCTTTATTGGTGGTGATTTCTGGTAGTCTTCAGTTCTTTTTGAAACACTTCTTTTGTGGAAAAGTTTAAAAAAAATTAATTTCTGTTAGTTTTTAATTGACATAGTCTTTTTAATTGGTTAAGAAAATAATATTTCAAACCATTTCGCCTTTTGTTTGTAAGAATTCAGAATGTGGCTTAATATTTATATGTTGGACAAAATTCTGCTAAAATTTTTAGTAATAGTTGTAGCCTAGTATAAAAATTTTGGATCAATGGGTGTGGGAAAAAAGATTTCAAAAATGTCCCAATCCTGACAACCTGACAGTTTTAACTTAATATTCTTGGCCGTTCCTGAGATATTGAAGATACACAATTACTGTATACTGATTTAGTTTAACATCCCCAAAAGATACCTTGAATGTAAAATGTAATACCCTGAGTTTTTTCCTGCGATACTGACATCCTTTTTACAATCTGGATACACGTAGTTTATTCTCATTTAGTTTAACATTTGACTCAACTTCCCTGAAAGTTTCAACTAAGAACGCTATTTCGTTCCTGAGAAATTGCACCTGCACCATTTTGACAACCTGAATACATAAACTTTTTATATTTAGCTCAGTAGTAATAGTAGAAGTAAAAAAAGTAGCAGTAGTTGCAGTAGTAGCAGTCGCAAGTGCTCAGAGTTGCAGATGCAAGCAGTTATAATTGATTATAGCCGCAATAACAGCTACCATTAGTCGCAGTACCAGTCAGAAGTAGTCGCGGTTGCAAGTAGTCACAGTCAATGTTTCAAGTAACCACAGTCAGAATAACTTAGTTGCAATCACAGACACAACTACCCAAGTAGTTGCTGCATTGTAAGTCACATATAGTTACAGTAGCAGTTTCAAGAAGTCACAGTCGCAAGCAGTTGGAGTCTCAGACGCAAGTTTTGCAACTGCAAGTTGTCACAAATGGGAGCAGCCACAGTCCTAAATAGTCACAGTAGCGGTAGCAGCAGTAGTAATGGTAGTAGCCCTTATAGGTTCAATTCAATACCCTCAGCCATACCTGAGGTATTGCTGATACGCCCTTCTAACAACCTGTATAGATATAATGCATTACGATTTTGTTCAGCATATACCCCTTAGAAACTTTTAATGCCCTTGGCCACTTCAGATATATTGCAGATATGTCCTTTTAGCATCCATATTTAATCAAACATCCCCCTCAACATGTCCTGAAAGCTTTAACTTAACACCTTTATCTGTTCCTGAGAGAATAACGTTCAAGTTATGCTCTGAAGCACCTTGGTGTAACATATGGAATTAATATTGAGACCACTTGAGATTCAAGTGGTAATGTCGAACGTTGGTAAAACAAAATTCGAGTGGTATAGTTATTTGTAAGGACTTGCCACCTGAATTGAATTTGCGAAGAAGTGAGCTATTGTCTAAGTTACGTGAGATGAAAACAAAAGGTGAAATAACGTCTTCTTGGGCCCGTCATAAAGGTACGAATATATGGCTGGAAGTCAAAGGATCTTCTTCATCTTCTTGGTCTCGCGTCTAGTTACGTTTGGTTTGCACTAGTTAATGAATGAGTTGTGACAGTGATTTGAACTTATTTTAACTTTCCGCGAATGGAAAAAAAGAACAAAAAGGAGATTTAAATGGATCTGGCCTTAGTGTGCTTTTTGTATCTTGCTATTATGTGTGATTGCTTACATGTGTTCCTTCTTTTCTGTTTAGTTCTAGTTTTACAAAAAAAAGGTTCTCGTTCTGTTCGTTTTTTCTTTTCACAGCTAACAAGTCGGATGTTGGGTCTCCGAGTTTGGTGAGCGAAATGACTGCATCGCTGCTGTTTAATTGGGATCTTTTCCGACAGCCTCCTTGCTCCTCTCATACAGGGAATATTCTAAGGTATCACTTTCTGCTTATTAGCCTATCATTCCAGATTGATTTTGGTAAGTTTTATTTTTATGATGATTTTATTATAAGTGTTAAATAAGATTAAATATGACTGGCTCCTTGATTTTGAGAAAAATCAACTTGACCTAAATGAATTACTTAAATCGGTGGGATCAGCTGGTGATGAATATTCTGATCTTTTTATCCGGTCTTTTCCTCCCAGCTATTATATAAACAATGACCAAATCCCTCCATTAAAAAAGTCACTATCATCCCGAATCGCGTTTTGGATTACCTGTTCGAAAGATGGACTTGCCCTGTTTATTAATCAGGATCTGAATATTCGTAAAATCGCTGAGTTCAGTGATTTATACCAAGAGATGGAGTTTGAATTCTTGATTATTGAAAGTATGTCTGGTAAAGAGAAGCTACTGCTATGCCTGTTTTTATTGGCCTCCGGGATCAAGCGTCTTGAGTTTTATTGGTAAGTTGAATGATCTTACGCAACGGCTGAACTTTAGGAACCAGAAAATAGTATTTATGGGAGATTTTAACATTGATTTAGGACTGGTTAATTCCGAGTCCCAATCCTCAAGATCTCAGCTGTGGATTTACTGAGTACTTATTTTTCTGAGGGTTAAATCAAAACAGTAAGAATACCAACACGTATTGATGAACAGTCTGCTTCAGTCATAGATAACACATTTACGAATTTTAGTCTGCATTCGAGTCACATCGTCTTAACTGATGCTTCGGATCACTTTATCCTATTTGGTAAATTTTTTATTAACTGTGGAAAATCAAATACGAATATAAAAGTAAAAAGGACTATTGATGATAAATCTATTAAAAACTTGAGAGCTTGTACCCCATTAGCTTGTACCGATTGGAACTCAGTTTATGAAGAAACAGACTCAGACGCAATGGCTGCTCTATTTGTTGAGAAATTTTCATCTGCTCTTGACTCCGCCTGCCCTTTTTCGAAAAGGCGCTCTGGTAGGTATGCGTCACCGAAAAAGCCATGGATCACACAAGGATTACTTACAAGTATTCAGCATAAAAATATGCTGTTCAGGCAATATATTGATAATCCTGATGAATTTGGTACCAAATTCAAAAGCTATAAGAACACTTTGACATCCCTGCTGAGAAAAGCTAAACAGGCATATTACCATAACCAGTTTCAAGAAGCAGAAGGAACCAAAGAAGACATAGACTCTAATAAATGAAAGCCTGAATAGGCAAAAAACCGACACATTTGCTGAGACCATGATGAAGCCTGATGAAACACTGTCAAAATCGCAACAAGAAGTAGCCAACACGCTCAACGAATTTTTGCAGGTATTGGAGAAGGAACCGTAGAGGAAGCTTACAACCGGTCAACTATCTGAGAATTACAAAAAATACCTACAAAAATACCTTGCAGAGAGAATTACAAAAAATACCTACCTTCGTCATCAACCTCCTCTATGCTTCTGTCACGTGTCACTGGAGACAAACTGCTGAAGATTGTACAAGCCATCAAAAAAGGTTACTCCGAAGGTCCAGATGGGTCATCAACTTACCTCATGAAGAAGACCATGGATTGCTATGTCAGCGTTATCGCACAGGTCATCAATTCCTGCTTTAAGAACATAATCTTTCCCACTGTTTTCAAGTTGGCGAGGGTTATACCCCTCCACAAAGGTAGTGACCCCAAGCAACCTTTGAACTACTGCCCCATCTCTATTCTCTCTGGTTTTTCGAAAATTACGGAGCGTTGCATCTACAGCAGAGTGATGAATTATCTGACTAAGTCTAACTTTTTATCATGCATCAGTTTGGATTCAGGCCTGGGCACTCTACAGAGCATGCTATGTTGGTTTTACTACAATTTCTAAATGATGCAAAGGACCATGACGAAATACCAGCTACAGTATTAGAGGATGTGAAGAGAGCATTTGATACGATTTGTTATCTGATTCTTCTGGGTAAGCTTGACAATGACGGAATAAGAAACAATGCTCTCATAATGATTCAATTTTACCTTACTGGTAGGAATCAATTTGTGGATGGAGGTACAGTAAGATTGGTAAAAACCCCATGTTCTGAAAAGGCAGGAGTACTGCAAGGTTCAATTCTTGGACCACTTATGTTTCCAATATATGTCAATGACCTTATAGACGCAATCGCAGGTGATGGACTTGCTCTACTATTTGCTGATGGTACAGCTAATGCCGTCATAGGTACTGAAGAATCATCGGTCAAAGAAAACATCTGTTGTAGTCTAATGAAGCTATTGCAGTGGTTTGATAACAACCACATTGTTTTAAATTCATCGAAGACCAATTTTATCTTTTTTTCTCGATTTTCTCATGCCCTTCCGTCGCTTCCTCAAATATCTGTCCATTTTAATGGAGAACTAGTTACCATTACTAGAGAGGAATCTGGCAAGTACCTTGGTCTTATGGTTGATGAAAATTTATCTTGGAAGCTTCATCTTGATAAACTAAAGATTCAGCTAGGAAGTAATGTAGGGTTACTGCGGTATCTAAAATTTTACCTCCCTTTCCCGGCCCTTGAGTCAGTTTATTATTCTTTAATTCATTCTTTTTTGATTATTGTCTCATTGCTTATTTTAACACTTTTAAATCTCGAATCAAGCCCCTTCAACGTCTTCAAAATAAAGCCTTTTGTACATTAAAAGCACTCCTTCCTTCCCCATCAGCACTCCCTGATAATTCCCCTACTAAGAGTCTAAATACATTTTTGAACATATTGCCAGTGGATCTTGTCCTTCCAGTCCATTGTGTCAATTTTAGACTTAAACAAATTAAAGAATTATTACCAGTGGCTCTTGATTCTATTAATTTATCGCTAATTTCTCTTGTTCAGAATAGGTATAGTCTAAGAAGACGTTCAGCTAAATTGCTCTGCCCTAGAATTCATAATGAACGATCCCAATTTTCCCCAAAAATTCAACAATAAAGTTTTCGAACATTTTTGAAAGTTGTGTAAATTCACATTCTTCTATTTCGCTTTCTAAAAAGAATTTAAAACTATATCTAATAGATAATTATTAAATAATATAAAATCATGGTTGCCGGTGCTGGTGTCTATTTATATTATGTTTTTTATTTGATTTGGAGTGTGGGCTGTGAGTTCAATGCAGTGTCTTATTTTCTTTTTTATGATGTGTATTTTTATTATTTATAATTATTTTTTTTCATTACTGTTATAATATTATTTATGTTTTTTTCTAAGGGTGCCGGTTTCCAAGCATAACTCACTTTGTAGGCACCCTCTTTAAATATTTTTCTTTTTGTTTTATAATGTATTATAGTGTTATAGTGAATGAAATTAGTTTTGAAATTAAAAGAACTTGAATTTGAATATAAAACAGTTCAGCAATGATAGTTGACAGCTTTGTAACGAGTTTAAGGATAAGTTACGCAAGAATGGCTTCAATGAAATTCAATGTAAACAGAAAAACTTGTCATATCTTTATTCGGCAGTTATTTTACCAGTTATTTCTGATGTTTCACCAAGGTGAAATGGGCTATTTAATATATGAAAACTAAAGATTAGATCAGCCTTTATCAAGTATCTTAAGTTTCTCCTCCGACTCCCTCTTTACACCAAAAATACACATCTGGAGAATGAGTATGCAATATGCAAAATTTTAATTCAGAGATCATGCTTGCATACAAGCTCTAAGTGGTCTTTCTGATTTTGTATCTACATACTTGATGTACAGTGCTGTTTGCTGAATGTTGTATTTTTCGCTTTTCGTATACATGTTTATATGAAGTCTTTTTGGTTAGTATATTTCTTATTCTCTTTTTTTGTTCGTTTACTATGCGTATTCTTCTTTCGTTTAATGGCGGGTTATAAATAAATTAATTTATTACAAGTATCCCCTTATGAAAAACTAAGACGAGCATGATGTCTTTTCATTTAGCTCAACCTTTCCAATAACAAGCTCTGAAAGTCCCTAGCATAACACCCCTGGCTGCTACTAGGAAATTGTAAATACACCTTTTTGACGATCTGGATACTTATGACACCTTTCGATCTAGTTTTAAACCTCCTCAGCATCCCATGAAAATAAAACTTAATACTCTAATCTGTTCCTAAGACGTTGTATATATGATATTTTGACAGCCTGGATGCACTTAAACCCTTTTGATTTGGTTTAAAAGTAGTAGCAGCAGTAGTAATAGTAGTTGCCCAGGAAGTTTCAGCTTAATACCCTCAGCTTTTCTTGAGATATTGTTGTTATATCCTATTGATAACCAGCATGCACATTGTACCTTTTTATTCAGTTTTTTTACAAGCATAAACTTTCCCTGTAAGTTTGATTTGTTAAATTTTTGGTTAGTAATATAAATAGTAACAAAAGTGATTTTGATAGCTCTGAAAATTTTAAGAGCTCCATTCACCTCCGGAGGTGAATGGAGCTCGTCCGGCATGATGCAGACCATGTCGGCTGACCACGTACCTCTGGATGGGGTTTCCCCTAACTAAACGCTCCGATCAGGGTGGCCTCAACCTCATGAGGTGGATGGAGCCCACCCCAGGATTCTCAGTATCCAGGTAAATCCTGGCTCTAATCAGAATCCAGGCCTAGGGTTGGTTGGGCTTGCAACCCTCCACCCGAGACCCATTGCAACGAATAGCTTAGCAACTGCCTCGGATCACCAACCTTCTTTTATCCTATCACGACCCTTGCTTGCCACTGGACTGAGAAATGACCAGCGTTTGAATCTTCTTGACCCAGGTGGCCTCCGAATTGCCACCTGGAATGTATTGACATTAAATTTTCCTGGAGCTAAGACGCTTTTGGCGATGGAACTGAAGCGATTCCGCATCTCTATTGCTGGAATAACAGAAAACCACCTAGTCGGGAATGGAAATGATCCCTTAGGTGAGGGATACCACCTTCTCTGCTCTGGCCAGACAACCACCAGAAAAAATGGGGTTGGACTAGTTCTTGATGACAAATCCAAGAAGTGTCTACTGTCATTCACTCCCGTCTCAGATAGAATTGCTAATGCTCGACTCAATCACAAGCAAGGAAAAATGACGGTCCTTGTTTGTTATGCCCCGACAAACGAAGCTGACACCGAAACAAAGGACACTTTCTACTCTGCCTTGACAATGAATTGTCTAAGATATCCCCGCACGATACTGTCATTCTCCTGGGTGACCTTAATGCAACTGTGAGCAACAACCACAACTTATGGCGACAAATCACTGGACCAGTTACTCCAGATTCCCTAAATGACAATGGTCTAAGGCTTCTACAACTCTGCAGCATGAACAGCCTTGTGATTACAAATACGATGTTTGCAAGGAAGGACATTCACAAATATACATAGTACAGCAACGACAGCCATACCAAAAAAATGATTGACTACATCATCATGTCACAGAGACGGATGTCTTTGATCAGTAACTGCAGGACGTATAGGGCAGCTGAGATTGGCAACACTGACCATCGCCTCGTCGTTGCTAACATGCGAGTAAGGCTCAAAGCCCATCGCTCAGAACCAAGACCAGTCAAGATCAATGTCTCTCGCCTCTGCAATCAACAGATACGGTCGAAATATGCCATTGATGTCTCGAACCGCTTCGACGCACTCCTGCCATTTGAAAGTTGTGAAAACGCATGGCTCTCGTTCAAAAAGAATGTCCTGGAATCAGCAACAGCAAATGTTGAATGGAAAAAGCGTGCTAATAAAGCGTGGATTCAGTTGGATACGCTTGACGTCATAGAGCAGAGACGCAAGGCGAGGTTACTCAGTGACATGCCAACCTATAGAATCCTTAATGGTGTCTGCAACAAACTGATACAGCAAGACAAGAAGCTGTTTGTGGAAAGGAAGGCACATGAGCTAGAGGGTGCAGCCAAGAAAGGTGACGTTGGCAGTCTCTATAAGCATCTCCGTGATCTAACAGGCGGCATAGCCCCCTTGGTTGCATCTGTTGTCTCTGTGGATGGCCAGCCACTCAGTGACAAAACTGCCCAGGTCAGTCGATGGAAAGACCAATTCTTGGGCCTCCTCAACGCTGAAGCCGTAGCGCAGACTGACTAGGAACTCATGAGCCTAGCCGCCAGCACCCAGGAACTGCTGACAAGTGACACAGAAACTCCTTTCACGTCATCAGAAACCTACACATCAGTAAAACGTTTGAAGAACAACAAAGCGGCAGGCGTATGTGGAATATCTGCTGAGCTCCTGAAGTATGCTGGACCAGCGATGCTACTTTGGCTCCATATGCTGTTTTCTGTGGTTTGGCGCACAGAATGGATCCCGAAGGACTGGCGAGCTGGTATAATCCTGCCCTTATGGAAGAGAAAGGGGAGCAAGAGCATCTGTTCGAACTACAGAGGGATAACGCTACTTTCAGTGCCTAGAAAGCTCTTTGCTATGACCCTTCTGGATAGATGCACGAGTATCCTCAGAAGAAAGAGGAGAGTCCAGCAGGCGGGGTTTATGCCTGGGATATCCACTGTCGAACAAATCTTTACCATGTGCCAGTTAATTGAGAAGACGAAGGAATTCAGGAGTAAAGCATATCTAGCCTTTGTGGACTTCAAGGCTGCGTTTGACTTGGTGGATTGTAGCTCGCTCTGGCAGATACTTTGATCAATTGGTCTACCAGACAAATACGGCAAGTTGTTTGAAAAGCTTTACAAAGAGACCGTGGGTTGCGTCCAAGTCAACAGCAAACAGAGCACGATATTCGGCATCAAAACCGGTGTATGACAAGGGTGTGCCGCCGCCCCGGAACTGTTCAATTGCGTGATAGACCATGTCATGACACAAACAACAAATCGCCTGCCCTTTGGTCTATAGTTTGAAGATCGCTTTCTGACGGACGCTGACTTCGCAGATGATCTTGGTCTCGTTGCTGACTCAATCGACCAGTTAACTGACGCTCTGGAAGTCCTGCAGGAAGAGGCAGCAAAAGTGGGGCTGAAAAAAAAAAACTGGCTTAAGACGAAGATAATGGCAATTGAGCCCCCAAGCCCAGTCTCGCCCCCTGAGAACATAACTGTTAGCGGAGGTCCTGTTGAAGTTGTAAAGAACTTCACTAATCTTGGCTCCGTGCTGTCTAATGACGGCTCTATAGCGGAAGAGGTGTGCAGCCGAGTTTCAAAAGCCTCGTCTACCGTCGGAAGGCTCAACAATCTCTGGAAAATGCTGCATATATCTAGGTGCACGAAGATGCGAATTTACAATGCAACCGTAAGCTCAGTCCTCCTATATGCAGCGGAAACCTGGCCTTTCAAATCAACAATCCTCAACATGATAGACGTCTACCAGACGAAACAGCTCCATCGGATTGAGGGACTTTGATGGGACGATTTTGTAAGCAACGCGAGGTTGCTCACACTCACCTCCCAAGTGCCATTCTCCGTCCAAATAGCACACCGCACTCTCAGATGGTTTGGACACCTCCTCCGCATGCCGACGACAACCCCAACCCGAATAGTCTACGATTTTGACGCTAAAGATCATGGCTGGTCTCGCAGACAAGGTGGAGGGATAGCCTCAACAAATTCCTTGAGATAGCTAACATTGCTGTCAACAAGGCCCCACTAATAGCAGCAGACCAGTCAGCCTGGAGGGCAGATTTGCGACGCTCTCTACGCCGCCCCCAATGCGACAGGAACCTTAAGTAAGTAAGTAAGAAAATTTTAGCTTAATACCCAAAGACATTGCAGAGATATTACTAAAATACCCCATTGGTAACCCAACTGCACAAAGTCTGTTTTGATTTAGTTAAGCATCTCCCTCAGAACACCTTGAAAGTTTCACCTTAATACCCTAAGCATCCCTTAAATACTGATGATATGTCCTTTTAACAACCTGCATGCAAATAGTGCTTTGATTTAGTTCATCACTGCCCTTGCCATTCCCTGAAAATTTCACCTAGCATTTGCCTTGGCATTAGCAATGGTAGTAGATGTATTGGCAGAACTAATAGTAGGAGTCTTGGGAGTATAAGTGGTAATAACAGAAACAGAATTACTAGTAGTAGCAGCAATAGTATCCACCTTGGGTCATTTTCGTTAGTTCAAAATTTCCTCATCATGCCCTGATAGTTACAATTTTATACATAATTTTTTAAACCACACTGGCCTGCCATAATGTAAAAGAGGAAACGATCAAAACTGGGGTTTTTAAGGCCAAACAAAAATACTGAAAAAACAAACAAAGCAAATATTTCGAGAGGACAACCGCCTCTCTTCTTCAGCGCAAAAGGAAATAATATATTCAAGGAAATTGCCAAAGAAAAAACCAACAAAACACATGCGGAAAGTCAATGTGAAAAAAAAAAACAATGAAAACAGCAAATAATTAAAAGATGAATAAAATGCAATAAAAGCCAAAAATTATAAGAATTAAAACCAAATACCTAACAACCATAAAGTGAGCTATTTGCCAATATCTGCAATTTGCACAAAATCCAAAAAAATATGAACAGCCATTGACGGATACTAGCAAACAACTGAGAAATAAAAGAAAACATTCATTCACTCAAAACAAAATGAACCACCAATTAAATAAGTTGGAGAACTATGTCATTTGATCTCTGATTTTAATAATTGCGTTTCTTGCAAACACCCTTTGAGACCTGAGGGGTTGTTGATGTGTTTGATTATTGGGAAGTGTTTCAATGTTTATTTCAGGGATTACTAAAGTATCAATTTCTCTTTTGAGAAAACCAAAATATGACTCATTTATTCTTAAATCACCGGAATCTCTGTTCAAAGCTAGACCTAAATATTGGTATTTAAAAACTTCAACAGCTTCCCTGTAGTGCTGGACAATACCTTTGTCATGTGAAATTAAACTAGCTTGGTCAAAATTTTCTGTTTTTTTTTTCGCTTTTTAAGGGTGTTATTAATTGAGATTAATTAAAAAAAACTTTCCGAAAAATAAGTTTTTCAAAGAAAAGCAAAGGCCATTTTAAACTTAAGATCAGGAGATACAGATACCTGTTAAAATCCAAACTCAAAACGATCAGAAATTACTATTAAAGAATAAATGAAACCCAAAACGAACAGAAATTAAATAAACAATCATAGCAAAAAACATACAACAAGCAATAATATAAATAAATAAATATAGATCTTAGAGCGAGTAATGCTTGGACTGAATATGAAAATCAAGCTTAAAACGAAAACAAACATTTTGCTATTAAAGTATAAATGAAACTTAAAACGAACAGAAATTAAATAAACAATCAATGCGAGCAAACATACAATATATATTAATGTAAATGAATAAATAAATCTTAAAACGAGTGAAACTTAAATTGAATATGCAAATTAAGTTTGAATCGAATAAAAATAACTACAAACAAGAGTTTGGGTATCGTATCACTGCAGAAGCCTAAAACCTACTGCGTCATTGGCGCTTTACTGAAAACGAATTATATTACAAATGTTTTCTTTTGTACTTAATATTGAAAATAAATATTCAAATTACAGTTAAATTTTGAACTGATGAGCTTTTAGCAATTAATATCATTATGCATCAAATATTCAGTTTAATTATTAGTTCTTTTCAAGATTGGTCAAGACAAATATAGTTTCACTACAAGCAAAATTTGGATACTGCCCCCTTCTTTAACTGTAAAAAACCTAAAGCCTTCTGCGTCATTGGTGCTTCACTGAAAACGAAGTACTCGTATATTACAAATTTATTATTTTCCAGTTCTTACAGCATTGAAAATGAAAATAAAAATTACAGTGAAAAAAAATCTTGAACTGATGGATCTTTCAACAATTAATATCATTATATGTCTAATATTCAATTTGATTTTGTTTATACTTTCCAAGACTGTTCAAGACTCATATAGTTTTGCCATTTTCTTTAACTCTGCCATTTTTTCTAACTAATCGTGTTAGTTTGTTATGAAAACATTCTATGGTTCTAGGCATTTCTATTTGAGCGGAAAACTGCACCTCAAACTTTGTGGAACATGCATTTTCTTGCATGAAACACCAAAATATAATAAAATGTCAAGTTTCGGAGTGTTCCACCACTTGCAAGCAAGTGCCATTGGTATTTTTGAATCCGCATGGTCAATTTAGGGGGTGGAGGGTAGGCTAATTCTCGTAGCAGCCATCTGGTATTCCATCGTGGTATGGTTCACATTTTCAACACCTGGCGTCCGGACTATCATATAATCTACCAAGCATACAACTACCCCAAATCAGTATCAATAAATAAATGAAACCCAAAACGAAAAAAAAATTAAAATAAATATTAGAGTCAAACTCAAAACGAGCATAAATTAATGTGAGTAGGGTAAACCCCTATGCTTTCTAAAAGCCAGAATATAATTTGTACTTTACTGAAAAAAAAAAAATTCAAATGAGTTTACTGAAAAAAAATGTGCATTGTCAATTTAATATACATATGCTGATATTTATTCCCTAAATCTTAATTGATTTTTGATTTCTTAAAGTTACAAAAGTGAAAATATTTCAAAGAATTGTTTTCAGTAAAGCGCCAATGACGCAGTAGGTTTTAGGCTTCTGCAGTGAGACGATACCCAAACTCTTGTTTGTAGTTATTTTTATTTGATTCAAACTTGATTTGCATATTAAATTTAAGTTTCACTCACTTTAAGATTTATTTATTCATTTCCATTAATATATATTGTATGTTTGTTAGCATTGATTGTTTATGTTTTTTGCTATGATTGTTTATTTAATTTCTGTTCGTTTTGGGTTTCATTTATTCTTTAATAATAATTTCTGGTCGTTTTGAGTTTGAATTTTAACAGGTATTTGTATCTCCTGATCTTAAGTTTAAAATGGCCTTTGCTTTTCTTTGAAAAACTTATTTTTCGGAAAGTTTTTTTTAATTAATCTCAATTAATAACACCCTTAAAAACCAAAAAAAAACAGAAAATTTTGACCAAGCTAGTTTAATTTCACATGACAAAGGTATTGTCCAGCATTACAGGGAAGCTGTTGAAGTTTTTAAATACCAATATTAGGTTTGGAAGTTTTTAAATACCAAACTATTTTAACAAAATGTCTATCTCAAAATTTTTATCTGATGCATTTAGGGCGTGGAGGAGGGAGAGGGGCTAGTTGCCCTTCAATCTCTTTTGACTCTTAAAAAGTGAACAAGAACTTTCAATTTTCAATCTAATGAGCCCTCTCTAAAGTTTATACGAGCATCCCTTCCATAAGAAATAATATGAAGGATTCGGAGAATCCTTAAATTACAACCCTTACCCTGAGGGCTTTGGGGGAGTTGTAATCCTCAAAGACCTAATTTCCATAACTTAAAACTACGTTTAATAAAATGGCTGTCTTAAAATTTTGATTGGATGTGTTTGGGGAAAAGGTGGGCGTGAGAGGGGGGTTAGTTGCCCTAAAATCACTTTCGACTATTACAAAGGGCACTAGCCCTCGGAATTTCCAATCGAATGAGCCTTTTTTTGAAGTTTCTATGACACCACCTTCTATAAAAACCTTATATGCCCCCAGGCCATAACTTAAAACCCTTGCCCTGAGGGTTGTGGGGGATTGTCCTCCTCAAAAACATATTTTCTATCTGGAAATCAACTACGCTGAACAAAATGGCTATCTCAAAATTTTGATTGGATGTGTTTGGGGGAATGATGGGTGTGGGGGGGGCTAGTTGCCCTCCAATCATTATCGACAATTAAAAAGAACACTAGCCCTTTGAATTTCCTATTGAATGTGCCTGTTTGAAGTTTCTAAGACAACCTTATATGCCCCCAGGGCATAACTTAAAACCCTTGCCCTGAGGGTTGTGGGGGAGTGTCCTCCTCAAAAATATATTTTCAATCTGGAAATCAACTACGCTGAACAAAAATGGCTATCTCAAAATTTTGATTGGATGTGTTTGGGGGAATGATGGGCGTAGGGGGGGGGGGTAGTTGCCCTCCAATCACTTTTGACTATTAAAAAGAGCACTATCCCTTTGAATTTCCAATCGAATGAGCCTTTTTTGAAGTTTCTATGACAACGCCTTCAATAAAAACCTTATATGCCCCCAGGGCATAACTTAAAACCATTGCCCTGAGGATTGTGGGGGACTGTCCTCCTCAAAAACATGTTTTCTATCTAAAAATCAACTACGCTGAACAATATGACTATCTCAAAATTTTGATTGGATGTGTTTGGGGGAATGATGGGCGTGGGGGGGGGGGCTAGTTGCCCTCCAATCACTTTCGACTATTAAAAAGGGCACTATCCCTTTGAATTTCCAATCGAATGAGCCTTTTTTGAAGTTTCAACGACAACGCCTTCTAAAAAATTCTTCTATAATTTTGTTTATACTTTCCAAGACTGTTCAAGACTCATATAGTTTTGCCATTTTCTTTAACTCTGCCATTTTTTCTAACTAATCGTGTTAGTTTGTTATGAAAACATTCTATGGCTTCTAGGCATTTCTATTTGAGCGGAAAACTGCACCTCAAACTTTGTGGAACATGCATTTTCTTGCATGAAACACCAAAATATAATAAAATGTCAAGTTTCGGAGTGTTCCACCACTCACAAGCAAGTGCCGTTGGTATTTTTGAATCCGCATGGTCAATTTAGGGGGTGGAGGGTAGGCTAATTTTCGTAGCAGCCATCGTGGTATTCCATCGTGGTATGGTTCACATTTTCAACACCTGGCGTCCGGACTATCATATAATCTACCAAGCATACAACTACCCCAAATCAGTATCAATAAATAAATGAAACCCAAAAAGAAAAAAAAATTAAAATAAATATTAGAGTCAAACTCAAAACGAGCATAAATTAATGTGAGTAGGGTTCAAACCCCCTATGCTTTCTAAAAGCGAGAATATAATTTGTACTTTACTGAAAAAAAATTCAAATGAGTTTACTGAAAAAAAAATGTGCATTGTCAATTTAATATACATATGCTGATATTTATTCCCTAAATCTTAATTGATTTTTGATTTCTTAAAGTTACAAAAGTGAAAATATTTCAAAGAATTGTTTTCAGTAAAGTGCCAATGACGCAGTAGGTTTTAGGCTTCTGCAGTGGGACGATACCCAAACTCTTGTTTGTAGTTATTTTTATTCGATTCAAACTTGATTTGCATATTCAATTTAAGTTTCACTCATTTTAAGATTTATTTATTCATTTCCATTAATATATATTGTATGTTTGTTAGCATTGATTGTTTATGTTTTCATGATTGTTTATTTAATTTCTGTTCGTTTTGGGTTTCATTTATTCTTTAATAGTAATTTCTGGTCGTTTTGAGTTTGAATTTTAACAGGTATTTGTATCTCCTGAGCTTAAGTTTAAAATGGCCTTTACTTTTCTTTGAAAAACTTATTTTTCGGAAAGTTTTTTTTTTAATTAATCTCAATTAATAACACCCTTACAAAGCAAAAAAAAACAGAAAATTTTGACCAAGCTAGTTCAATTTCACAGGACAAAGGTATTGTCCAGCACTACAGGGAAGCTGTTGAAGTTTTTAAATACCAATATTTAGGTTTGGAAGTTTTTAAATACCGAACTATTTTAACAAAATGTCTATCTCAAAATTTTTACCTGATGCATTTAGGGCGTGGAGGAGGGAGAGGGGCTAGTTGCCCTTCAATCTCTTTTGACTCTTAAAAAGTGAACAAGAACTTTCAATTTTCAATCAAATGAGCCCTCTCTAAAGTTTATACGAGCATCCCTTCCATAAGAAATAATATGAAGGATTCGTATAATCCTTAAATTACAACCCTTGCCCTGAGGACTTTGGGGGAGTTGTAATCCTCAAAGACCTAATTTCCAGAACTTAGAACTACGTTTAATAAAATGGCTGTCTTAAAATTTTGATTGGATGTGTTTGGGGAAAAGGTGGGCGTGAGAGGGGGGTTAGTTGCCCTAAAATCACTTTCGACTATTAGAAAGAGCACTAGCCCTCGGAATTTCCAATCGAATGAGCCTTTTTTGAAGTTTCTATGACACCGCCTTCTATAAAAACCTTATATGCCCCCAGGGCATAACTTAAAACCCTTGCCCTGAGGGTTGTGGAGGATTGTCCTCCTCAAAAACATATTTTCTATCTGGAAATCAACTACGCTGAACAAAATGGCTATCTCAAAATTTTGATTGGATGTGTTTGGGGGAATGATGGGCGTGGGGGGGCTAGTTGCCCTCCAATCACTTTCGACTATTAAAAAGGACACTAGCCCTTTGAATTTCCAATTGAATGTGCCTGTTTCGAAGTTTCTACGACAACGCCTTCTATAAAAACCTTATATGCCCCCAGGGCATAACTTAAAACCCTTGCCCTGAGGGTTACGGGGGAGTGTCCTCCTCAAAAATATATTTTCAATCTGGAAATCAACTACGCTGAACAAAAATGGCTATCTCAAAATTTTGATTGGATGTGTTTGGGGGAATGATGGGCGTGGGGGGGGGCTAGTTGCCCTCCAATCACTTTCGACTATTAAAAAGGGCACTATCCCTTTGAATTTCCAATCGAATGAGCCTTTTTTGAAGTTTCTATGACAACACCTTCAATAAAAACCTTATATGCCCCCAGGGCATAACTTAAAACCATTGCCCTGAGGGTTGTGGGGGACTGTCCTCCTCAAAAACAAGTTTTCTATCTGAAAATCAACTACGCTGAACAAAATGACTATCTTAAAATTTGGATTGGATGTGTTTGGGGGAATGATGGGCGTGGGGGGGGGCTAGTTGCCCTCCAATCACTTTCGACTATTAAAAAGGGCACTATCCCTTTGAATTTCCAATCGAATGAGCCTTTTTTGAAGTTTCTATGACAACACCTTCAATAAAAACCTTATATGCCCCCAGGGCATAACTTAAAACCATTGCCCTGAGGGTTGTGGGGGACTGTCCTCCTCAAAAACAAGTTTTCTATCTGAAAATCAACTACGCTGAACAAAATGACTATCTTAAAATTTGGATTGGATGTGTTTGGGGGAATGATGGGCGTGGGGGGGGCTAGTTGCCCTCCAATCACTTTCGACTATTAAAAAGGGCACTATCCCTTTGAATTTCCAATAGAATGAGCCTTTTTTGAAGTTTCAATGACAACGCCTTCTATAAAAACCTTATATGCCCCAGGGCATATCTTAAAACCCTTGCCCTGAAGGTTCTGGAGGAGTGTCCTCCTCAAAAACATATTTTCTATCTGGAAATCAACTATGCTGAACAAAATGGCTATCTCAAAATTTTGATTGGATGTATTTGGGGAAACGATGGGCATGGGAGGGGGGGGGGCTAGTTGCCCTCCAATCACTTTCGACTATTAAAAAGGGCACTAGCCCTTCAATTTCCAATCGAATGAGCCTGTTTTGAAATTTCTACGACAACGCCTTCTATAAAAACCTTATATGCCCCCAGGGCATAACTTAAAACCCTTGCCCTGAGGGTTGTGGGTGAGTGTCCTCCTCAAAAATATATTTTCTATCTGGAAATCAACTACGCTGAACAAAATGGCTATCTGAAAATTTTGATTCGATGTGTTTGGGGAAATGATGGGCGTGGGGGGAAGGGGGCTAGTTACACTCCAATCACTTTCGACAATTAAAAAGGGCACTAGCCCTTTAATTTCCAATCGAATGAGCATGTTTTGAAGTTTCTACGACAACGCCTTCTATAAAAACCTTATATGCCCCCAGGGCATAACTTTAATTTCCAATCGAATGAGCATGTTTTGAAGTTTCTACGACAACGCCTTCTATAAAAACCTTATATGCCCCCAGGGCATAACTTAAAACCCTTACCCTGAGGGTTGTGGGGGAGTATCCTCCTCAAAAATATATTTTCTATCTGGAAATCAACTATTCTGAACAAAATGGCTATCTAAAAATTTTGATTGGATGTGTTTGGGGGAATGATGGGCGTGGGGTGGGGGGGGGGCTAGTTGCCCTCAAATCATTTCGACTATTAAAAAGGGCACTAGCCCTTTAATTCCAATAGAATGAGCCTGTTTTGAAGTTTCTATGACAACGCCTTCTATAAAAACCTTATATGCCCCCAGGGCATAACTTAAAACCCTTGCCCCGAGGGTTGTGGGGGAGTGTCCTCCTCAAAAATATATTTTCTATCTGGAAATCAGCTACGCTGAACAAAATGTCTATCTGAAAATTTTGATTGGACGTGTTTGGGGAAATGATGGGCGTGGGGGGAGGGGGGCTAGTTACACTCCAATCATTTTCGACAATTAAAAAGGGCACTAGCTCTTTAATTTCCAATTGAATGAGCCTATTTTGAAGTTTCTACGACAACGCCTTCTATAAAACCTTATATGCCCCCAGGGCATAACTTAAAACCCTTGCCCTGAGGATTGTGGGAGAATATCCTCCTCAAAAATATATTTTCTATCTGGAAATCAACTACGCTGAACAAAATGGCTATCTCAAAATTTTGATTGAATGTGTTTGGGGGAATGATGGGCATAGGGGGGGGGGGGATAGTTGCCCTCCAATCACTTTTGACTATTAAAAAGGGCACTATCCCTTTGAATTTCCAATCGAATGAGCCTTTTTGAAGTTTCTATGACAACACCTTCAATAAAAACCTTATATGCCCCCAGGGCATAACTTAAAACCCTTGCCCTGAGGGTTACGGGGGAGTGTCCTCCTCAAAAATATATTTTCAATCTGGAAATCAACTACGCTGAACAAAAATGGCTATCTCAAAATTTTGATTGGATGTGTTTGGGGGAATGATGGGAGTAGGGGGGGGGGGGGGGGGTAGTTGCCCTCCAATAACTTTTGACTATTAAAAAGGGCACTATCCCTTTGAATTTCCAATCGAATGAGCCTTTTTTGAAGTTTCTATGACAACACCTTCAATAAAAACCTTATATGCCCCCAGGGCATAACTTAAAACCATTGCCCTGAGGGTTGTGGGGGACTGTCCTCCTCAAAAACAAGTTTTCTATCTGAAAATCAACTACGCTGAACAAAATGACTATCTTAAAATTTGGATTGGATGTGTTTGGGGGAATGATGGGCGTGGGGGGGGGGTTAGTTGCCCTCCAATCACTTTCGACTATTAAAAAGGGCACTATCCCTTTGAATTTCCAATCGAATGAGCCTTTTTTGAAGTTTCAATGACAACGCCTTCTATAAAAACCTTATATGCCCCCAGGGCATATCTTAAAACCCTTGCCCTGAAGGTTCTGGAGGAGTGTCCTCCTCAAAAACATATTTTCTATCTGGAAATCAACTATGCTGAACAAAATGGCTATCTCAAAATTTTGATTGGATGTATTTGGGGAAATGATGGGCATGGGAGGGGGGGGGGGCTAGTTGCCCTCCAATCACTTTCGACTATTAAAAAGGGCACTAGCCCTTCAATTTCCAATCGAATGAGCCTGTTTTGAAGTTTCTACGACAACGCCTTCTATAAAAACCTTATATGCCCCCAGGGCATAACTTAAAACTCTTGCCCTGAGGGTTGTGGGTGAGTGTCCTCCTCAAAAATATATTTTCTATCTGGAAATCAACTACGCTGAACAAAATGGCTATCTGAAAATTTTGATTCGATGTGTTTGGGGAAATGATGGGCGTGGGGGGAAGGGGCTAGTTACACTCCAATCACTTTCGACAATTAAAAAGGGCACTAGCCCTTTAATTTCCAATCGAATGAGCATGTTTTGAAGTTTCTACGACAACGCCTTCTATAAAAACCTTATATGCCCCCAGGGCATAACTTTAATTTCCAATCGAATGAGCATGTTTTGAAGTTTCTACGACAACGCCTTCTATAAAAACCTTATATGCCCCCAGGGCATAACTTAAAACCCTTACCCTGAGGGTTGTGGGGGAGTATCCTCCTCAAAAAAATATTTTCTATCTGGAAATCAACTATGCTGAACAAAATGGCTATCTAAAAATTTTGATTGGATGTGTTTGGGGGAATGATGGGCGTGGGGTGGGGGGGGGGCTAGTTGCCCTCAAATCATTTTCGACTATTAAAAAGGGCACTAGCCCTTTAATTTCCAATAGAATGAGCCTGTTTTGAAGTTTCTATGACAACGCCTTCTATAAAAACCTTATATGCCCCCAGGGCATAACTTAAAACCCTTGCCCCGAGGGTTGTGGGGGAGTGTCCTCCTCAAAAATATATTTTCTATCTGGAAATCAACTATGCTGAACAAAATGTCTATCTGAAAATTTTGATTGGACGTGTTTGGGGAAATGATGGGCGTGGGGGGAGGGGGGCTAGTTACACTCCAATCATTTTCGACTATTAAAAAGGGCACTAGCTCTTTAATTTCCAATTGAATGAGCCTATTTTGAAGTTTCTACGACAACGCCTTCTATAAAAACCTTATATGCCCCAGGGCATAACTTAAAACCCTTGCCCTGAGGATTGTGGGAGAATATCCTCCTCAAAAATATATTTTCTATCTGGAAATCAACTACGCTGAACAAAATGGCTATCTCAAAATTTTGATTGAATGTGTTTGGGGGAATGATGGGCATAGGGGGGGGGGGGTAGTTGCCCTCCAATCACTTTTTACTATTAAAAAGGGCACTATCCCTTTGAATTTCCAATCGATTGAGCCTTTTCTGAAGTTTCTATGACAACGCCTTCTATAAAAACCTTATATGCCCCCAGGGCATAACTTAAAACCCTTGCCCTGAGGGTTACGGGGGAGTGTCCTCCTCAAAAATATATTTTCAATCTGGAAATCAACTACGCTGAACAAAAATGGCTATCTCAAAATTTTGATTGGATGTGTTTGGGGGAATGATGGGCGTAGGGGGGGTAGTTGCCCTCCAATAACTTTTGACTATTAAAAAGGGCATTATCCCTTTGAATTTCCAATCGAATGAGCCTTTTTTTAAGTTTCTATGACAACGCCTTCAATAAAAACCTTATATGCCCCCAGGGCATAACTTAAAACCATTGCCCTGAGGGTTGTGGGGGACTGTCCTCCTCAAAAACAAGTTTTCTATCTGAAAATCAACTACGCTGAACAAAATGACTATCTTAATATTTGGATTGGATGTGTTTGGGGGAATGATGGGCGTGGGGGGGGGGGCTAGTTGCGCTCCAATCACTTTCGACTATTAAAAAGGGCACTATCCCTTTGAATTTCCAATCGAATGAGCCTTTTTTGAAGTTTCAATGACAACGCCTTCTATAAAAACCTTATATGCCCCCAGGGCATATCTTAAAACCCTTGCCCTGAAGGTTCTGGAGGAGTGTCCTCCTCAAAAACATATTTTCTATCTGGAAATCAACTATGCTGAACAAAATGGCTATCTCAAAATTTTGATTGGATGTATTTGGGGAAATGATGGGCATGGGAGGGGGGGGGGCTAGTTGCCCTCCAATCACTTTCGACTATTAAAAAGGGCACTAGCCCTTCAATTTCCAATCGAATGAGCCTGTTTTGAAGTTTCTACGACAACACCTTCTATAAAAACCTTATATGCCCCCAGGGCATAACTTAAAACCCTTGCCCTGAGGGTTGTGGGTGAGTGTCCTCCTCAAAAATATATTTTCTATCTGGAAATCAACTACGCTGAACAAAATGGCTATCTGAAAATTTTGATTCGATGTGTTTGGGGAAATGATGGGCGTGGGGGGAAGGGGGCTAGTTACACTCCAATCACTTTCGACAATTAAAAAGGGCACTAGCCCTTTAATTTCCAATCGAATGAGCATGTTTTGAAGTTTCTACGACAACGCCTTCTATAAAAACCTTATATGCCCCCAGGGCATAACTTTAATTTCCAATCGAATGAGCATGTTTTGAAGTTTCTACGACAACGCCTTCTATAAAAACCTTATATGCTCCCAGGGCATAACTTAAAACCCTTACCCTGAGGGTTGTGGGGGAGTATCCTCCTCAAAAATATATTTTCTATCTGGAAATCAACTATGCTGAACAAAATGGCTATCTAAAAATTTTGATTGGATGTGTTTGGGGGAATGATGGGCGTGGGGTGGGGGGGGGGGGGCTAGTTGCCCTCAAATCATTTTCGACTATTAAAAAGGGCACTAGCCCTTTAATTTCCAATAGAATGAGCCTGTTTTGAAGTTTCTATGACAACGCCTTCTATAAAAACCTTATATGCCCCCAGGGCATAACTTAAAACCCTTGCCCCGAGGGTTGTGGGGAGTGTCCTCCTCAAAAATATATTTTCTATCTGGAAATCAACTACGCTGAACAAAATGTCTATCTGAAAATTTTGATTGGACGTGTTTGGGGAAATGATGGGCGTGGGGGGAGGGGGGCTAGTTACACTCCAATCATTTTCGACTATTAAAAAGGGCACTAGCTCTTTAATTTCCAATTGAATGAGCCTATTTTGAAGTTTCTACGACAACGCCTTCTATAAAAACCTTATATGCCCCCAGGGCATAACTTAAAACCCTTGCCCTGAGGATTGTGGGAGAGTATCCTCCTCAAAAATATATTTTCTATCTGGAAATCAACTACGCTGAACAAAATGGCTATCTCAAAATTTTGATTGAATGTGTTTGGAGGAATGATGGGCATAGGGGGGGGGGGGTAGTTGCCCTCCAATCACTTTTGACTATTAAAAAGGGCACTATCCCTTTGAATTTCCAATCGAATGAGCCTTTTTTGAAGTTTCTATGACAACGCCTTCAATAAAAACCTTATATGCCCCCAGGGCATAACTTAAAACCATTGCCCTGAGGGTTGTGGGGGACTGTCCTCCTCAAAAATATGTTTTCTATCTGAAAATCAACTACGCTGAACAAAATGATTATCTCAAAATTTTGATTGGATGTGTTTGGGGGAATGATGGGCGTGGGGGGGCTAGTTGCCCTCCAATCACTTTTGACTATTAAAAAGGGCACTATCCCTTTGAATTTCCAATCGAATGAGCCTTTTTTAAGTTTCAACGACAACGCCTTCTATAAAAACCTTATATGCCCCCAGGGCATATCTTAAAACCCTTGCCCTGAAGGTATGGAGGAGTGTCCTCCTCAAAAACATATTTTCTATCAGGAAATCAACTATGCTGAACAAAATGGCTATCTCAAAATTTTGATTGGATGTATTTAGGGAAATGATGGGCGTGGGGGGGGGGGCTAGTTACACTCCAATCACTTTCGACTATTAAAAAGGGCACTAGCTCTTTAATTTCCAATTGAATGAGCCTGTTTTGAAGTTTCTACGACAACGCCTTCTATAAAAACCTTATATGCCCCCAGGGAATAACTTAAAACCCTTGCCCTGAGGGTTGTGGGAGAATATCCTCCTCAAAAATATATTTTCTATCTGGAAATCAACTACGCTGAACACAATGGCTATCTCAAAATTTTGATTGGATGTGTTTGGGGGAATGATGGGCGTGGGGGGGGGCTAGTTGCCCTCCAATCACTTTTGACTATTAAAAAGGACACTAGCCCTTTGAATTTCCAATTGAATGTGCCAGTTTTGAAGTTTCTATGACAACGCCTTCAATAAAAACCTTATATGCCCCCAGGGCATAACTTAAAACCCTTGCCCTGAGGGTTGTGGGGGAGTGTCCTCCTCAAAAATATATTTTCAATATGGAAATCAACTATGCTGAACAAAATGGCTATCTCAAAATTTTGATTGAATGTATTTGGGGAAATGATGGGCGTGGGGGGGGGGGGGGGCTAGTTGCCCTCCAATCACTTTCGACTATTAAAAAGGGCACTAGCCCTTCAATTTCCAATCGAATGAGCCTGTTTTGAAGTTTCTACGACAACGCCTTCTATAAAAAACCTTATATGCCCCCAGGGCATAACTTAAAACCCTTGCCCTGAGGGTTGTGGGTGAGCGTCCTCCTCAAAAATATATTTTCTATCTGGAAATCAACTACGCTGAACAAAATGGCTATCTCAAAATTTTGATTGGATGTGCTTGGGGAAATGATGGGCGTGGGGGTAAGGGGGCTAGTTACACTCCAATCACTTTCGACTATTAAAAAGGGCACTAGCCTTTAATTTCCAATCGAATGAGCATGTTTTGAAGTTTCTACGACAACGCCTTCTATAAAAACCTTATATGCCCCCAGGGCATAACTTAAAACCCTTACCCTGAGGGTTGTGGGTGAGTGTCCTCCTCAAAAATACATTTTCTATCTGGAAATCAACTACGCTGAACAAAATGGCTATCTAAAAATTTTGATTGGATGTGTTTGGGGGAATGATGGGCGTGGGGGGGGCTAGTTGCCCTCCAATCATTTTCGACTATTAAAAAGGGCACTAGCCCTTTAATTTCCAATAGAATGAGCCTGTTTTGAAGTTTCTATGACAACACCTTCTATAAAAACCTTATATGCCCCCAGGGCATAACTTAAAACCCTTGCCCGAGGGTTGTGGGAGAGTGTCCTCCTCAAAAATATATTTTCTATCTGGAAATCAACTATGCTGAACAAAATGTCTATCTGAAAATTTTGAGTGGACGTGTTTGGGGAAATGATGGGCGTGGGGGGAGGGGGGCTAGTTACACTCCAATCATTTTCGACTATTAAAAAGGGCACTAACTCTTTAATTTCCAATTGAATGAGCCTGTTTTAAAGTTTCTACGACAACGCCTTCTATAAAAACCTTATATGTCCCCAGGGCATAACTTAAAACCCTTGCCCTGAGGGTTGTGGGAGAATATCCTCCTCAAAAATATATTTTCTATCTGGAAATCAACTACGCTGAACAAAATGGTTATCTTAAAATTTTGATTGGATGTGTTTGGGGGAATGATGGGCGTGGGGGGGGGGCTAGTTGCCCTCCAATCACTTTCGACTATTAAAAAGGACACTAGCCCTTTGAATTTCCAATTGAATGTGCCTGTTTGAAGTTTCTATGACAACGCCTTCAATAAAAACCTTATATGCCCCCAGGGCATAACTTAAAACCCTTGCCATGAGGGTTGTGGGGAGTGTCCTCCTCAAAAATATATTTTCAATCTGGAAATCAACTACGCTGAACAAAAATTCCTATCTCAAAATTTGATTGGATGTGTTTGGGGGAATGATGGGCATAGGGGGGGGGGGGGTGGTTGTCCTCCAATCACTTTTGAATTTTAAAAAGGGCACTATCCCTTTGAATTTCCAATCGAATGAGCCTTTTTTGAAGTTTCTATGACAACGCCTTCAATAAAAACCTCATATGCCCCCAGGGCATAACTTAAAACCATTGCCCTGAGGGTTGTGGGGGACTGTCCTCCTCAAAAACATGTTTTCTATCAGAAAATCAACTACGCTGAACAAAATGACTATCTCAAAATTTTGATTGGATGTGTTTGGGGGAATGATGGGCGTGGGGGGGCTAGTTGCCCTCCAATCACTTTCGACTATTAAAAAGGGCAGTATCCCTTTGAATTTCCAATTGAATGAGCCTTTTTTGAAGTTTCAACGACAACGCCTTCTATAAAAACCTTATATGCCCCCAGGGCATATCTTAAAACCCTTGCCCTGAAGGTTCTGGAGGAGTGTCCTCCTCAAAAACATATTTTCTATCTGAAAATCAACTATGCTGAACAAAATGGCTATCTCAAAATTTTGATTGGATGTATTTGGGGAAATGATGGGCGTGGGGGGGGGGGCTAGTTGCCCTCCAATCACTTTCTACTATTAAAAAGGGCACTAGCCCTTCAATTTCCAATCGAATGAGCATGTTTTGAAGTTTCTACAACAACACCTTCTATAAAAACCTTATATGCCCCCAGGGAATAACTTAAAACCCTTGCCCTGAGGGTTGTGGGTGAGCGTCCTCCTCAAAAATATATTTTCTATCTGGAAATCAACTACGCTGAACAAAATGGCTATCTCAAAATTTTGATTGGATGTGCTTGGGGAAATGATGGGCGTGGGGGTAAGGGGGCTAGTTACACTCCAATCACTTTCGACTATTAAAAAGGGCACTAGCCCTTTAATTTCCAATCGAATGAGCATGTTTTGAAGTTTCTACGACAACGCCTTCTATAAAAACCTTATATGCCCCCAGGGCATAACTTAAAACCCTTACCCTGAGGGTTGTGGGTGAGTGTCCTCCTCAAAAATACATTTTCTATCTGGAAATCAACTACGCTGAACAAAATGGCTATCTAAATGTTTTGATTGGATGTGTTTGGGGGAATGATAGGCGTGGGGGGGGCTAGTTGCCCTCCAATCATTTTCGACTATTAAAAAGGGCACTAGCCCTTTAATTTCCAATAGAATGAGCCTGTTTTGAAGTTTCTATGACAACACCTTCTATAAAAACCTTATATGCCCCCAGGGCATAACTTAAAACCCTTGCCCGAGGGTTGTGGGAGAGTGTCCTCCTCAAAATATATTTTCTATCTGGAAATCAACTATGCTGAACAAAATGTCTATCTGAAAATTTTGAGTGGACGTGTTTGGGGAAATGATGGGCGTGGGGGGAGGGGGGCTAGTTACACTCCAATCATTTTCGACTATTAAAAAGGGCACTAACTCTTTAATTTCCAATTGAATGAGCCTGTTTTGAAGTTTCTACGACAACGCCTTCTATAAAAACCTTATATGTCCCCAGGGCATAACTTAAAACCCTTGCCCTGAGGGTTGTGGGAGAATATCCTCCTCAAAAATATATTTTCTATCTGGAAATCAACTACGCTGAACAAAATGGTTATCTTAAAATTTTGATTGGATGTGTTTGGGGGAATGATGGGCGTGGGGGGGGGGGGCTAGTTGCCCTCCAATCACTTTCGACTATTAAAAAGGACACTAGCCCTTTGAATTTCCAATTGAATGTGCCTGTTTTGAAGTTTCTATGACAACGCCTTCAATAAAAACCTTATATGCCCCCAGGGCATAACTTAAAACCCTTGCCATGAGGGTTGTGGGGAGTGTCCTCCTCAAAAATATATTTTCAATCTGGAAATCAACTACGCTGAACAAAAATTCCTATCTCAAAATTTTGATTGGATGTGTTTGGGGGAATGATGGGCATAGGGGGGGGGGGTGGTTGTCCTCCAATCACTTTTGAATTTTAAAAAGGGCACTATCCTTTGAATTTCCAATCGAATGAGCCTTTTTGAAGTTTCTATGACAACGCCTTCAATAAAAACCTCATATGCCCCCAGGGCATAACTTAAAACCATTGCCCTGAGGGTTGTGGGGGACTGTCCTCCTCAAAAACATGTTTTCTATCAGAAAATCAACTACGCTGAACAAAATGACTATCTCAAAATTTTGATTGGATGTGTTTGGGGGAATGATGGGCGTGGGGGGGCTAGTTGCCCTCCAATCACTTTCGACTATTAAAAAGGGCAGTATCCCTTTGAATTTCCAATTGAATGAGCCTTTTTTGAAGTTTCAACGACAACACCTTCTATAAAAACCTTATATGCCCCCAGGGCATATCTTAAAACCCTTGCCCTGAAGGTTCTGGAGGAGTGTCCTCCTCAAAAACATATTTTCTATCTGAAAATCAACTATGCTGAACAAAATGGCTATCTCAAAATTTTGATTGGATGTATTTGGGGAAATGATGGGCGTGGGGGGGGGGCTAGTTGCCCTCCAATCACTTTCTACTATTAAAAAGGGCACTAGACCTTCAATTTCCAATCGAATGAGCATGTTTTGAAGTTTCTACAACAACACCTTCTATAAAAACCTTATATGCCCCAGGGAATAACTTAAAACCCTTGCCCTGAGGGTTGTGGGAGAATATCCTCCTCAAAAATATATTTTCTATCTGGAAATCAACTATGCTGAACAAAATGGCTATCTCAAAATTTTGATTGGATGTGTTTGGGGGAATGATGGGCGTGGGGGGGGGCTAGTTGCCCTCCAATCACTTTTGACTATTAAAAAGGACACTAGCCCTTTGAATTCCAATCGAATGTGCCTGTTTTGAAGTTTCTATGACAACGCTTCAATAAAAACCTTATATGCCCCCAGGGCATAACTTAAAACCCTTGCCCTGAGGGTTGTGGGGGAGTGTCCTCCTCAAAAATATATTTTCAATATGGAAATCAACTATGCTGAACAAAATGGCTATCTCAAAATTTGATTGGATGTATTTGGGGAAATGATGGGCGTGGGGGGGGGGCTAGTTGCCCTCCAATCACTTTTGACTATTAAAAAAGGCACTAGCCCTTCAATTTCCAATCGAATGAGCATGTTTGAAGTTTCTACGACAACGCCTTCTATAAAAACCTTATATGCCCCAGGGCATAAGTTAAAACCCTTACCCTGAGGGTTGTGGGGAGTATCCTCCTCAAAAAATATATTTTCTATCTGGAAATCAACTACGCTGAACAAAATGGCTATCTAAAAATTTTGATTGGATGTGTTTGGGGGAATGATGGGCGTGGGGGGGGGGGCTAGTTGTCCTCCAATCATTTTCGACGATTAAAAAAGGGCACTAGCCCTTTAATTTCCAATAGAATGAGCCTGTTTTGAAGTTTCTATGACAACGCCTTCTATAAAAACCTATATGCCCCCAGGGCATAACTTAAAACCCTTGCCCGAGGGTTGTGGGGGAGTGTCCTCCTCAAAAATATATTTTCTATCTGGAAATCAACTATGCTGAACAAAATGTCTATCTGAAAATTTTGATTGGACGTGTTTGGGGAAATGATGGGCGTGGGGGGAGGGGGGCTAGTTACACTCCAATCATTTCGACTATTAAAAAGGGCACTAACTCTTTAATTTCCAATTGAATGAGCCTGTTTTGAAGTTTCTACGACAAACGCCTTCTATAAAAACCTTATAGTCCCCAGGGCATAACTTAAAACCCTTGCCCTGAGGGTTGTGGGAGAATATCCTCCTCAAAAATATATTTCTATCTGGAAATCAACTACGCTGAACAAAATGGCTATCTAAAAATTTTGATTGGATGTGTTTGGGGGAATGATGGGCGTGGGGGGGGGGCTAGTTGTCCTCCAATCATTTTCGACGATTAAAAAGGGCACTAGCCCTTTAATTTCCAATAGAATGAGCCTGTTTTGAAGTTTCTATGACAACGCCTTCTATAAAAACCTTATATGCCCCCAGGGCATAACTTAAAACCCTTGCCCGAGGGTTGTGGGGGAGTGTCCTCCTCAAAAATATATTTTCTATCTGGAAATCAACTATGCTGAACAAAAGGTCTATCTGAAAATTTTGATTGGACGTGTTTGGGGAAATGATGGGCGTGGGGGGAGGGGGGCTAGTTACACTCCAATCATTTTCGACTATTAAAAAGGGCACTAAACTCTTTAATTTCCAATTGAATGAGCCTGTTTTGAAGTTTCTACGACAACGCCTTCTATAAAAACCTTATATGTCCCCAGGGCATAACTTAAAACCCTTGCCTGAGGGTTGTGGGAGAATATCCTCCTCAAAAATATATTTTCTATCTGGAAATCAACTACGCTGAACAAAATGGCTATCTTAAAATTTTGATTGGATGTGTTTGGGGGAATGATGGGCGTGGGGGGGGGGGGCTAGTTGCCCTCCAATCACTTTCGACTATTAAAAAGGACACTAGCCCTTTGAATTTCCAATTGAATATGCCTGTTTTGAAGTTTCTATGACAAACGCCTTCAATAAAAACCTTATATGCCCCCAGGGCATAACTTAAAAACCCTTGCCCTGAGGGTTGTGGGGGAGTGTCCTCCTCAAAAATATATTTTCAATCTGGAAAATCAACTACGCTGAACAAAAATGCCTATCTCAAAATTTTGATTGGATGTGTTTGGGGGAATGATGGGCATAGGGGGGGGGGGGAGGGGTGGTTGCCCTCCAATCACTTTTGAATTTTAAAAAGGGCACTATCCCTTTGAATTTCCAATCGAATGAGCCTTTTTTGAAGTTTCTATGACAACGCCTTCAATAAAAAACCTTATATGCCCCCAGGGCATAACTTAAAACCATTGCCCTGAGGGTGTTGTGGGGGACTGTCCTCCTCAAAAACATGTTTTCTACCTGAAAATCAACTACGCTGAACAAAATGACTATCTCAAAATTTGATTGGATGTGTTTGGGGGAATGATGGGCGTGGGGGGGGGGGCTAGTTGCCCTCCAATCACTTTCGACTATTAAAAAGGGCAGTATCCCTTTGAATTTCCAATTGAATGAGCCTTTTTTGAAGTTTCAACAACAACACCTTCTATAAAAACCTTATATGCCCCAGGGCATATCTTAAAACCCTTGCCTGAAGGTTCTGGAGGAGTGTCCTCCTCAAAAACATATTTTCTATCTGGAAATCAACTATGCTGAACAAAATGGCTATCTCAAAATTTTGATTGGATGTATTTGGGGAAATGATGGGCGTGGGGGGGCTAGTTGCCCTCCAATCACTTTCGACTATTAAAAAGGGCACTAGCCCTTCAATTTCCAATTGAATGAGCATGTTTTGAAGTTTCTACAACAACGCCTTCTATAAAAACCTTATATGCCCCCAGGGCATAACTTAAAACCCTTGCCCTGAGGGTTGTGGGTGAGTGTCCTCCTCAAACATATATTTTCTATCTGGAAATCAACTATGCTGAACAAAACGGCTATCTCAAAATTTTGATGGATGTGTTTGGGGGAATAATGGGAGTGGGGGGGACTAGTTGCTCTCCAATCACTTTCGACTATGAAAAGGGCACTAGCTTTTTGAATTTCAAATCGAATGAGCCTTTTTTGAAGTTTCTACAACAACGCCTTCTATAAAAACCTTATATGCCCCCAGGGTATAACTTAAAACCCTTGCCCTGAGGGTTGTGGTGGAGTGTCCTCCTCAAAAATATATTTTCTATCTGGAAATCAACTACCTTGAACAAAATGGCTATCTCAAAATTTTGATTCGATGTGTTTGGGGAAATGATGGGCGTGGGAGGGGGGAGGGGGGCTAGTTACATTCCAATCACTTTCGACTATTAAAAAGGGCACTAGCTCTTTAATTTCCAATCGAATGAGCCTGTTTTGAAGTTTTTGTAAAAAAGACAACGCCTTCTATAAGAACCTTATATGCCCCCAAGGCATAACTTAAAACCCTTGCCTGAGGGTTGTGGGGAGTGTACTCCTCAAAAATATATTTCTATCTGGAAATCAACTATGATGAACAAAATGGCTATCTCAAAATTTGATTCGATGTGTTTGGGGGAATGATGGGCGTAGGGGGGGGGGGGGGGCTTGTTGCCCTCCAATCATTTCGACTATTAAAAAAGGGCACTAGAACTCTCAATTTCCAATCGAATGAGCCCCCTTTGAAGTTTCTACGACGACCTCTTCCGTATTAAGTTCCGTATTAACTTCTGATAGAGTGCTGAGTTAATCTATCCATAAACTGTTGGTCAGTTCTTCCAATGTATCAAAGACCACACGAGCATGAAATTCTGTAGACACCAGAGTTTCACAATTCAGGAATAGGTTTTTAACTTGATTAATTTGGGAACTGATAGTTTCAATGGCTCTTTAATAAGCGTAAATGTTATTTTTCTTCAGATCTTTTGAAATGTGTTCTGAAACCCTTTTTACATACCAGAGGACCAAGGTAAGCAGAATTTTCCCTTGATTTGTGTTAACTGTGTCACTATCTGATAACTTTTAATACGTTTTTCTATTACAGAATTTATTAAACTAATTGGATAACCATTCACAAACAAAAACATTCATAAGGTGGTTGAGCTCTGAATAGGTACTTGCTCAAAACCAGATACTTGAATTTGTATATCAGTAAGAGCAAATGTAGTATATTTTGGTGTCACCTCAGTGAAGGCGAAAACACTTACTTCATGCCTTGTTGACATCAGCAACTTAATTTCATTCATCTTTGTAGTAATACAGTCAAGTACCATAAGTCCCTCAATAATAGTGTTGTCACCATTAGCTTTGTTAGATCCAGAATCACATTATTAAAAAAAAAAAAAAATGGTATCCAATATGGGTTCATTATTTCTGTTATCCAATTTAGCACTAACAAACAATTCAGTTTCTGTATATATTGTAGAGCCAACTTCACTAGTACTATCACAATAGAAACACTACTTATAGACTTATCTACAAGTCTTAAAGAGGTACCAGATATATCTATGATTCCATGACATTCTCCTGCAATGGTGACTTATGTGTTGCAAGGGTAAAAGACTAATTGCTATTAAAAGATCAGAGCCTAGTTTTTCAGAGGTTAGGACAGTTAGCCTAAATCTGACTTTCATGTAATTTACTATGCCTTAGAAATAAGGAAGGCTTAGAGTATGGAGGTTGAAATCACCTATCCAAAGCATAATTTAGAATCTGAATGCATTCTGTAAAGTACCATTCTCATAACTCATCTATTTTCCAAGATATCAAAAAGCCCCTTATCCAGAACTTTATCTGAATTACATAAGAATGTACAAACTTTAAATTCAGTCATGCTAGGCTAATTGCTATTATATGCATTTAAGTGAATTGTCTGTAATGTTGGAATTAATATTTTTATGACCAGCTGATTCTGTGATAAAGGGTGGGGGGCTGAAGTGATATTGGCAGTTCACAAAACCTTACATTGCCAGCAAGTTCTATCATACCTATAATATCTTTATTAATAAGTAATCATCAAAAATCATAAATCATCAATAAGCTTCAGCACTAATTGATCTTCTTGGATTAGAGCTAAATATTTTGAAGATAAAATAAAAGTTCAAAAATAGGGATAAAATCCTTTTTAATAGACAGTGTATAGAAAATTCACCAAAAATACCAGATATTTTGGTCACATATACAGTGACTGCCATCAGTAGTAAAACTAAACTAAGACAATTTAAAACAAAAGTTTATATACAGAATCAAATAAAACTACATATTGTTTAAATCTCTAATTCTTTTCAAAGCAAAAGGGGAAGCTAGTCTCTTTGACCTTTTTGGATTCAGTTCATTAGCATTCAATAATATAACATTTGGACAAAGGTCAACTACATTGGGTGAATTGAACTTTACTCTGTCAGATTTTAATAAATTATCATAGATAGAGTTCACCCCAAGTTCACCTGTATCCTGATTCAAAACAATATTCTTGAATAGGATTTTCTTTATTTCAAGAATTTCACAAAAATTTTGCTTTAAAACCCTGATCCCTAGAAATCAAAGAGACATTCTCAAACAAAATAAAATGGTCTTGAAAAATTGAAAATATGTTCTGAAATGGCTGAAGTAAAATCTTCAGACTTAGAATCTTGCTTTAAAGCTGAAGAAATAGAATCTTTATGTTGTAATAATTTTATTTCCAAACTCTGGTTAGTACATCCCACATATGAGCTTTCACAAGTACATGGGATCTGATAAACCCCACTTTGTTGCCCCAATGAATTTAGATCCTTCCCAGAATTTAGAAAACTACCCAAAGTATTATTACTCCTTAAAGCTACCCTTAGACCATTGCTTTGTAAAATTCTTTTAAGTTTTCCACTTAGCCTGGGTACATATGGTAAGGAACAAAAAACATCCTTCTCCTGAGTTGTTCCACAACTTCCTTAGAAATCTCTAGAAACCTTTTTCTTCTTTTTGAAAAAGTCTGGTTAATTAACCACTCTGGATACATGTTGCTTATTAGTATTTCCTTAGAAAAGACAACTCCTCCTCAAAAAAATTTTGGAGAGCAAATACTAAAGATCTGGTCAGTTAAAGAGATGATCAAACCAATTTTTACTTGGCAAGTGTGACCAGAACTATAAGACAAAAATCTATTGTTATTTGTCAGTTTTCTGTAAAATTTTTAAGGAGGAGGAGTTGTCTTTTATAAGGAAAATACTAATAAGCAACATGTATACAGTGGTTAATTAACCAGACTTTTTCAAAAAGAAGAAAAAGGTTTCTAGAGATTTCTAAGTAAGTTGTGGAGACAAACTCTGGAGAAGGATGTTTTTGTTCCTTACCATATGTACTCAGGCTAAGTGAAAAAACTTAAAAGAATTTTACCAAGAAATGGTCTAAGGGTAGCTTAAAGAGCAATAACACTTTGGGTAGTTTTCTAAATTCTGGGAAGGATCTAACTTCATTGGGGCAACAAAGTGGGGTTAATCAGATCCCATGTACTTGTGGAAGCTCATATGTGGGATGTACTAACCAGAGTTTGGAAATGAGATTATTACAGCATAAAGATTATATTTCTTCTGCTTTAAAGCAAGATTCTAAGTCTGAAGATTTTACTTCAGCCTTATCAGAACATAGGCTATTTTCAATTTTCCAGACCATTTTATTTTGTTAGAGAATCTCTCTTTGATTTCTAGGGATCAGGGTTTAAAGCAAAATTTTTGTGAAACTCATGAAATAAAGAAAATCTTATTCAAGAATATTGCTTTGAACTGGGATACAGGTTAATTTGGGCTGAACTCTATCTATGATAATTTAGGCTATTCAAATCTGATAGAGCAAAGTTCAATTCACCAAATATAGTTGACCTTTGTCCAAATGTTATATCATTGAATGCTAATGAGCCAAATCCAAGAAGGTCAAAGAGGCTAGCTTCTACCTTTGCTTTGAAAGAAAATTAAGAGATTTAAAACAATATGTAGTTTTATTTGATTTCATATATAAACTTTTGTTTTAAATTGCTTTAGTTTAGTGTTACTACTGATGATGGTCACTATATGTGACCAAATATCTGGTATTTTTGTGAATTTTCCATACACTGTCTATTAAAAAGGATTTTATCCCTATTTTGAAATTTTATTTTTTTTTGTCATGGAAAGGCAGTGGGGTCTCTGAAATTATCTATTTTGAAGATATTCTTGTTTGACTTTTATTGCATCATTCCATCTGTTTATTTCTAGCCTTTTCAACTATCTACCTTTTGTCAACAGCTTTTTTAACCATCTACCTTTTTTCAACCATATGTAGTGTAAATTTGAAGTTCTAGGGGGGCAGCTACACACCCTCTACCCCCCCTCTATACACCCATGCAAATGAACAAAAAATTGGATTCAGGATGCAATTCTGACTATAGAGGTAAGTTTGTTTCTTAGATATCGGAATGATCTGATAATATAAACGTTACCCTGTATTTTAGTTTGCAGATCTGTCCCTGAAAGTTTCATTTTCCTTACCTAAACCTTTTCTAAGATAGCAAAAAGTAGCCTGTCTAGAATTAACCATTATTATTTTTAAATAAGCTTTGACCAACTGGATAAAATTGAAATATGTAGGTTACTTTCTACGAACGTTCTTAATTTTTCAAAATATATGCCTAATTGGGACATTTCTTACAGGGTTGGCAAACGATGAAAACAATTATTACACACATTCTTAAAAAAACTAATCACTAGATCAGCAAACAAATCACTAGATAATTGACTAGAAAATCACTAGAATTATAATACTCTTTATAAATGTAATTATCAATGTTTTGTTTCTTTACCATGTTCTGTACAGGTGCACCTGTATTAAGGAGGTAAAATCGCCTCCTAGGTACGGAAATATAACTTAAGATTTATGTTTTGTTTTTCTCAAGCGAAAAATACCCTTGAAACTTTGAAAAATGTATTTTCGCATCTTTATGTAGAGAACAGTATAAAATCCTTACTACCTCCATGAATTTTCCCAAATTGGTACCTTTGGCTTATAACCCGATCCAAAGAGTATGGGAAAACTATAGTTTCCCATACTCTTTGACATGATCATTGAAAAATGATTATCGGTGACGTAATCGAATTTTTTTTTTCTTTTTAATTTTTTTTTGTCGATTCAAAACCCCAGTTTTTTCCCAAAAATATAGAAACTACTTATTTTTACTCTAGTTGTCTATTGTAATTAATGGTACGCCAATGAAAATTTTGAAAATTACCTTTATATATTTTAATTTAAAAAGTTTGTCCCGCCCTTCCCAAATTTCGAAAATTTGATATCACTTCTTTAATAAAAAGAATCCAAAGAAAATCTTTTTCTCCCAATGGGTTTTTATTTATTGATGACAGTGGTTCATTCTATGAACAGTGAATTAAAATTCAAGTAATTTTTACAGACAAGGTGAACTGTAGAAAAAGCCAAGACAGACAGTCCGAGTGATTGAGTGGCAAATCTGGGATAAACCTTTTTTAGGATCTTATAAAAATGATGTAATTTCCTTTGTTGATAGATAAGTTTATCTGTTATCCATCCATAGGTTAAAAGAGAGCCTGGGCTCCTCACCTAGATTACGTCACTGTCAAACAGCATAGTTTTTAATTATATATTGTTTTAGAGGTAATTACATGGCTAAAAAAAAGAAAAAAAAGAGGAATTGACGAGGTCTTAAACTTACTCATTTTTCCAATTACCCAGGAAAAAAACAGTACAACTGAACCGTCAGCCAAATCGAAATGTCCAAATCCATGCAAATCGTCATCAATAAATGCAAGCCGTTGTAAATGTACAAGCAAAAACACCTTAAATCTAACGAAATATTTCCAAGTAGTAGCTTTTCATTAGGACTCATCAGAAGAATACCACCTGCCTAAATGGGTTTCAACACTTTACTTTCTTTACCCGGCACGGTGGAGCGTCTACCCTAAGCTCTTTTATGGTATCCCTATGCTAGGTAAAACTTGCGAAATACATGCATACTAGTAAAACTATTCAAAAAATACATAAAAATAAGATTAGTGCTATCCTTAATGGGATCCTATGGGTCAATAAAACTTAAAAACAATTCTGGAATAATTAAAGACTCTATGGGCAGGACGTGAGTTATAAAACAGAGTGCTTTATTGATTTCTGGAACCAATTATAGATTTAAAGTCCTTCAAGCTGGTCTTGAAACATTGTACAAATACGAAAATCCCAGACGAAAAATGAAAGAGAAATTACATTAAAATATCCTTCAGTATTTCTTGATATATTTTGTATATTTACCTAAAAGTTCATTATAGAGAATTTTTTTTTAATTGCCAACTAATATTATTGGCCAAAAACCTCTTAAGATCAGTTTTTGGCTAAGCGTTTGACATCTGTTTTTAAAGTCTGTGTAATTAATGCAAATTCTTTCATACCTAAATAGTTGGGAATAATAAGCTGAATAGGCGATATTTGAATTTATATTACTTTCGACGAATGATTAATTACTTCAGAATTAAAAATCATTAGTTTTATTATATATTTAAAAAATAATTCATCATTATCTGGAATATTAATATTTAAATAAAAGAAATCGTCAGAATGTCCTGTCCCACAGCTAGGCTCCTATTTTTTTGAATCTCCATAAACTCCACGCAATTTATTACTAAGAGATCATCGAGATGTCTTTTATTATTTGAAAGGTAATATTTCACATTATTCGGGCTATTTGTATTTATTATATACTCATATTCTAATTGACTTAAAAATAAGTCCGCTATAAATAGACTAGCGTTCCCACCCATTGGAATGCCAATAATTTGTTTATATAACTTACCATCAAACCTAATAAAAATATTGAACAAAGCAAATTGCAGTGAATCACATATCATGTCCAAGCAATAACATCTTGAGCTGATAGTACTTTTTAAAAATTCGTCCGTCGGGCTTTTATTATTAATTGAAAAAACATTTTCCACAAAATAAGTTTTTCAAAGAAAAGTAAAGAACTCCACTAAACCAAAAATGAACAAAAATAAAATCAAATAATCTACCAAGCGTGAAACTACCACAAATCAGCATCGATAATTAAAAGAAACCCAAAACGAACAGAGATTATAAAAAAATACTATTACTACTACTACTAATAAAAACTCAGCGCAGCACCAAGCCACCTGAGGCAAACACAGCTACGCACGCTCCTTCTCCACCCCAATCTATTCGAAGCCTCCCTTTTTACACCCGCCCGCCAAGTTCCCATTTCCTTTAAATCTTTCTTTATGACGTCCTCCCAACCCAGACGAGGACGACCTGCTTTCCGTTTAGCCCTAGACGGTTGGCCGAAAAAAAAATCTTCGTCAATCTGTCATCCTTCATCCGCACAACGTGCCCTAGCCACCTAAATCTTCTTTCATTATAGCCCTAGAGAGCAGTATAGAACCACATTTTCCGTCCATGCTTCAGAGCCTTATTTGACCACTGTCATCACTGTAGCTTCTAATATTCTAATCTTGGTTTGCAGACTTATCTTCCTATTCTTCCAAACTTTTTTTAACTGTGAAAAAACACCCTGAGCCTTAGCTATTCTATTTTTAACATCTTCACTGCTCCCACCATCTTTACTAATAATTCTACAAAGGTAAGTGAAGCTGCCCACCTGATCAATCTTTTCATTACCCAACGTCACCTTTTCATCTTCACTTATTCCTAGCCTTAGTGACTTAGTCTTCTTAACATTGATTTTCACCAATTCTAGCACCCTGAACTGGCAAATCTCTAAAACTTCATTCATTATGTTCTTTCTTTCATCTAACATGCTTAAATCATCAGCATAATCTACCTCCGGGAGAACTTTTCCTCTCCATTTGATTCCAAGGTCTCCCATTGCCTTTCCTGTGTTCCTTAAGACAAAGCCATCAAAATAATCCATATAAAGCGGGATAGAACACAACCCTGCTTAACTCCTGATTTAATACAAAACCAGGTGCTAACCTCATTTCCTACCTTAACCGCAGCAGTGCTATTCTCGTACATAGCACTAATCACTTTAATGAATTTGTCTGGTATACCCACAGTTTATATAATTAGCAGTATGATCATTCTCTATCTCACCCCATTATAAAAACCCGGACCGGGGTGCGAGTGCTCCGGAGAACGTTTTGGCAGATATAAACATAGGCAAGTCAGATTAACGGGAATGCAGGTTAGTCTGTTTCCGTCTGTTTCCATCAAAGTACATTGAAACAAGTGGAAAGGAGTACAAGTAGGAAGGAGTGCAAATAGCATTGAAACAGAAATAAGTGGGAGGAGCTTTTGTTCACGAAGACCAGAAATGATCTGCGATAAGCTTACTGGGTATATTCTGTCTACTGTGGGTATACCATACAAGGATAAAACCTAAAAAAGTATCATATTAATAAGTAATTTACTACCCACAGAGACCAAACTAATGCCTTGATAATTGCTACACTCACTTTTATCACATTCTTGTAAAGTGGCTTAATTAAGGTATTCCTAAAATGGCTAGTTACTTACCCATTTTAAAAAATCATATTCATAATCTTCAGTAGCTTATTTCTAACCCCAGAGCCATCATATTTAAGGAACTCATTTACCACCCTATCAGCACCTGGAGCCTTATAATTGTTTAATCTTTTTATTACTGTTGCTAATTCTTCGTCACAAAACAAATCTTCCTTCACATCCAAGGTATCACAAACTTTTTCATTTTCCTCTTACCTTTTCCTACAACTCTATCTCGGCTAAGCAAATTCTCAAAATGTTCGGTCCATCTCTCTTTAGTTTTTTCCTAAACGCTAATTGCGGCCCTATTTCTATCTTTAACTCGGCCAGGTTCACATTGACTGCTCCCTCTCAATTTGTTAACATGCCAGTACAATATTTTACAATTATGCCCTCTAGCTGTATCTTCCAGATCCACGGCAATTTTATCCATGACTTCCCAAGTCCATATTTTAATGCTTTCTCCACTTTCTTTACATTCATTTTGTTTTCGTATGATCTATCACTCAGATAATTCTTGTACAATTCCTATCTCCTTTCTATTAAACAAAAACCTTTTTTACTAGTATTTTTAGCTGTAGTTCTAGCTTTCTTCCCTAATACACCTTCAGCAACTTCACAAATTATTTTTCTAAAATTATTCCAACCATCTTCTACATTATCAAATTTTAAACTCTCAAGTTTAGTTGTCAAACTCTTCCTGGAAATTTTCTCTCAAATTCTCATCCTGGAGTCTACCAACATCATAACTTCCCATGAGCTAGTTACCCTTCCGATATGTCAGCTTTAAATTAACCCTTGACACTGCTAGATGGTGATCTTTATTTTTAGCATCAATAACAATAACGGTTTGCAATAGCATAATCAATAAGGTTTGCTGTCTTACCATCACGTGAATACGATGCTAACTTATGAGCCATTTTTTGACCAAACACCGTATTGGTCATAACTAGATTGTTATACCTACAAAATTGCAAAAGTCTGTATCCATTACTGTTTTCTTTTCCTACACCAAATTTACCTAAGCTGGGATACCATCTATCCTTATTTCTACCAACCTGGGCGTTAAAATCTCCCAGTAATAACATCATATTTCTACCTGGGACCCTGTCTATTTGCTCCTGTAACTGTAAGTAAATTCATCTGAGTTACTAGTATCTCTGTCAGTCGGTTTTACAGGGGCGTATACTACTATAACTGATACCCTGAATCTTTAGTCATAAAATGAACAATTAACCGAGTCAAACTCAAAACGAGCAGAAATTAACAAGGGTTGAGCTCAAAACCCCGATGCCTTCCCAACGCCAGAGCATAATTTGCACTTTACTGAAAAAATATAAATGTTTTTACTTTTATAACTTTAATATATCAAATAATATTAACATTTGATTACTAAATATCAGTATATGTATATTAAACTGACAATGCACATTCATCTGTATTTTTTTCGTAAAGTGGAAGTTATATTCTTGCCTTGGGAAGGCATCAGGGTTTTGAGCCCAACTAATGTTAATTTATGCTCGTTTTGACTTTAACTCGGATATTTGTTGTAATTTCCGTTCGTTTTGGGTTTCATTTATTTATCGATGCTGATTTGTGGTAGTTTTCTAGGGAGGCCTTATTTTTGTGTAAATTTGGTAACTCAATTTCAGTAAAATTTGGAATTCCCTTTACTTCAATAGATCAGAAATAAAGCGACAATTAATTAAATTGCTAGATTAAGAATTTCAATCTCTTCCGTCCCAAGATCCAATTTTCTCTTGAAAGGTTGAAGTTTAGTATAAAGAAAGAAAAACGAACAAAAATGGGGTTTTTAAAGGCCAAACGAAAATACTGAAAAAAACACAGCAAAGCGAATAATTTGAGAGGACAAACGCCTCTGTTCTTCAGCGCGAATCGAAATAATATATCCAAGGAAAGTGCCGAGGAGAAAAAACCACAACAAAAAACAAAAGCGGAAAGTCAATGTGAAAAGAACCAAAAAACCAAAGAAAAAACCAAAAACTTAAAAGATGAATAAAATTCAATAAAAGCCAAAAATTATAAGAATTAAAACCAAATACCTAACAGCCATAAGAGCGAATTATTCGCCAATATCCGCGATTTGAACAAAATCCTAAAAATTATCAAAGTTCATCAAAGTTTCGAAGTTTATCAAAGTTCTAAATAACATTAACTTCCTTTTCAGGATATAACCTGAAACTTGGTTTAGTTTATACAACTATTTTGAGATCTAATAAAAAGGTTACACCTAGTTTCCAAGAAACAATAATTGATGCAAAGAATTTTAATTTTACGCTGGTACCCAAGTCTTGTCTGATATTCAAGTGTAACTCTTTCAATTAGAAGTATTCGATAGCCTAGAATTAACTTAATACTTTTTTGATAAACATTCGTGATTGAACAACAGACCTAGAAGAGGTTTAGAAGTATTCAAAATATTTAGAATTAGACTATTTTTCCTTTATAATAAATA
This sequence comes from Artemia sinica, assembly GCA_027921565.1. NCBI lineage: Eukaryota > Metazoa > Arthropoda > Branchiopoda > Anostraca > Artemiidae > Artemia > Artemia sinica. The sequence continues at coordinate 46,067,737 of CM051265.1, forward strand.
TCAGTTGTCACTGGATTCTGAGTACCGATTCTTACCAACACGCCAAAGTAACAACACGCTACCAAATTTTTAGCCCTGATGTTGTGATGTGTATTTATGGTATTTGGGTGTTTTAGTCGTAGATGCTTTTATTCTCCCTTTATACGGGAGATAAACTCTGGCCCTAAGGTAATTAAACTTTGGTAGCGTGCCTTAGGCTATGACCGAACTAATGAGGCGTACCGACTGGGTATGTTCGAGGGGCTAAGGTAGATCGTAGAGAGGTTGTCTAAAATACAATACTTTTATTCAATTTACATATAATAATTACAGATATAGATATTCTACTGGGACTGGCTGTCCCAAGTAGACCACAAGTCTCAGAAACTAAAATAATATATAATAAGATACAGACACTTACAATGATTCGACAAGATCCCAAGGTATTTCTAACGAGAAAATAAACGGGCAGAGGTTCGCCCTGCAAGTCAAAAAGTCTCTCTTCAGTCTCAAACATCTGGGTATATATATGAAAAACTAACCACGTCCTTCCGGTACATTGACGCATTTAGCCAGGAAATTGGTTATTGAGCAAGTTCCCTCCAAGCTTACACATTCCACGATTTGTATTTTTATCTTAAAAAGTGGTATTTTGAAACTTTGTTTTTGCGTCTTAATATATTGTTACTCAAT
>CM051265.1:46073408-46198189 GCA_027921565.1 Artemia sinica
GTTTACAAGGCTCTAAATCCGAGAGCGGTTTTGTCGCCTCGTCAAATATCTTTAATCTTTATTTTTCTTGATGTTTGGCCTTTTTCATAAGTGTTTTAGCTAGTTGTGCTGCTGACAGAGGAGCTTGTTGCTGCCCCTCTGGTTTCTTTACTTTTCTCCACAATTTCTCTCTTAAAGAGGGTTTTCTTGACGATGGCCCAGGTTTAGTGATATCGGTTTCTGTAGAAGAATTATCAGTGTCAAATTCTTTTAGCTCGCGTCTGGTAGATGGCGTTTGTTCCAAAAGCCATTTTTGCGTTAAGACTGTAGGTGAGTCTAATATATGAAAATCAGATAATTCATTGGTTCCTTCCAATTTTTCTTCCTCTGTGGATTTTATCCTTGGTTTATCCCATTTTAAACCCTCATGTTGTGTTTGATTTTCTTCATCGCTAGTATCCGATGAGCATCGAATATTTCCCCTCTTCTCTTGTTTGCTGTGGAGAGTTTGTAGCCAAGACTGGGCTAAATACTCCTTCCGCTCCTCCCAACCTTTTGGTCATTAAAAAGGTCATAAAATTCATATGGTCTTCTGATATATACTGGTAAAATCGTGTCCTCTATTTCTTCTTCTGAAAGTATAGGCTCTGTTTTCCACTGTTTTGAAAAATATCCCTTTTTCGTTCTATTATGGTGTACTACTTCTTCCTTTTCCTTATATTGATGGTTTAGAACATATGTTAAGTTATTTGGTAAAACCTTTACAATTGTGTAGGGCCCATCCCATTTTGGTTTTAACCTTTTTGTTCCTTCCAGGTTAGTTTTGTACACATAAACCAAGTCTCCTAAACAGTAATTTGTCTTATTTTTGCTTGTTCGGTCATATTTTTCTTTTTGTTCTGTTTTTGCATCTTCCAGATTGTCTTTAACTTGTTCCATAGCTTTTTTCATTCGCATCACCATTTTTTGCTTATATTGGTCTAAGTTGTAATATTTGTATTTCATCTAAACAAATTCTGAGATCTCTTATATGTTGCAAAAAAAATGGCGTTTCTTTTAAGGAACGTGAAAAAGCCGTATTTATTGCAAAGACTACAAATGGTGAATGTTCATTCCAATTTTCATTTTCCTCTCTTGCAAGTATTCCCAGCATGTAAGCTAATTCCCTATGCTTACGTTCAACCTTCCCATTAGCTGCTGCCATGTAAGACGAGGTAAACCATCGTTTAACATCCAGATATTCTGTAATTTCGTCTAATATTTGGCTCTAAAACATGGCCCATTATCGCTAAGTAGAACTCTAGGAAAAATTCCGTGTTCCAGAAATAGGCGATTGACCAAAACTTTCGCAATGGTTTTTGTCTTTTCGTCTTTAATTGGAAAAGCATATAAATATGAATTAAAATGGTCGACTATGGTTAGTACGCACCTGTTCCCTTTCCTGGAAACTGGCAAACTCCCTCTGGTTCCCCAAATGTCTATTGACATTAATTTTCCTACCCCTGAAGGAGTGGGGTATTGACCTAATTCAGCCCTAGGGGTCCTTGGTGGCGACTTTTGTTTGGCGCACTCTTGGCAGCTTTGTATAAAAGCTTTTACTTTTGAGTACATTTTTGGAAAATAAAAATTTCCTTTCAGCCTCCCCATAGTTTTTGCTTCTCCCATGTGAAAGCCAATCGTTGCATGTCCCATCTATAAAACTTCTCCTTCCAGAGATTTTGGAATTACTGGAATAATTTTTAAGTCATTTTTTTCTATATTCTTGCGATGGTCTATGATATCTTACTAGAATATTTTTACTTTCGTCCAGATCAAAATTATCTAATTCCTTTGAAAAATGTATTTAACAAATAAAACACTTTTCTAACACTTTTGGACGAAAAATTTGAATAATGTCAAAAAAATATACAGGTTGCAAAAATTAGACACCCCCCCCCCCCACCTTTTAAAAATAAGGAGATAATGAATTTGACCATAGAAGGGCATTCAGCATAAAAACGTGTTAAGATTTTTGAAAAATACGTGAAACATTAAATATAGGCTTAGGAAAGACCTATTTTACTGAAAAAGCGGAAAAAGACTTGAAAAAAAACCTTAGGCTTCATTGAAATAACGAATCAAAAAAAGAGAAGGGTTCAAGTTGAAAATATAGCCAAACGAAATTAAAAGGAAAAGAAACTGAATGGAGTCAGTTAAACTCTGTTATACGCACTTATTGAACTTGCCGAACGAAACTAGTACGAAAAATGTACTAAATAAGTACAAAATGAGTAGCATTAATACTACAGAGCTGTGTGTCATGATTACTGTGTGTTATGTGTGTTACAAATTACTGTGTTCCATGAAGGCCAGGTATTTTTTTCTGCAGAAGGGCCACTTTTCTGATAAAAGAATAGCCCAAGAGAAAATTCTGGCAACAAATCAAAAAGTGTGGCAATACTATAGATAATTAATTATTGTGTGTGCAGGTTCAGAATAGTCCTTTTAGATGTAGCTCATGACAAGGGGACCTGGAAACGTTATAAGGAGCTACCAGAAGGCAGTCCTGGTAAGCAAACCTTCAGAGTACAGGCCAGAGCCAGAGCCAACTAACAAAAGCAACTAATAATTTATTTAATCACTGCAATATTTATTCTTTGTACAACTTTTAAATAAGTCCGTCAAGACTTTTATATGATAAGTCCTAACTGTAATTAAAATATTTACAAAACAAAAGCAACTCCAACAAATAGATTTATGCACTAGAACTGATAAGTATGATTAGCCTCTATTTAAGGGCTTGGCAATAGTTCATATAGCATGATTTTGCTATCAAAAATTACATATTTAAATTTTTTTTGTATATGATAACAATTCCATATTTATAAAGAGTTTCCAAAATACATTTATAATTGTATATATATTTTCTCAACAACATCTGTTACCACTATATAACTTTTCCATATACGACTATATATATTTTTATCTTTGTTTTACCAATTTGGTTCTATTTCGAACCCACTAGTTTTATTAACTGTCATTAGCTTACTATATGCCTGTTTGTTTATTCAGACTTTTGAGCTTTTCAATTCTTTTCGAATTTCTAGGTACTTGAGACAGTTTTATAACGTTTTTGTCTGTAATCTCTCTTTTTTTTCAGCTTTAATGTCCTTTTGGGTTAAGGCTTCAATTACAGCTTGGATCTGATAAGTTAAAAATTTTAGCTGCTCACCTTATACCTCTTATGCCATTATCAAATGGCTCTGGCCTGTACTCTGAAGGTTTGCTTACCAGGACTGCCTTCTGGTAGCTCCTTATAACGTTTCCAGGTCCCCTTGTCATGAGCTACATCTAAAAGGACTATTCTGAACCTGCACACACAATAATTAATTATCTATAGTATTGCCACACTTTTTGATTTGTTGCCACAATTTTCTCTTGGGCTATTCTTTTATCAGAAAAGTGGCCCTTCTGCAGAAAAAAATACCTGGCCTTCATGGAACACAGAAATTTGTAACACACATAACACACAGTAATCATGACACACAGCTCTGTAGTATTAATGCTACTCATTTTGTACTTATTTAGTACATTTTTCGTACTAGTTTCGTTCGGCAAGTTCAATAAGTGCGTATAACAGAGTTTAACTGACTCCATTCAGTTTCTTTTCCTTTTAATTCGTTTGGCTATATTTTCAACTTGAACCCTTCTCTTTTTTTTGATTCGTTATTTCAATGAAGCCTAAGGTTTTTTTTCAAGTCTTTTTCCGCTTTTTCAGTAAAATAGGTCTTTCCTAAGCCTATATTTAATGTTTCACGTATTTTTCAAAAACCTTAACACGTTTTTATGCTGAATGCCCTTCTATGGTCAAATTCATTATCTCCTTATTTTTAAAAGGTGGGGGGGGGTGTCTAATTTTTGCAACCTGTATATTTTTTTTGACATTATTCAAATTTTTCGTCCAAAAGTGTTAGAAAAGTACTGTATTTTTTTCCAGCTGATTTTTAGAACATTTTTAATCAAGTTTTGCCCCGCATTTGCTAGTTTTCATTTATTGATAAAAATGTACGTTTTTACGATATACTAGTTGCCAATTTTTCCCAGCTTTAATTACTATTTTATTTGCCAAAGAAAGAGAGGCAATAATTCCCTTGCAAGGCTAAATAACTTTGAATTCGGTGCTCATTATGGGTGGTTTATTGATAAGCTTGAATCTGGGAGAATTACAAGAATGAATTTCTGTTCATTACTGCGAGTTTTTTTGCTGTGTAATGTTATATTTTATTTTCAAAGAAAAAGTGGATACGTTTAGTTTCTGTTAGGGTTCAACGGTGTTTGGGCTGGCACAGGTGAAAAACAATTGTTTAAACTAGGGTTCTCCTGTGCCAGTTCGTTTTCTCAGATCCAATACATCGCTAGAGTTAAAATTATTACCTTGAACTACTGTGGTTTGCTTGTGACGATGAGGTTTAATTTTTGGCTTATTTTTAATGGATTATGTCCTTGGCTTTTACCTCCTGGTAAGTTTTTAGGTTATAATTTATTTTTATATCGCTTTTCATTTCTTTTACCTAGCACTCGTTTTGCTTTCTAAGCTTATTCTAAGTGTTGCTTAAACCTTTATAGCGCTTCTTTAAAATTTCTTTTTTTTTCTTTTTACCATTTGTAACTAATAAAAAAAATATTATATTAGACTATAACTAATTATAATAAGATTACAGCTAGCTTGTACATGTAGTCGACTTAATGTAAACTCTTGCTGCCCTTCCCATTATAATTATTTTTAAATTTTTTCAATTACAATTTTTTTTTAATTATCCCCCCAAAATATATTTTTTTCAATATACATATCAAAAGAATCGCCTTTTAATGCTGATTCTAAGTATGTATAATTTAATTAGTTTCACAACACCTATTTAAAAGTTATGTGACCTTATTAATTTCTTTTATGAAACGAGGCCTAATTCGTTTTGACAAGTCTTGTCATTACACCGTTCGCGAAGTTTTATCTCGTATCGGAAACAAAATTTTTGCAGGAAGCTATGATGTCACTTCAGATCGGAGCTAATTTCTTTTCTCTGTGACGGTAATAATTTTTACTGGCGATATATATTTGAAGGAAAACTTGATTTTATTTACATACCGATTAAAAAAAATATATATATAGATATTTCTTTAGAGGCTTTTTACTCGTTTTATTTTTATTTATTATTTTTTTTCCGTTACAATCGTTTTATTCAAATATTAATCTGCTGGGGGCTACGCTTGTTCTGCCTTTCTCCGTTTCCTGGTCCAAGTTTTGGACCCCAAATTTTTACTTTTCTTCTTTATAATATTTGCAAGTTTTTCCGTGGTCTCTATAGTGTGGTTTACAAGGCTCTAAATCCGAGAGCGGTTTTGTCGCCTCGTCAAATATCTTTAATCTTTATTTTTCTTGATGTTTGGCCTTTTTCATAAGTGTTTTAGCTAGTTGTGCTGCTGACAGAGGAGCTTGTTGCTGGCTCTCTGGTTTCTTTACTTTTCTCCACAATTTCTCTCTTAAAGAGGGTTTTCTTGACGATGGCCCAGGTTTAGTGATATCGGTTTCTGTAGAAGAATTATCAGTGTCAAATTCTTTTAGCTCGCGTCTGGTAGATGGCGTTTGTTCCAAAAGCCATTTTTGCGTTAAGACTGTAGGTGAGTCTAATATATGAAAATCAGATAATTCATTGGTTCCTTCCAATTTTTCTTCCTCTGTGGATTTTATCCTTGGTTTATCCCATTTTAAACCCTCATGTTGTGTTTGATTTTCTTCATCGCTAGTATCCGATGAGCATCGAATATTTCCCCTCTTCTCTTGTTTGCTGTGGAGAGTTTGTAGCCAAGACTGGGCTAAATACTCCTTCCGCTCCTCCCAACCTTTTTGGTCATTAAAAAGGTCATAAAATTCATATGGTCTTCTGATATATACTGGTGAAATCGTGTCCTCTATTTCTTCTTCTGAAAGTATAGGCTCTGTTTTCCACTGTTTTGAAAAATATCCCTTTTTCGTTCTATTATGGTGTACTACTTCTTCCTTTTCCTTATATTGATGCTTTAGAACATATGTTAAGTTATTTGGTAAAACCTTTACAATTGTGTAGGGCCCATCCCATTTTGGTTTTAACCTTTTTGTTCCTTCCAGGTTAGTTTTGTACACATAAACCAAGTCTCCTAAACAGTAAATTGTCTTATTTTTGCTTGTTCGGTCATATTTTTCTTTTTGTTCTGTTTTTGCATCTTCCAGATTGTCTTTAACTTGTTCCATAGCTTTTTTCATTTGCATCACCATTTCTTGCTTATATTGGTCTAAGTTGTAATATACTCTATCGTTTTGTATTTCATCTAAACAAATTCTGAGATCTCTTATATGTTGCAAAAAAAATGGCGTTTCTTTTAAGGAACGTGAAAAAGCCGTATTTATTGCAAAGACTACAAATGGTGAATGTTCATCCCAATTTTCATTTTCCTCTCTTGCAAATATTCCCAGCATGTAAGCTAATTCCCTATGCTTACGTTCAACCTTCCCATTAGCTGCTGCCATGTAAGACGAGGTAAACCATCGTTTAACATCCAGATATTCTGTAATTTCGTCTAATAATTTGGCTCTAAAACATGGCCCATTGTCGCTAAGTAGAACTCTAGGAAAAATTCCGTGTTCCAGAAATAGGCGATTGACCAAAACTTTCGCAATGGTTTTTGTCTTTTCGTCTTTAATTGGAAAAGCATATAAATATGAATTAAAATGGTCGACTATGGTTAGTACGCACCTGTTCCCTTTCCTGGAAACTGGCAAACTCCCTCTGGTTCCCCAAATGTCTATTGACATTAATTCTCCTACCCCTGAAGGAGTGAGGTATTGACCTAATTCAGCCCTAGGGGTCCTTGGTGGCGACTTTTGTTTGGCGCACTCTTGGCAGCTTTGTATAAAAGCTTTTACTTTTGAGTACATTTTTGGAAAATAAAAATTTCCTTTCAGCCTCCCCATAGTTTTTGCTTCTCCCATGTGAAAGCCAATCGTTGCATGTCCCATCTATAAAACTTCTCCTTCCAGAGATTTTGGAATTACTGGAATAATTTTTAAGTCATTTTTTTCTATATTCTTGCGATGGTCTATGATATCTTACTAGAAGATTTTTACTTTCGTCCAGATCAAAATTATCTAAGTCCTTTGAAAAATGTTTAAAGTGCTCTGGCAGTTCCGTTCCTTTTGATAAAAAGGATTTCATTGCTAAACAAAAATCATCTTTATCTTGATGATTCGAAATATTTTCATTAGACAGTATTTCTAGCCCTTCCAGTTCGTTCTGGATGGTTGCTATCAAATTTCCTTCCGTATCTGGATTTCGTGAAAAACAGTCTGGTAAAATGTTTGTACGGCCCTTTATATATATTGGGGTATATGAATATGCTTGCAGACGTAGTATCCACCGTGTCAGCCGGGCTGAAGTATTTTGCATCGTATGTAGCCAAATTAATGATTTTTGGTCTACGCGTAAAATGAATTTTTTTCCAAGTAAAAATTGTAGAAAATATTTTGTAAAAACTACAACTGCCAAACACACCCTTTCAACTGTCGAATATTTTCTTTCTGCTTCCGACAGTGACCTACTGGCGTATTGAACTATTGATTCTACTCCTTCAGAATGTATGTTTAATAATATGGCTCCTATGCCGTACCCCGAAGCATCTGTTTGCAAACTGAAGTCTTGTGACAAATCTGGTAACTTAAGTATTGGTGCCAGTAATAGTTGCCTTTTTATTTCATTTAGCGCTTGTTTTGCGTCCGCTGGACATTCGAATTTACCTGATTTTTTCAAAAGGTTTGTCAAAGGTTGTGCTATTCTGGCATAATTTTTAATATATCGTCTGAAATAGTTTAACAAACCACAAACTGATCTGCAGCTTTTTTGGTCTTTAGGAGGCTGTAAATTTTCTATGACTGTAAATTTTTCTGGATTTGGTGAAATAGTACCTTGATTTATCAGGTGTCCAAGAAAAACTAATGTTGGTACTACTATTTTTAACTTTTCTGGTTTTAATTTTAAGCCTGCTTTTTCAAACTTTTCCAGTATTTTTTAAGTCCGACCAAGTGGTCTTCCAGGCTTTCATTAAACAGAATTACATCATCTAAATAAGCCAAGGTATCTATTTTTCTTCCTGGTTCGTTATCTTTTAACACCAAATTCATTAGTCGACTAAAACAATTTGGACTAAATGATAAGTCAAAAGCCATACGTTCAAATGTGAACGTTCTTCCATCGTCTAAAATTACTGTAGCTTTATGCTTTGTTTCTACATCTAAAGTGATTTGCCAATATCCTGCTATTAAGTCAAAACTAGTGTAATATTTTGAACCTCCTAGCGAATCTAAAATCGTATCAATTCTTGGTAACTTCATCACGTCCTTAACCGTGACGGCATTTAGTGCTCTAAAGTATATACATAATCTCCAGGTGTTATCTTTTTTCCTGACTATTACTAGTAGAAAACACCAATCACTAATACTTTTTTTAATTATTCCCTGATCTTCCATTTCTTTTATTTGGCTTTCTAGCCATGGTTTTAAATGATAAGGTGTTTTATATGGTGATTTTTTGATTGGAGGACCCTCTGTTGATATCTTGTGCGTGATTAAGTGAGTTAATCCGTAATCTGCTTTGTGTCTTGCAAAAGTCAATTTGAAATCCCAAAGAATATTTTCCACCCTAGTTTTTACGTTTTCCGGTAAATTTTTTAAATCAAATTGTTGTAAAAAATCCGTTTTCGACATTCCAATATCTTCTTGTGGTTGCGGTTTTAATGAGGATATTTGTTCGTGGCTAGTGAAATTTACGCTTAGTTCTGGACTGTTTAGAGATTTTATTTCCGACTTTGAAATCTTTTCCACTGATCCAAGTTCTATCTGGTTCAGTTTTATTTTATTATTACTTAGATTTATAGTTTTAAGTATGTTACACCATTTTCAATTTTTATAACTTGATTTTCCATGAAAATCATTGGGTATTCTTTTATGGTGTATCCTCCTATCATGGCATCCATTGTTTTAACCTTTCCTTCTTTTGTATTTAATGTCGCTAGAACTTGAGCTGTCGTTTCCCCTTCTATGGTGATTTTTCCGCTTATTTTTAGGTTATAATTCGAATCAAAACTTTCGTTATCTGTTGTTACGCAAATTTGCCTATTATTTTCTTTTGTCTGGTTTATGGTTATTGTATCAGATATGGGTTCCCATACGATCCCATATTTTCTGATGGCATCTACTCCTAGAATACAAGGAAATGGTAGCTGCTTGCATATTATTACTGTTACTGTTATTTCTTTATCCCCTGTGCTAAATTTCAATGGACATTCTCCCAAAATTGTCAGCCTGTGCCCTGTCACTGATGTCAGGGTATTCTGGCATCTGCTTACGCGATTTTTGACACTAGGAGGAAACCTCTTAAAAAGCTCCTCTCGAATTAATGATTTAGATGCTCCTGTATCAAGTAAACATGGTAAATTTTTAAAACACTCAATTTTAAAACAACGCAGAATCGTTAGACTATTATTATTTGCATTTGTATCACAACATTCTAAACTATATAAGGGTCTTTGTAAAGAAACAGCTCTGTCGACCCTTACAGGCTGGTATCTCCGTTTAAATGCCCACTGTTTGGCCACAAGTTTCTGGGATTATCCCAGTTTTCTTCAGCGTTGCTACTTTGACCCTGGGTATTGTTAACCGTTTGCCCCCTAGGTCTAAATTCAGGAATATTTTTAGGTGTTTGCCAAGTATTATTTGTTCCCTGCCTTCCTAAATTTCTGCCCCCCCCCCCTGTTCTGAACTGGTGTCTTGTCTTGTACGTCTGGCCTTCTTTGCGTATTCTATGCCAGCAATCTGCTGCATAGTGGTTTGGTTTGTTACAATAATAGCAATAAAATTTTCTCTTAAATTGTTTGTTTGTTTCCTCGTTACTTCTAAATGTTTTTGATCTTTCATTGTTGGTTCTCCAACTATCTGTCTTTGGTGGGGGAGGGTGCCCATATTTTCTATAGTTATTAGCTGCTAATCTCTCAAGGTCGTGGAATCTGTCAGTTATTTCCCTAGACGGCAACCATCGGCCTCCGTCGTGCCTTTTTGGTTCACGATTTGGCTCCTCAAAATTCACCCGTTTCTGTCCCCTTTCATATTTTATACTTTCTTGTGCTCCTGTGTTATTTATTGACATCTGATCAAATTTTTTCATAGCTTCGTCAATTTTTACCTCTGTTTCGACTAGCATTATAGCCTGCTCTAAATTTTCAGGTTTCTGCGATAATATTAGTCTTAATAACTTTTTTGGTAACCCTTGGGTAAAAGTATGTAGTTGTACTTTCTGTACTGTCTCGTCATTTCCGCCTTTCTCTAATTGTAAGCATACGGATCTACAAATTTTGTCTGCATATTCCCTGATACTAGTTGAGGTATTGAATGTCACTACCTCTGTTCTTAGCCTCTCGGAGATGCTTGTCTCTATGAATCTTGTTTTAAAAGATTCAATTAGAGTACTGATGTCCTTGGGCTCATTTTCCTTAATTGCCTCAAAATGTTTAAGGGCGCTTCCCTTTAATCTGGCTGCAACGCATTGCTCTTTGACCTTATCCTCAAACGCTTCAGTTAGTTCGTCGAAAATTTTTAATTTTTCGATAAACTCATCTACGTCTGAATTTCCCGCGTATTCTGTTATAAATTTTGCAATTTCAAGTACTGTTGATAGGGAAGTCATTTTTCCTCTGGTAAAGCCATTTTATTTCAATCTACTATTTTTATCTAGCCCTCTCGACCCAGTTTTTCCACCGCTGCCACCAGTTGTTGTGAAGTGTATTTTATGGTATTTGGGTGTTTTAGTCGTAGATGCTCTTATTCTCCCTTTATAGGGGAGATAAACTCTGGCCCTAAGGTAATTAAACTTTGGTAGCGTGCCTTAGGCTATGACCGAACTAATTAGGCGTACCGACTGGGTATGTTCGAGGGGCTAAAGGTAGATCGTAGAGAGGTTGTCCAAAATACAATACTTTTATTCAATTTACATATAATAATTACAGATATAGATATTCTACTGGGACTGGCTGTCCCAAGTACACCACAAGTCTCAGAAACTACAATAATATATAATAAGATACAGACACTTACAATGATTCGACAAGATCCCAAGGTGTTTCTAACGAGGAAATAAACGGGCAGAGGTTCGCCCTGCAAGTCAAAAAGTCTCTCTTCAGTCTCAAAAATCTGGGTATATATATGAAAAACTAACCACGTCCTTCCGGTACATTGACGCATTTAGCCAGGAAATTGGTTATTGAGCAAGTTCCCTCCAAGCTTACACATTCCACGATTTGTATCTTTATCTTAAAAAGTGGTATTTTGAAACTTTATTTTTGCGTCTTAATATATTTTTACTCAATTAATAATTAACTAAATTAGAAAGCTTTACCACACTGATAAGTAGGGGCAGCTTTACAGTTTCACGCTTGATAGATTATTTGATTGTATTTTTGTTAATTTTTGGTTTAATGGAGTTCTTAACTTTTCTTTAAAAAACTTATTTTGTCTGATTTGTGGTAGTTTTCTATGGAGGCCTTATTTTTGTGTAAATTTTTCTTCAACTCAATTTCAGTAAAATTTGGAATTCCCTTTACTTCAATAGATCAGAAATAAAGCGACAATTAATTAAATTGCTAGATTAAGAATTTAAGTCTCTTCCGTCCCAAGATCCAATTTTCTCTTGAAAGGCTGAAGTTTATTATAAAGAAAGAAAAACGAAAAAAAATGGGGTTTTTAAAGGCGAAACGAAAATACTGAAAAAACACAGCAAAGCGAATAATTCGAGAGGACAAACGCCTCTGTTGTTCAGCGCGAAACGAAATAATGATTCCAAGGAAAGTGCCGAGGAGAAAAAAACAACAACAAAAAACAAACGCGGAAAGTCAATGTGAAAAGAACCAAAAAACGAAAGAAAACACCAAAAACTTAAAAGATGAATAAAATTCAATAAAAGCCAAAAATTATAAGAATTAAAACCAAATACCTACCAGCCATAAGAGCGAACTATTCGCCAATATCCGCGATTTGAACAAAATCCTAAAAATTATCAAAGTTCATCAAAGTTTCGAAGTTTATCAAAGTTCTAAATAACATTAACTTCCTTTTCAGGATATAAACCTGAAACTTGGTTTAGTTTATACAACTATTTTGAGATCTAATAAAAAGGTTACACCTAGTTTCCGAGAAACAATAATTTGATTCAAACAATTTTAATTTTACGCTGGTACCCAAGTCTTGTCTGATTATTCAAGTGTAACTCTTTCAATTAGAAGTATTCGATAGCCTAGAATTAACTTAATACTTTTTTGGTAAACATTTGTGGATTGAACAACAGACCTAGAAGAGGTTTAGAAGTATTCAAAATAATTAGAATTATACTATTTTTCCTTTTATAATAAATATCAGTTGTCACTGGATTCTGAGTACCGATTCTTACCAACACGCCAAAGTAACAACACGCTACCAAATTTTTAGCCCTGATAAGTAGGGGCAACTTTACAGTTTCACGCTTGGTAGATTATTTGATTGTATTTTTGTTCATTTTTGGTTTAATGGAGTTCTTAACTTTTCTTTAAAAAACTTATTTTGTGGAAAAAGTTTTTTTTTATTATTTCCTTTCGTTTTATATTTACATAGTCTTTTCAGGGAAAAAGTAAATAATACTTTATATATTTTCGTTTTTTACGACTTTATAGTTTGGCCTGCTATTTGTATGCTGGAGAAAATTTTCAGAAATTTTTAACAACATACACCCTTTTAAAAATCTGGACACAAATAGTAGTGTTTAATTTAGTGTCATGCCTCCTCGAGTTGACATGGAAAACTTGATACCATTTGCGAAAAAATTTGTTTACTTTCTTTGATAGCTTGGATACACTTACGCTATTTTGATTTGGTTAAATCTTAACAGCAGAAGTAGCCCCGAAAGTTCGAACATAATACCCTCAGTCGTTCTTGGGATAATGGTGAGATGCCTTATTGGGAATTAGCATTAACACAGTGCATTTTGATTTAATCTTAAAGCAACATTTAGTTTTTAAATATAATGGGCAAATGGGAGGGTGGGCGTGGGAGGGGGATTAGTTGCCCTCCAATCACTTTCGACTATTAAAAAGGTTATCATCCCTTTCTATTGTCAATTGAATGAGCCATTTTAGAAGTTCCTACGATAACACCTTCAATACGAAGTGCCCTGGTCTAAACAAAAAAAAATAATACATTGTACCCACATTGATCTTTACCATGAAAATGCCAAGCCTTCCAATAACTTTTGATTATTGAAAAGGACCCTAGGCCTTTCAATTTCCAATAGAATCAGCCCTTTTTGAGTTTTTACGACAACGCTTTCTATAAACACCTTATATGCCCCCAGGGCATAAATTACAACCCTTACCCTAAGGGGTGTGAGGGGGGTTGTTATCCTCAAAGACCTAATTTATAAAACCTTCAACTACGTTAAACAAAATGGCTATCTAAAAATTGTGATTGGATGTGTTTGGGGAAATGGTGCGCGTGAGAGGGGTGTTAGTTGCTCTCCAATCACTTTAAAGTATTAAAAAAGTCACTAGCCCTTTCCATTCCCAATCAAATGAGCGCTTTTGAATTTTCTACGACAACGCTTTCAATGAAACCTTATATGCCCCTAGGGCATAACTTTCAGCCCTTACCCTGAGTGCTGGGGAGGGGGGGGGGGGTTTGTCATCCTCAAAGACCGAATTTCCAGAACTTTCAACTACGTTGAAAAAAAGGCTATCGAAAAGTGTTGACTGGACGTTTTTGGGGGAATGATGGGCGTGAGAGGGGGGTTAGTTACCATCCAATCATTTTCGACTATTAAAAAGGGCACTAGCCCTTTGAATTTCTATTTGAAAGATCTCTTTTTCAAGGTTTGTCTAGGGTGTTAGTTGCCTTCCAATCACTTTCGACTTTTAAAAAGATCAGTATCCATTTCGATTTCCAATTGAATGAGCCCTTTTTGAAGTTTTTACGACAACGCTATCTATTAAAACCTTATATGCCCCCAGGGCATAACTTACAACTCTTGCACTGACGGCTCTGAGGCGGCTATCATTGTAAAAGACCTAATTTCAAGAACTTTGAACTACGTTGAACAGAATTGATGTCTCAAAATTTTATTGGATGTGTTTGGGGATATGGTGGGCGTGAGAGGGGGGTTAGTTGCCCTTCAGTCACTTTCGACTATTAAAAAGGGCACTAGCCCTTTCAATTTCCAATTTAATGCGCCCTTTTTGAAGTTTCTACAACATCACTTTCTATAAGAACCTTATATGCCCCCAGGGCATACCTTACAACCTTTGCCCTGAGGGCTATGTGGGGGGGGGGTGTTGTCATCCTTAAAGACCTAATTTCCAAAACTTTCAACTACATTGAATAAAATGGCTGTCTAAAATTTTGATTGGATGTGTTTGGGGAAAAGGTTGGCGTGAAAGGGAGGCTAGTTGCCAGTAGAGTAGTACCTTCCATTTCTCTGGATGCCCTAGGAAAACATTTTTATGGATGCTCTACACCTTTTCAAAGAGAGTGAGTATCCTCTCACATGGCCTTATACTTCTATGGATACCCTAGGAAAACATTTGCTATACACCTTTTCAAAGAGAGTGAGTATCCTCTCACATGGCATTCTATTTCTATGGATGCCCTAGGAAAACATTTCTATGGATGCTCTACACCTTTTCAAAGAGAGTGAATAAATAATGTGGTCAAACATGCTTTGAGAGTATGGTCGTAATTATATAACTTAAGCAGACAGGTTTTTTTTGTTATTAATAAGAATTTCATAAGAATGTACGTCGTGAGTTCACGTTCTATATTTTTTTTAAAGTTGATAAGGTATAATGTGGTTTAACATGTTTTGAGAGTATGCAGTTTGTTATTAAAAAATTGGATGCTACAATCAGAATTGTTTGATTGACATTTAAAAAGGGGTAATGGGATTTGCGAATTGGAGTGTAGGATTTGCTAGGAACCACGTTCTATATTTTTTTTTAAAGTTAGCAAGGTATAATGTGGTCTAACATGTTTTGAGAGTATGCAGTTTGTTATTAAAAAATTGGATGATACAATCAGAATTGTTTGATTGACATTTAAAAAGGGGTAATGGGATTTGCGAATTGGAGTGTAGGATTTGCGAATTTGATCCTATTAAGGATTGACTTGAAATTAAAATTTTTAACAAGAAATGGCTGAAAGGTGTTTTGGGGGAGATGGGGTGATTGTGTACTGTATAATACACAAGTGATGTTTGGACAGTGTTGTCAATTTAAAATAGTTTAACGTTATACTATACGAAGAAGTTGATACTAAGAGGGGATGTAGATGACAAGAAAAGAATTATAATAACGAATAGCTTTACTTCTTCGAAGTGTTCCGTATAATACATAAGTGGTTGGGTGATGGCAGAAGGATCTCTTAGAGTACTTATAGTGCTGTAGGATGGGCCGAGCTGCTAGGCAAGGTATAATGTGGTCCAACATGTTTTGAGAGTATGCAGTTTGTTATTAAAAAATTGGATGCTACAATCAGAATTGTTTGATTGACATTTAAAAAGGGGTAATGGGATTTGCGAATTGGAGTGTAGGATTTGCGAATTTGATCCTATTAAGGATTGACTTGAAATAAAAATTTTTAACAAGAAATGGCTGAAAAGTGTTTTGGGGGAGATGGGGTGATTTGGTCTGTGTTTATCTCTTTCGGATGTTTGTGTCGTTTTGGGCTTTGTGTGTCTCTATTGGATGTTTGCGTCTCTTTGGGCCGTGTGCGTCTCTTTGGGTTGTGTTTATCTTTGGGCTGTGTGTGTCTCTTTGGACTGTGTGTCTCTTTGGGCTGTTTGAGTCTTTTTGGTCTGTTTGTGTCTCTTCGGGTTGTTTGAGTCTTTTTGGTCTGTGTTTGTCTCTTTGGGCCGTTTGTGTCTCTTTGGGCTGTTTGTGTTTCTTTGGGCTATGTGTGTCTCTTTGGGCTGTTTGAGTCTTTTTGGTCTGTTTGTGTCTCTTTGGGCTGTTTGAGTCTTTTTGGTCTGTGTTTTTCTCTTTGGGCTGTTTGCGTCTCTTTGGGCTGTTTGAGTTTTTTTTTGGTCTGTGTTTGTCTCTTTGGGCTGTTTGTGTCTCTTTGGGGTGTTTGTGTCTCTTTGGACTGTGTGTGTCTCTTTAGGCTGTTTGAGTCTTTTTGGTCTGTGTTTGTCTCTTTGGGTTGTGTTTATCTTTGGACTGTGGGTGTCTCTTTGGGCTGTTTGTGTCTCTTAGGGCTGTGTGTGTCTCTTTGGGATGTGTGTCTCTTTGGGCTGTTTGAGTCTTTTGGTCTGTTTGTGTCTCTTTAGGTTGTTTGAGTCTTTTTGGTCTGTGTTTGTCTCTTCGGGCTGTGTGTGTCTCTTTAGCCTGTGTGTGTCTCTTTGGGCTGTGTGTGTCTCTCTGTTGGATGTGTGCGTCTCTTTGGGCCGTGTGCGTCTCTTTGGGCTGTATGTGACTCTTTGGGCTGTGGGTGTCTCTTTGTGATGTGTGTGTCTCTTTAGGTTGTGTGTGTCTCTTTGGACTGTGTGTCTTTTTTTTTGGGGGGGGGGGGGGTGTTTGAGTCTTTTTGGTCTGTGTGTGTCTCTTTGGGCTATGTGTTTCTCTTTGGGCTGTTTGAGTCTTTTTGGTCTGTGTTTGTCTCTTTGGGTTGTGTTTCTCTTTGGGCTGTGTGTGTCTCTTTGGGCTGTTTGTGTCTCTTAGGGCTATGTGTGTCTCTTTGGGCTGTGTGTCTCTTTGGGCTGTTTGAGTCTTTTTGGTCTGTTTGTGTCTCTTTGGGTTGTTTGAGTCTTTTTGGTCTGTGTTTGTCTCTTTGGGCTGTTTTTGTCTCTTTGGGCTGTTTTTGTTTCTTTGGGCTATGTGTGTCTCTTTGGGCTGTTTGAGTCTTTTTGGTCTGTTTGTGTCTCTTTGGGCTGTTTGAGTCTTTTTGGTCTGTGTTTGTCTCTTTGGGCTGTTTGCGTCTCTTTGGGCTGTTTGAGTTTTTTTGGTCTGTGTTTGTCTCTTTGGGCTGTGTGTGTCTCTTTGGGGTGTTTGTGTCTCTTTGGGCTGTGTGTGTCTCTTTAGGCTGTTTGAGTCTTTTTGGTCTGTGTTTGTCTCTTTGGGTTGTGTTTATCTTTGGGCTGTGTGTGTCTTATTGGGCTGTTAGTGTCTCTTAGGGCTGTGTGTGTCTCTTTGGGATGTGTGTCTCTGTGAGCTGTTTGAGTATTTTTGGTCTGTTTGTGTCTCTTTAGGTTGTTTGAGTCTTTTTGGTCTGTGTGTGTCTCTTTAGCCTGTGTGCGTCTCTTTGGGCTGTATGTGTCTCTTTGGACTGTGGATGTCTCTTTGTGATGTGTGTGTCTCTTTAGGCTGTGTGTGTCTCTTTGGACTGTGTGTCTTTTTGGGGTGTTTGAGTCTTTTTGGTCTGTATGTGTCTCTTTGGGCTATGTGTTTCTCTTTAGGCTGTTTGAGTCTTTTTAGACTATGTATATCTCTTTCGGCTGTTTGTGTCTCTTTGGACTGTGGATGTCTCTTTGGGCTGTGGGTTGATTGGCAGAAGGATGTATTAGCGAAGTCATAGTGGAGGGCGAGTTGCTAGCGAAAAATCTAAGCTAATAAGGGTTTTTGACCGTAAACTCTAGTTTTTTGTCAGTTTGTAGTTTACGCACTAATAGGATTGAATCATAGAAAAACAACGAATTTACCTTTTAAAAAAATGTGACTCAAAGACGTTTCGTTCTTTTCACTGGCTTGAAATTGCATACAAACGAGCCAATTAGATGTTACAATCCTATTGTTTGCTCAAAATTCGACAAAGCAACGACGGTTAGGCTAGTTTATTTTGCATGATATTTCTAAAGCCAATTAAGATGAAGAAATGTCTTCAAAGTCAAGGCTATAAGAAAAATAAAGTTCTGGATATTTTTGTCAGTTTGTAGTTTACGCACTAATATCAATATCAGTAACGATTCTATTTGAACTTTCTCCAAGTTGATCAAATTGGTCTCTAAACAGTTCATGATAAAAAAATAGTTTGGGACAAGAAAAAAAAACCTAAAATAATGTCGTGAAATCATCTTCAACACTCAGAGCAGGAGGGGTGTTGGGATTGAATCATAGAGAAACAACGAATTTACTTTAAAAAAAATGTGACTAAAAGACGTTTCGTTCTTTTCACTGGCTTGAAATTGCATACAAACGAACAAATCAGATATTCCAATCCTTATGTTTGCTCAAAATTCGACAAAGCAACGACGGTTTGGCTACTTTATTTTGCATGTTATTTCTAAAGCCAATTAAGATGAAGAAATGTCTTCAAAGTCACGGCTATAGGAAAAAAAAAGTTCTGGATATTTTTGTCAGTTTGTAGTTTACGCACTAATATCAATATCAGTAACGATTCTATTTGAACTTTCTCCAAGTTGATCAAATTGGTCTCTAGACAGTTCATGATAAAAAAATACTTTGGGACAAGAAAAAAAAACCTAAAATAATGTCGTGAAATCATTTTCAACACTCAGAGCAGGGGGGTTTTGGGATTGAATCATAGAGAAACAACGAATTTACCTTTTAAAAAAATGTGACTCAAAGACGTTTCGTTCTTTTCACTGGCTTGAAATTGCATACAAACGAACAAATCAGATATTCCAATCCTTATGTTTGCTCAAAATTCGACAAAGCAACGACGGTTAGGCTAGTTTATTTTGCATGATATTTCTAAAGCCAATTAAGATGAAGAAATGTCTTCAAAGTCAAGGCTATAAGAAAACTAAAGTTCTGGATATTTTTGTCAGTTTGTAGTTTCCAATTTCAAGCCAGTGAAAAGAACGAAACGTCTTTGAGTCACATTTTTTCAAAAAGTAAATTCGTTGTTTCTGTATGATTCAATCCCAACACCCCTCTGCTCTGCGTGTTGAAAATGATTTCACGACATTATTTTAGGTTTTTTTTCTTGTCCCAAACTATTTTTTATCATGAACCGTTTAGAGACAAATTTGATCAACTTGGAGAAAGTTCAAATAGAATCGTTACTGATATTGATATTAGTGCGTAAACTACAAACTGACAAAAATATCCAGAACTTTTTTTCTTATAGCCTTGAATTTGAAGACATTTCTTCATCTTAATTGGCTTTAGAAATAACATGCAAAATAAAGTAGCCTAACCGTCGTTGCTTTGTCGAATTTTGAGCAAACATATGGATTGTAACATCTGATTGGTTCGTTTGTATGTAATTTCAAGCCAGTGAAAAGAACGAAACGTCTTTGAGTCACATTTTTTAAAAAAGTAAATTCGTTGTTTCTCTATGATTCAATCCCAACACCCCCCTGCTCTGAGTGTTGAAAATGATTTCACGACATTATTTTAGTTTTTTTTCTTGTCCCAAAATATTTTTTTTATCATGAACTGTTTAGAGACTAATTTGATCAACTTGGAGAAAGTTCAAATAGAATCGTTACTGATATTGATATTAGTGCGTAAACTACAAACTGACAAAAATATCCAGAACTTTTTTTTCTTATACCTTGAATTTGAAGACATTTCTTCATCTTAATTGGCTTTAGAAATAACATGCAAAATAAAGTAGCCTAACCGTCTTTGCTTTGTTGAATTTTGAGCAAACATAAGGATTGTAACATCTGATTTGTTCGTTTGTATGCAATTTCAAGCCAGTGAAAAGAACGAAACGTCCTTGAGTCACATTTTTTTAAAAAGTAAATTCGTTGTTTCTCTATGATTCAATCCCAACACCCTCCTGCTCTGAGTGTTGAAAATGATTTCACGACATTATTTTAGTTTTTTTTTCTTGTCCCAAACTATTTTTTTATCATGAACTGCTTAGAGACCAATTTGATCAACTTGGAGAAAGTTCAAATAGAATCGTTACTGATATTGATATTAGTGCGTAAACTACAAACTGACAAAAATATCCAGAACTTTATTTTTCTAATAGCCTTGACTTTGAAGACATTTCTTCATCTTAATTGTCTTTAGAAATATCATGCAAAATAAACTAGCCTAACCGTCGTTGCTTTGTCGAATTTTGAGCAAACAAAAGGATTGTAACATCTGATTGGCTCGTTTGTATGCAATTTCAAGCCAGTGAAAACAACGAAACGTCTTTGAGTCACATTTTTTTAAAAGGTAAATTCGTTGTTTCTCTATGATTCAATCCCAACACCCCCCTGCTCTGAGTGTTGAAAATGATTTCACGACATTATTTTAGGTTTTTTTTTCTTGTCCCAAACTATTTTTTTATCATGAACTGTTTAGAGACCAATTTGATCAACTTGGAGAAAGTTTAAATAGAATCGTTACTGATATTGATATTAGTACATAAACTACAAACTGACAAAAATATCCAGAACTTTTTTTTTCTATAGCCGTGACTTTGAAGACATTTCTTCATCTTAATTGGCTTTAGAAATAACATGCAAAATAAACTAGCCTAACCGTCGTTGCTTTGTCGAATTTTGAGCAAACAAAAGGATTGTAACCTCTGATTGGCTCGTTTGTATGCACTTTCAAGCCAGTGAAAAGAACGAAACGTCTTTGAGTCACATTTTTTTAAAAGGTAAATTCGTTGTTTCTCTATGATTCAATCCTATTGGTGCGTAAACTACAAACTGACAAAAAACTAGAGTTTACGGTCAAAAACCCTTATTAGCTTAGATTTTTCGCTAGCAACTCGCCCTCCACTATGACTTCGCTAATACATCCTTCTGCCAATCAACCCACAGCCCAAAGAGACATCCACAGTCCAAAGAGACACAAACAGCCGAAAGAGACATACACAGTCCAAAAAGACTCAAACAGCCCAAAGAGAAACACATAGCCCAAAGAGACACATACAGACCAAAAAGACTCAAACACCCCAAAAAGACACACAGTCCAAAGAGACACACACAGCCTAAAGAGACACACACGTCACAAAGAGACATCCACAGTCCAAAGAGACACATACAGCCCAAAGAGACGCACACAGGCTAAAGAGACACACATAGCCCGAAGAGACAAACACATACCAAAAAGACTCATACAACCTAAAGAGACACAAACAGACCAAAAAGACTCAAACAGCCCAAAGAGACACACATCCCAAAGAGACACACACAGCCCTAAGAGACACTAACAGCCCAAAGAGACACACACAGCCCAAAGAGAAACACAACCCAAAGAGACAAACACAGACCAAAAAGACTCAAACAGCCTAAAGAGACACACACAGCCCAAAGAGACACAAACACCCCAAAGAGACACATACAGCCCAAAGAGACAAACACTGACCAAAAAAAACTCAAACAGCCCAAAGAGACGCAAACAGCCCAAAGAGACAAACACAGACCAAAAAGACTCAAACAGCCCAAAGAGACATAAACAGACCAAAAAGACTCAAACAGCCCAAAGAGACACACAGCCCATAGAGACACACATAGCCCTAAGAGACACAAAAAGCCCAAAGAGACACACACAGCCCAAAGAGAAACACAACCCACAGAGACAAACACAGACCAAAAAGACTCAAACAACCTACAGAGAAACACATAGCCCAAAGAGACACATACAGACCAAAAAGACTCAAACACCCCCCCCCCCCCAAAAAAAAAAGACACACAGTCCAAAGAGACACACACACAGCCTAAAGAGACACACATCACAAAGAGACACCCACAGCCCAAAGAGATACATACAGCCCAAAGAGACACACACGGCCCAAAGAGAGGCGCACATCCAACAGAGAGACACACACAGCCCAAAGAGACACACACAGGCTAAAGAAACACACACAGCCCGAAGAGACAAACACAGACCAAAAAGACTCAAACAACCTAAAGAGACACAAACAGACCAAAAAGACTCAAACAGCCCAAAGAGACACACATCCCAAAGAGACACACACAGCCCTAAGAGACACAAACAGCCCAAAGAGATACACACAGTCCAAAGAGAAACACAACCCAAAGAGACAAACACAGACCAAAAAGACTCAAACAGCCTAAAGAGACACACACAGCCCAAAGAGACACAAACACCCCAAAGAGACACACACAGCCCAAAGAGACAAACACAGACCAAAAAAAGAAAACTCAAACAGCCCAAAGAGACGCAAACAGCCGAAAGAGACAAACACAGACCAAAAAGACTCAAACAGCCCAAAGAGACACAAACAGACCAAAAAGACTCAAACAGCCCAAAGAGACACACATAGCCCAAAGAAACACACATAGCCCTAAAAGACACAAACAGCCCAAAGAGACAACACAGCCAAAGAGACACACACAGCCCAAAGAGACGCACACATCCAATAGAGACACACAAAGCCCAAAACGACACAAACATCCAAAAGAGACAAACACAGACCAAATCACCTCATCTCCCCCAAAACATTTTTCAGCCATTTCTTGTTAAAAATTTTTATTTCAAGTCAATCCTTAATAGAATCAAATTCGCAAATCCTACACTCCAATTCGCAAATCCCATTACCCCTTTTTAAATGTCAATCAAACAATTCTGATTGTAGCATCCAATTTTTTAATAACAAACTGCATACTCTCAAAACATGTTGGACCACATTATACCTTGCCTAGCAGCTCGGCCCATCGTACAGCACTATAAGTACTCTAAGAGATCCTTCTGCCATCACCCCACCACTTATGTATTATACGGAACACTTCGAAGAAGTAAAGCTATTCTTTATTACAATTCTTTTCTTGTCATCTACATCCCCTCTTAGTATCAACTTCTTCGTATAGTATAACGTTAAACTATTTTAAATTGACAACACTGTCCAAACATCACTTGTGTATTATACCGTACACAATCACCCCATCTCCCCCAAAACACTTTTCAGCCATTTCTTGTTAAAAATTTTTATTTCAAGTCAATCCTTAATAGGATCAAATTCGCAAATCCTACACTCCAATTCGCAAATCCCATTACCCCTTTTTAAATGTCAATCAAACAATTCTGATTGTAGCATCCAATTTTTAATAACAAAATCGTACAGCACTATAAGTACTCTAAGAGATCCTTCTGCCATCACCCCACCACTTATGTATTATACGGAACACTTCGAAGAAGTAAAGCTATTCGTTATTATAATTCTTTTCTTGTCATCTACATCCCCTCTTAGTATCAACTTCTTCGTATAGTATAACGTTAAACTATTTTAAATTGACAACAATGTCCAAACATCACTTGTGTATTATACAGTACACAATCACCCCATCTCCCCCAAAACACTTTTCAGCCATTTCTTGTTAAAAAATTTTATTTCAAGTTAATCCTTAATAGGATCAAATTCGCCAATCCTACACTCCAATTCGCAAATCCCATTACCCCTTTTTAAATGTCAATAAAACAATTCTGATTGTAGCATCCAATTTTTTAATAACAAACTGCATACTCTCAAAACATGTTAGACCACATTATACCTTGCTAACTTTAAAAAAAAATATAGAACGTGGTTCCTAGCAAATCCTACACTCCAATTCGCAAATCCCATTACCCCTTTTTAAATGTCAATCAAACAATTCTGATTGTAGCATCCAATTTTTTAATAACAAACTGCATACTCTCAAAACATGTTAGACCACATTATACCTTGCCAACTTTAAAAAAAATATAGAACTTGAACTCACGACGTAAATTCTTATGAAATTCTTATTAATAACAGAAAAAACCTGTTTGCTTAAGTTATATAATTACGACCATACTCTCAAAACATGTTTGACCACATTATTTATTCACTCTCTTTGAAAAGGTGTAGAGCATCCATAGAAATTTTTTCCTAGGGCATCCATAGAAATGGAAGGTACTACTCTATTGTTGCCCTCAAATCACTTTCGACTATTAAAAATGGCCCTAGCCCTATTAATTTTCAATCGAATGATCCCTTTTTCAAGTTTCTACGACAAAGATTTCAATAAAAACCTTACATACCCCGAGGGCATAACTTATAACTGTTGTCCTGAAAACTGTAAGGGGAGTGTCCTGCTCTAAGGTATAATTTCTAGAACTTTCAACTGCGTGGAAAAAATAGTTATCTCAAAATTTTTATTGGAGGTGTTTGGGGAAATGGTGGGTGTGAAAGGGGTGTTAGTTCCAATCAATTTCGACTATTAAAACGGGCACTAGCCATTTCAATTTCCAATCAAATGAACCCGTTTTGAAGTTTCTAAGATAACACTTTCTATAAGAACCTTATATGCCCCTAGGGCAAAACTTACAACCCTTGCAATGAGGGCTGTGGGGGGGGGGTTGTCATCCTCAAAGACCTAATTTCCAGAACTTTCAACTGCGTTGAACAAATTGGCTATCTCAAAATTTTGATTGGATGTGTTTGGGGAAAAGGTGGGCGTGAGAGGGGGGTTACTTGCCCTCCAATCACTTTCGACTATAAAAAAGGGCACTAGCCCTTTAAATTTCCAATCGAATGAGCCTTTTTTGAAGTTTCTACGACAACGGTTTCTGTAAAAAAACTTATATGCCCCCAGGGCATAACTTACAACCCTTGCCCTGAGGTCTGTGGGGGAGTGTCCTCCTCAAAAACATAATTTCTATCCGGAAATGATCTACGCTGAACCAAATGGCTATCTCAAAATTTTGATTGGATGTGTTTTGGGTAATGGTGGGCGTGGAAGGGGTGTTAGTTGCCTTCTAATCACTTTCGACTATTAAAAAGGGCACAAGCCACTTCAATTTCTAATTGAATGAGCCCTTTTCGAAGTTTCTACGACAACTTCTTCGATACGAAGTGTCCTAGTCTAAAGGAGAAAAATAATAAATAATACATTGTGCCAACATCGGTCATATATATCTCCAGGGCATAACTTAAGACCCTTGCCCTG
The DNA here is from genome assembly GCA_027921565.1 of Artemia sinica. NCBI lineage: Eukaryota > Metazoa > Arthropoda > Branchiopoda > Anostraca > Artemiidae > Artemia > Artemia sinica. The sequence continues at coordinate 46,098,299 of CM051265.1, forward strand.
AGGGCTGTGGGGGAGTGTTCTCCTCAAAAACATAATTTCTATCTGGAAATCAACTACGCTGAACAAAATGGCTGACTCAAAATTTTGATTTGATTTGTTTGAGGAAATGATGGGCACGGAAGGGGTGTTAGTTACCTTCTAATCACTTTCGACTATTAAAAAGGGCACTGGCCATTCCAATTTTCAATAGAATGAGCCCTTTTCGAAGTTTCTACGACAATTCCTTCGATACGAAATGCCCTGGTATGGAAGAAAACAAAAAAATAAATAATACATTGTACCAACATCGTTCTTTACTTAGGCAGCGCGATTACGATGCCTGTGAAATTGTCAATTTTCAAAATCTCATATTGGACAAAAGAAAAGATTTCCTAATAAACATTTTTTATTTTTCGAATACTAAATTAAGTTACAGATTTGTATACAGAGTATTAAAATCAAATTAATCGACCTTTTCAGCTGAAACCATAGCCAAAGAATCTATCACTTGTAATGAATTACTAACACTCCAATATGGAATAACGATAGAAAAAATTTTAATTCCAGAGCAATATGCTTTAAATTTATTTCTAATTTATCCTAAAATTAAAGATAGGTAGGTGGCCGCAATTCTGGCTGGACACCTCATTGCCCCAGCAATAAAACGTGGTTTTGGTGGATTTTTAGGAAATTTTACCGTCCAATATAAGAAAGGAAACTTCTTATCATTATTATTAATTTTAATATGAATTTTTTCTAAATTCTTTTTCTGTATTTTCAATTAAACTATTATCCTCTAGATGAGCCTTTTCCTATGTATTTGTTGTACTTAACTCTTGATAAAATATCCCAGTCTAGATTCTGACAAATTATGGCAAAATTATTACTAGCTTTATCAACTGGTACAATTACAAATTCATTCTGTATATTCGCTATTGCTTGTTTCATATTATACTGAATTTTTCTTAAAATTATTTGGATTAATTCTACATATTTTATTCCGTGCACTAGTCAAAATTAAATTCATCCAGTATTAAAACTTTCTTTATTAATTTTCTAATTCTTCCACCATTTATCAATACAGAAATTTAAATCATTTTTTAATTCACTAATAATACTTGCTGGCTATATGTGGTAGGAAAGACGGAATTTAAGCCCCATCTTCATTATATTTGGAAGATCAATATGTTTTATAATGAACAAATCCCCTGCTACAACAAGTTCGCAGGTTTGATTCACATATGGTAAAAATTGTTCCCAATTACGAACCGGTTTCCAATTACTCGCCTTTTCAAGTTTTTTAAGTATCAAGTTATTGTTAAAAATTATTTGAACGATCGTTTTCGAGAATTTATATGTTAAAATCTGACTATCCTTATACATCAAATTACTTGGAAGGGCATTTTCACTCTCCGCTGGTTTAAATTCCGGGTAAATTAATAACTTCTTTTTGTTTAGTACTAAAATTAACAGACAAATACAATCTATTATCCTTACTAACAATCTTATCATATTTATTATAATTTGAAATAAATTTTGATTTAGCTAAAATGCAAACTGCATCACAAATTAAATTAGTTGTATTATTTTTTGCAATCCAGAATACTTTTTTTAAATTATTCCTTGATAAATCACTTAAAGTTTTTTATTAAACTGGCCATACCATTAGTCTCAAATATCTGACATAAATCGATTAAAAATACATTTAAATCCAAATAATTCTTTCTGTTATTTTTCCTATTTCCCCTTGATCGGTTTTTACAATTAGTGGGGAAATTAAAATAAGGATGCTCAGTTAAACCATTAACACAGTTAGCAACTACATGGGACATACTCTTATCTTCACATTTCGCTACTCGATCATTTCAAACAGTTCGTGGTAACGAACTGTAAGTAAGGAGCGACCCGGCTCAATGGTAACCAAAACTCTAAAAAACGGAATTTTGATACCAATAGATACATCAAAAGAATCAAATTTTAATTCTGATTTCAAATATATAAGTTTCATCAAGTTTAATTTTACCTATCAAAAGTTACGCGCCTGAGAAAATTTGGCTGATTTTCGAAAAAAGGGGGAAAGAACCCCTAAAAGTTATAGAACCTTAATGAAAATCACACCGTATCAGTATCAGCGAATCCTACTGTAGAGGTTTCAAGCTCCTATCTACAAAATCACGGATGCGTGTTTATTTGTTTTTTTTTCCCCAGGGGTGATCGTATCGACCCAGTGGTCCTAGAATATCATGGGAGGGCTCATTGGAACGGAAATTAAAAGTTCTAGTGCCCTTTTTAAGTGACCAAAAAAATGGAGGGCAACTAGGCCCCCTCCCACGCTCATTTTTTTCCCAAAGTCACCCAATCAAAATTCTAAGATAGCCATTTTGTTCAGTATGGTCGAAAATGTTATAACTATGTCTTTTAGGATAACTTAATCCCTCGAAGCCCCCAGGGGGAGGGCTGAAAGTTATGAACTTTACCCAATGTTAACATATAGTATTGGTTATTGGGAAGTATACAGACGTTTTCAGGGGAGATTTTTTCTGGTAGTGGGGGGGGGTTGGTCGGGGGTTATATGGGAGGATCTTTCCATGAAGGAAGTTTTCATGGGGGAAGGGACATTGCTATGAAGGGGGCGCCGGATTTCCCATCATTATTTTAAAAAAATAGTAATAAATAATTAAAAAAATCAAATTAAAAAATTATGAATTGGCAAGTTAATTCGTAAGTTACGTATATTTATTACTAATAAAAACGTTCGTAAATAAAATGAAACAAGTTTCGAGAAAGCCATTTAACCAAATAAAAGTAAATTAATATGAAAATTTTGTTTTGATTATTCATGTACGGTGAGTCAAGATCAAAACCTGCATTTATTCAAAAATGTTCAAAAATTAAATAAAAAAAACAAGTTTTTTTTAACTGAAAGTAAGGAGCGACATTAAAACTTAAAACGAACAGAAATTATTCTGTATATGAAAGGGGCTGTCCCCTCCTCAACGCCTCGCTCTTTACGCTAAAGTTTGACTTTCTCACAACTCTATTTTTTTAAACAATAAAAAACTTTAGCGTAAAGAGCGAGAAGTTGAGGAGGGGACAGCCCCTTTCATATACAGAATAATTTCTGTTCGTTTTAAGTTTTAATGTCGCTCCTTACTTTCAGTTGAAAAAACTTGTTTTTTTATTTAATAACTCAAAGGGATAAGCTGTACCGACAGCAGGGATCCAATAATCTTCTTGTCCACGTTTACTATTTTTCTCTTCTCTAGTAAAATTTTCTAGGTCCAGATTTAATAAAATTGTCATAGTTAGATTGGATGACGAGTAATAACTATTATTACAATGTTGAACTAAATAATTATTAGTTTTTTTTCCGAGTAATTGTCGTTCTATATCTCGAAGATCTCTTATTTGTATTGTTAATAGTTTTCCCACATATTGTAAATACCAATTTTTACATTCTAGTAAATAAATAATATTAGTTGTTTTATAATTTAGATGACCATTTAATAAACATTGAAACTTTTTATTATATAAAGTGCTTTTAACACCACTTCGAGGGATGAAGTAATTTCGGCAAGGAAACAAAGACCATTACACTTACTAAGATTCTTCAGACCCCTTTGAATATTATTATTACTGTTCTTATTCAAAATAAAATCAAAAATCAAATAAAACCAAAACGAAAAACAAAACGAAGTCCAAAATATCTCCAGAAGCAAAGCCAAAAGTAAAAAATTAATAAGGTTATTCTAACTAACTAAAATAAACAACTAAATAGAGCCATAGATTCAAAAGACACTCCCCTAAATGGAGCCTTAGCTTCAAACATTAATACTATCATCTTAAAAAACAAATTGGCCGAATAATCATCAATATTAGGTTAAAAACCTTGACCAGGATTAAGGGCAGTCGGGGAAGAATTTTTTGATGATTGCTTCACCAGCACTAGATAAAACCTGGATTCATATAATGTTTCAGAGGTAATTACTTGGCTAAAAAACAAGGAAAGAGAGAGTAGAAGAAAATAACTGTCATCCTAATCCAGCAATTGAGATAAATGAGAACTGGAACGAGGTCTTAACCTTACTCACCTATCCAATTACCCAGGACAAAACGGTATAACTGACCCGTGAACCAAATCGAAATGTCCAAATCCAGGCAAAGTCGTCATCAATAATTCTAATGGGGGGGGGGTTCAATTAAATGTTTTGCAATGGTTAAATGGAGTTTTTTTCTGTTATTTCTCTATATATACGTATCCCAATGGGTTTTTTTTAATCAATTCTTTGATTGGTGTGTTGCGAGCCTACTACCATAGTAGAGGGGGGATTAAATCAGTGATTCAAATGGTGAGCATATATTAGTGGCCATACTGAGTCGAAATCAGATTGAAAGGATTCAGGTTCCCTTGAGAGCGATTGGAGCCACAAGGACAAACTATCTTGAGAAATACTAACATAAAGAGAATAAAATAAATAAGTAATGTATTTATTTTTTACTCACATGATCAGTACAAAGCTTGACGGGAATATCGAAGGCACTTCGCAGTCATAGACACTAAGATAAAGTTGTTGACTGGGGCAATACAAGTAACAGATAATTCACTAGTAATAAATGTTTTTAGAGGTTCATTCTAATTGCAAATAGACTGACATAAGACTGTTTCTAGGTTCACATAAAACTGATCATAGATTCATAATAGACTGATAGTCAACTAATTCAAGACTGAAAATAAGACTAAAACTAACTTGCTAAGTTCGAAAGTACTATATTCTGCGATTTCGCCTAAGGTTACGTTCAGGCGTTGCTGAAAAGCACGGAACACTGGTTCTATTGGTTCTGATTCTATGTCCTCTATTACTATTGGACAGTGATGTACCAATCAGCTAGTCGATTTTAACTAACTTTTGATACGATTTATAACTCTTTAAAACTTCACTTCGAAATTCTTCTTAGCGGAATAAAGTTTTTACCTTATAATTAGAGCGAACTACACAGTTCTACATTGTATCTTAAGAAACTATTTTTTAAAGCTTTACCTTGTAATTACAGCGGACTACATAGTTTTACTTTTGTATCTCGAGAAACTAATTTTTAAAGTTTTTACCTTGTAATTACAGCGGAATATTTAGTTCTACTTTTTTATTTCGAGAAAATATTTTTTAAAGTTTTTACCTTGTAATTATAGCGGAATACATAGTTTTATTTCTTATCTCAAGTGACCGTTTTTTTGTATAATAATTCCTACCATCTGTTGATCGCTTGAAAATTCAAACTCAAGATTTAGATTACATGGTTGGTTGCATGTCATGTAAAATTGGTCATGCTGAATATTTATTGCCGTTACCTTTTTTGTGGGAACGATTTTTTCATAGAGTTACAATTGTAATACAATGTTTCGCTACTTTTTAAGTTTGATAATTAAGTATTACTTGAATTCTTTGGGTTTATATTCTGGGTGATTTTATTTTACTTGGAACGTTTCGGGGTCTTGAAAATTGATTCCGTTACATATCATCCTTCCCATTCTTAACGATGTCCTCATCGTTGTTACCCTACTCTTTCAAATTTTGATCACGCTTCCCCCCTTTTTTTTTATTTTGACTTGGTATTTGTTACTTGAATTAACTTAGCTTTGGTAACATATGTATTTATTTTTTCATATTCCCGATTGCTTTATGAGACTACATGTATTAAAACATTACTTTAAAGTCCATCACCTATACACTCTATTTGACGAAAGGGTCAAAGAGTTTCTATTGACTAACGCATTTGGTTATATGATTACGTAATAATTATTATTTCCTCCACCTGATACTAAAATTCCTTCACCTGATATGCTAATAATTCTACATGGTTCTAACTAATTAAGTTCTGCCTTTGTGACTATTTTATCCCTTAAAATGGTACATATTTGCTTTTTCTCTAAACTTGACTATACTTCCACCTGACGCTATAATGATACGATACGTAACTGACTTCAAGAGCACTGATATATATAAATTAAACGATTTGCAAATAAAAGGTTTCACAAATTATAATTTTTAAACTGTCTGATTGCAACATTGGGTAATGTAATTTACACTTATTTTCATCTGATTATGAAAAGTTTCTCAATATTCACTAAAGTTAAAGTTAGATACATAAGATTCACCCTTACTTCATCATTCTACGTGTCTATAATACTCACATACGTTGTCACTTTATTTTGGGTTTCTGTTGAACTAATTACTGTGTCGGCTAATCGTTTATGGTTTGTCTTCGTGGTGTTTCATCTTTTGGCATTTGTTGCTTGGGATAAGCGTTTACATTGTTCATAAGTATGACTATTGCACAAAATTGTCCGTGCGTGGTTTGTCATGTCAAATACGAGGGGTTGATGTCACAGGGGTGTTGAAATGTTTATTAGGTACATAACCCTTGGGGAATTCATTACATGAAATTGGTATCTTGATCGCTGAGCTGGGTATCTCTTCTTGGACACTTTTATCCTCGGGAAAATTTAATACTCATACAGTCTGTGTTTCCCCGTAAATTGTTCACGTTCAGTTCTTCTTTTATTTGGACTATGGGCTGTGTTACGACATTTAACGTTAACTATGGCAGGATCAAAACTTGATCTTAGGGCCTTGGCTCGACGCATTGTCTTTGATTCCTGGTTTAATGATACACAATCATTGAGGGCTTAATTATGGAGATTATGGTTATAATACTTGTTTGGGTCTCTTCTCTGACACTTTATTTTGGGAAAATTTTACACGTACAGTTTATAATTCCCACAAAATTGTTCAAGTTTGGTTCTTCTTCTCATGGAGGATGGTTTGGTTTTGCGACATCTAATAATAATTGGATAGAGTCAAAACTTAAGCTTGGGATCTTGTATCAACATATTGTCTCTGATTTGGGGCTTAAGATATATAATCTTTGAGGGATTGGCCCTAGGGTTGTTCTTGGTCCTTAGGATTTAATGTTTGGGACCTTGCCGTCTAAGGATAGTTATCGACAGTTTTTTTATGTAGTTTTACGACATTGCGGTCGGGGTGGTTCTCTAGGTAATCATTTATTCTGATGTATACATATATCTGGGGTTCTAGGTTTGCTAACATTGTTTGAGGTGGTATTACCTGGTACTAGACTTGGGTGACTTGGATTGTCGTCAGGGTATTGTCTTCAGGGGTTTCCTTGGTGAGTATTCATCGGTGGTTGACAAATGATGAGAGTAGATGCTACTGGGTTGTATCTGTGTTGGGTGTTAGTACACCAAGAATTAATTTGCACTAATTACTCTGCTTCCTGGAATACAAATATCTGGGCAGAATCATATGCACTTTATAATTACATAAGTTAAAACACATACAGCAATAATACACAATTTATACGATATTGTATTGGGACTATTTTTTGAAATAATAGTTGTGATTAGTCGTACTAATAATATCAATTTAATATGGGTACGGTTAAACTCAAAGATAAAACAAAAAAGAGCAATTTTCATGCTTTATATGCATATTGCAGCAACACTAGATTACTACGAGATAAGCTAGGTAATCATAAGAAAATGATTGTGTCTACGAAAAATAACACAATATGAGATTTTCAAGATTTAGTGATTATATATATATATACTTATATATATGTGCATTTGGCACATGTTCAATATTCAACACATTTATAAATGTTATTCAATGTTTATCTACTTTAGCATTTACTTTTCTATTACATAACTATATGCGAGGTAAGTTACATGGTTTTATGAGAGGTCTCGATTTATGCGCCATCTGTATTATTTCCAGAGTGTAGTGCCTGAGTTTGCTTGTTTGCTGTTAATGGGATAAAGTTATTGCACTACTTTGAGGTTGTTTTTCATATTGATTTGTACCCTTTAATAGACAATTTTACAGTTAAGTTAAATTGAGTGATTCTCCAATCCCTAGAATAGGTCTTTCTTTTCGGACATCCTCACCAGCGCCATCTTTTTTCTTAAGTTGATTGGGGCGCCATCTATAAAGACAATTTCTCCCATATCATTAAGGTGCTGATTTCTACTGGGAGCAAGCAGAAGAGGGGAAGGAACCCCCCGCAAGCGCCGTACTGTACCCGCTGGTATTCAGTTACCCGAAAATTGCGGGGAAAAGGTGAGGGGGTACTTACGCTTCCCTTGTTCCTGGGTGATTTCAGTAGGCGTTCATTCAGCGCTCGACGCGTGAAGGTGTATTGTGTGCGAAAGAAAATAAAACGTTCAAGATTCTGGACTACTTTCAGCTCTCGAGCAGTGAAGTTCGTTGGTATGACACAGGAGACTATTTACGAATATATATACGCGCCTGTCCTGAATTTCGCTCAGACAAGTTTGCGATATGCCGATATTTCCCGTGACGCGGTGGTTGCTACGGGAAGTAAATTTTACGGAAAAGACATTCTGTACGCTGCGCATTGCAAACTGAACGATATTTTGCGGCAACTTGGAGATGAATATGTAATGAAGGACCGCCGAGCTGGTTTGCAGAGTGATGTTTTCATGGGTGATTTATACGATGCTATCAAGAATGCAGAAAACTCAGCCAATTTCACCTATAGATTTACTATCTGGAAAATTGGCGAAGTGCCTAGAATACCGCAAGATGTGCTGACTTCTCTTTCAATTAGAGTTAACGAGTGCACAGAGAAAATAGAGGGACTAATCGATCAGTGTAAGATCTACCTTCCGTCAGGCCCTACTGTCTGGCCCCCGCTACCGAAACCAGAAAGACTTGAGAATCCTGTAGTGATAGCGAATGTGCCGGCGGAAAGCCTTGAATCATGTGCCAAAACAGAAGGAATTTATCGAAAAGAACGGTGGAAAAGGACATATTCGCCAGATCACTCAACGAAAAGGTGGGTTAGTTGCCTTTCTCGATACGGCGGATTCAGCTCAAATCCTCGCAGACATGTTGAAAGAAAATGTCCGTGATGTCAAGGTTTCTTACCGGAAACCAAAGTTCTTAGCGGTGGCAAGATTCGTTCCTCCGGCAACCACAGAGGAAGAAATTATTGCTGCGAACTCCGAAGTTACGGAAGTCCACCGGTTCGGCACCTCTGGCACAGTGAAACTTGTATTTAAAGACTCGTTCGCGCGAGATCAGACAATTAAACGCGGAATATTTGTAGACTACACCCACTTCCGGGTTGAGGCCTATAAGAGCTCCCCAAGAGATGTTTTAACTGTCAATCTTTCGAGCACCTCTCTAGTGCCTGCAGCAACGCTCCGAAGTGCTCTAAGTGCGCCGGTGCCCACGTCGCATCACGGACGTCCCCATGCACGTCCACCACAGTTAAATGTGCTCTATGCCCAGAAGGCCACAACACCCACCCCTCATACAGCATGAGATGCCCACTAGTTAGAAATGCTATGAAAAAGCCTACTACAACGAAATGACTTCTCTCTCCATCATTTGCCGAAATATCTATGGGCACAATTCAGTCAAACTAGACTACGTTAAAGAACTATGCCGTCAATTTAATGTTGTGTGCTTACAAGAACATTTACTCACCTCCGAAAATTTTGGTCTTTTCGAACAGTTGAATCAAAAAACTGTGTTCATGCATGAAGCAAAAAGGTCCTCAGTCCGCGGTCGACCTAGTGGGGGCACTGCTATCATAACGGACAGTTCGCTTGAATGTCAAAAGCTGGAATCGTGTGAGTTCTTCCTCGCTGTAGATTTTCCTGGCCCCGGGGGTTTTGTTCTGATCACGGTTTATCTACCAACAAACCTAAACACCCTCTCTTCCGAAAAAACGGTTCTCGGAAGCTTGTGGCCGCCTCTCGCGCTTACTTATTAGGCTGGGCAATCGAAGAGTGCTAGTCTGCGGTGACTTTCAGTGCGACTTAACGAACCCATCAAATAAGCTCTCCGAAATCTTCTTCTCAGTAATCCCAGCTGGGTATGATCTCTGTGAAAAGACTGACACATATACGTACATCCATAATTCCGGTTCAACGACAAACATTGACCATGTGCTATGTAACTTCTCTCTAGGTGCTCCAGTCACCGTGGACTCCGAGCACACAGTAAGTGATCACCTTGGCTTGTGCTTTAAGGCTAACTTCTTCCCGTGTAGGCCGAATAAGCCCCAAATTTATGCTACCAAGACTGAGTGGAATAAAATAAACGCCGACCAGTATAAACAGACATGTGATGAGATTCTCGGAAAGATAAAAGTTCCCTTTCAGCTCTTGATGCATGGCTCGAGTGATTTGGTAGCACTAGACATTTATTGTACTGAGATTATACATGCAATGAAAACGGCTGAGCAGGCTTCTGTACCCACTCGCCGTTTTAAACCTGGAATCAGCAAGCCTGGCTGGAGTCGCTCTCCTAAAGTAAGGCAAGCCAAAGCTCGTGCTAAGTTTTGGCTGAGATTATGGCGCGATTGCGAGAGGCCTAGGTCAGGTGTAGTGTTTGAGCAGTTCCGCAACACGAAAAAAACTTATAATAAGGCTGTAAGTGATCTTAAAGCTGCCGAAGCCGAACTTGCTTCCCAAGAAGCAGCAAATAATCCTGTATCTATGTGGAAGTCTTTTAGACAGTCTAAACCAGTGACAAACCCTGCTAGTAACATACCTGAGGAGCAGTGGGTAAAACACTATAGTGAAGTTTTTGGGATCAAACATGCCCAACTAACAACCGAAAGTGATAGTGAGCTCTCACGAGCTTTTGCGTCCCTCTTGAGCCAACGGAACTATTTTACCGTCTCAATAGGCGAAGTGCTCCAGGTTATTAAGCAGCTGAGAAAGGGCAAGGCTCCCGGGCACGACGGAATTGTGACTGAACACCTCCGCTGTGGCTCACCTCTGCTCATTGAGCACTTGACGCTGCTATATCAAATGTGCCTTGATTCTGGTGCAGTCCCTAAGTCGTTTGCCCTAGGTATTGTGTCTAACGTCTTGAAGAAGGGAAAAAATCGTAACCTCTGCTCTAGCTATAGGCCTATAACAGTTTCTAGTACATTAAGCAAAGTGTTAGAGAGACTTCTGTTACCTGAGCTGTTACGAAAGTGTAAAATTGACAATCGACAATTCGGGTTCCGTCGCCACCTCGGTTGTGCATTTGCACATCGCCTTCTTACGCGTATAGTATCGAAAGCTCAGAATCAATCACGGACTCTTTTAATTTGTGCAGTAGATGTGTCCGCGGCGTTCGATTCGGTAATTCATTCAAAGTTAATTTTGAACCTGCTGCACCAAGGTGTGAACCCACATGTAGCGGCCGTCCTATGGCACTGGTATTCGAGTAGCCTTATCCGTGTTAAGTTGAGTAGTGAACTCCTGTCGAAACCGATTAAGCTTCACCGGGGACTGCGTCAAGGGTCGGTTTTAAGCCCTGTACTCTTCAATTCACTAACCTCGTCGGTAACAAAAAAGATTAACGGTGGTTTTAACACTGATTGTATGGATGTGAGCCTACTGTGCTACGCCGACGACATATTACTGGTGAGCACATCGCTTTGCAACCTTCAAGCTAATATCGATCTCCTAAGTCGAGGTTATACTAATATTGGTCTGGTTATTAACCCTGCTAAAACAGATTTTCTTGTATTTGAACCCCCGCGTGCGCCGTCTGAAGTTGCCCGTCGCGAGGCTACCCGTGTTACCGTTGCAGGGCAAGTAGTACTTCCAAGCCGCAAGTTGAAGTACCTAGGTATCACATATGGAGGCGACCTTAGAAGCTCGCGTGCTCTTTTTGTTGACCAGGTTCTGTCGGGTTTTCGGTCTGGGTACGCTAAACTTGCAGCTCTGAAGTTTAAGTTTAATAAGCATATCCTTGCTAGGTTGTATCGTGCCGTCGCTCTTCCCTTTGCTCACTACATCTCACCCGTTTGGCATTGGCTATCGAATTCGGATATGTTGCGAATCCGTTCAGGCTTTTGCAAATATTTAAAGTTTCTGCTTGGTCTGCCACTTTACCTCCGTAACACTGGTCTGCTAGAAAAGTATCATATACCTGATCCTGTTGAGTTCATGCCGAATTTTGAAAAACAAGCTCTCGTGAAACACAGGGCACTATTATTTGATTTCCCAGCGACTTTCTTGCTTGATAGTTGAAGTGTGATTTGTTTGTATTTAGTAGATTATTATGTTCGGTTGATTTGTTTTCGTCTTTATTTTCTCTTTTCTTTGTTTTGCTCCGCTTCTTCATGCTTCTTTTTTATAAGCGGGTTTGTAATAAATTATTATTATTATTATTTACTATAAATTTTCAAGTCTTTACTGTTTACGCGCGTCCATGCTGCTTAGGGAATACATCTTTGCAGACGCATGGGTTTATGCAAACAATAAGTAGAGATTTGGGACCGGACATGGCACGAATGAGGACCTCTACTCCCATTCGCTTGATCATGTCCTCCCATATTTTATGGCTTAAGGATTATCAGGGAGTTCCGGGTTTAGGTCTTGCATCTCACTTGATGCGACGTTATCTGTCTTCGCTCTTTTTCTACGTGTTCTCATAATTTTTCCGTATTTCAGGGTCAATAACATTCTTATAGTCAGAGAGATTATGAATACGAATCCTACTGTCAGGAGGATATTCCACCAAAAATTTGTTGAGAATAGTCCGTATCTACTTTCTACATACGTCAATCTTTGGTCTTCATTAGTAAATAGGGGAATTTGAGAGTCTAAAGCTTCTCTTATTCTTGTTAGCGGTAAGGTTCCCTTGACGTTTTCTATCTTTGACCATATGGTGGCTTTTACTTCTTCGTCATCAATATTAGGAATTGTATGCGATAAATTGACTGGTTTGAAATTGATCACCTTGGGACTTATTATATTCGTGCTCGTGGTTATCAGTGGTGTTTGTACCGTGGCTTCTTTGGTTACTAATCGACACCCTTGTTTTATGGTTATTGTTCCCACGTCTTGTAATAGTAATTCAGTTCTGTAGCTTGGGTCGATTCTTTCTGTGTTATTATAACAAGATATCGTCCCAACTGTTACTTTTGGGACAGAAAATAGCCACAGATCATTTCTAAGATGAATGAATATTTCTCGTTTTGTACTACCTACTAGTGCTTCGCATGAATTGGGAATTTCTTCTTGTTGAGTTTCTTTTAAGAATATATCTAACATACATGATCCGGGTTTTACATTATAAATGGGCAGTGTTAGTTGACATACTAGGTTTTTGAATGCTACACATTCCTTAAGGTCCTGTGGATTTGCTAAGGCATATTTTCCCCTATCTTGATCGACAAGTAAGTATTCCGCTTCGGGGGTAATAGTCATGAACGAATTAGTTCTACCTATGTTGGCTGGGAACGTAGAAATTTTATACAAGTCAGATATGGATTGTTGATTTATTAATGGAATTGTCACTACTGCAAATAGTTGTTCGTTTATTTCCGTGATGTGAACCTTTAGCTTGGTGTAGTAGTGGAATAGGTTTGCTACTTCTGGTTCTGTTGGTAGATGTAGGCCGAATGTTAGATGTGTTTTTATTTCGTCCAGGATACTTTTTAGGTTCGAAGGGTCCACCAGGTCATAGGATAAGGTTCCTCCAGTAAGGGCAAATAATGCGAATTCAAATTTACTAACGTCAGTTGCGAGGTTAAGTAATGACATTGTCACTATGTCTAGTGATACAATGGTGAGGCTCGAATCGGAAATCACACGATCTACTTCATTCTTTAAATAATTCATTATGTTTACTGTCTTTGATATTTTCTTTGAAATTGCTTCGATTTTGTCTCTTTGATAATTGGCTATGCTGGCTTGTATTTTTTGGACATGTAGGGTCACGTTCATGGCGCTATTTAATTTTCTCACGTTTTCCCTTAGGATATCCAGGTCTTCTTCGGTCGATAGCCCAAATAGGCGTCAAGCTAATTCTCCTACGATTGGTATTAGACTAGCTGATCTGCGGTATTTGCTTTTTCGAAAGAATACCTCGAAGATTCTCGTGGTGCTTTGTTTTAATTTTTGTATTTCTGTATTGAACAATTCAAATAATGCTTGTAATCTCTGCCTATACAATATTAAAAACGATTGGTGAATTGATACATTTAGGGCATTTTTCTCACCTAGTTCAGGTAATGGTTCAATATCTTCCCTTGCCGGCTCGTCGGCCATTGCTAATCTTGCACAAGTACGTTTACCATCTATTATCCAACATTTCTTATGTACGTAATCGTTTTCTTCCTCTTTCTTATATTTATTTTTCTTTTCTTCTGGTTGAATCGCTTGTACTTTTATCATTTGTATCTCGGTATGCCTTACTGGGATTCTTGCTTTTAGGCCTATACGGAATATGCCAATCGGCTGGGTGCGCGTAAACGTGGGTCCTGTTGACCAAGTCCATTTTGTAAGTATCGTTGGTCTTAGATAAGTTAGCATGGTCAAATTTCTAGGTGATTCTTTACTAAGTGTGCTCATTTCTGGGACTGTGTTCGTCATAGTTTCCGACATTGAAGATTGTATATCTCTTACTGGGGTCTCATATGTAGGCGTGGTTGTCTTGTTGTCTTTTTTTCCTTTCTGTAGGATTATTATTCTTATCATCTTGTTGTGTATTTGAGAATTTCAATTCCTTTAGGTTAATAGTTTGTCTGTAGTCTTTTTCCTTTGCGAGTTTTGATAATATTTGCTTCGTAACATTTTGTTCAGCATGATTTTGCCATAATTCCTTGAGAAAAGTCCACAGGCTTGGTAGCTCATTTAGCATTGCGTAATTTCCATCATAAAGTTTATTTTTCCTGGAAGTAGTCAAGGGGAAACTTGTGGTAGATTTAATCGTAGTATGTTCGCTCATGGAACTATCCACGTTATTTAATGCTCTCCTTCTTCGGCTTTCATTCTTGTTAAATCCTAGTACCTTGTCAATTTCTGCCATTTTCTTGTCGAAATCTTCTATTATGAGTTTCGATTTTAGTTTAGGAAATATGGGGGGTAGATTTCCTTTATTTTCTTTGTGGTGTATTTCTTTTGTTGATTGCAGGCTTTTGTCTGATTTTAAGAATTGGAATATAGAGTCATTTAATTCATTGGTATTTTTCTCTAGTCTAATTACTTGTTGGAACAAGGTTTCGAACGGTTTGGGGTCCAGTTTCATAAATATTTTCCAGGCATTATGACTTGCGAGCAACGAATTTTCGTGTTTAAAAATTATTCCATGCTTTACGATATCTTGGGCTATGCTTTGGGCAATGAAGATTGTCATGAAATTTGTTAGCCACATCTTTCTTTTCGTTGTTTCTGGAATTAATTTGTTATTAAACATACTTAGGGTAAAATTCTTATGACATTTAATCGAATGGGAATTTAAATTCCTATTATCTATAAAAAAAAATTATTTTTTTTTATTGGGGAAAGAAACAAGGTGAGATTAAGATTCGTGGTCATAGAATTTGTTGATTGCTTATGGTACATACATGGTTGATTGTTAGGTTTGAGTGGGTAGTTATTTTAATTGATTTCATTCAAGAATTTTTCTATTAACGTAAAGGGTGCGTGGGTTTCTTTGATTTACGTCGTACCAAATTATTTTAATATAGAATGTTTTTTTGATTTTTTGGTTGCTTTTGATTTTGATTCATAGGTGTTTATTCTTTTAAATATAATTTTATTTCTTTTCGCTCTATATATTACGCTTTTTGGATTATATAAATATTGTTTGTAGTATTTTATTTCTTGGAGGGGGTCGTGTTGACCTTGATATTTTACACAATTTGGATTTCCCTCGATTTTGTAAACTAATTTTTGTTTTCTACATTTGTCAAGAAGCAATAAATCTGTCTGACATGGACCTTTAACGTACCAGTACCGAACTTTATATTGTTTTTGCAATTTTCTTATTTCATGTTGAATATAATGGAGATACTTGCCCTTTCTGCCGTTATATTTTATTCCCAATTTCCCTCTCGCGGGTCTAAATTTGGGTGTATTTGCTAAACGTAGTCCGAAGCCCTACGATCCTATGTTGTATTCCCTTAAATCATATTTGACGTCCCATTTTTTCGCGAAGACTTCTTCCCCTGATTTCCTCACAATGAGCATTGCTGCTGAGTATATCACATTTTCTTTTGCGTGCTTTATAGTTATGAATTCTGTATCGATAATTGCTTTGGCCATCGTTCTGAAATGAAAGGTATTTTCTATTGATATTTGTCTAGTTAATTTTTCAAAGATTAATTATGACCATGGTACACTCTAGGTCGAGGTCAAACTACCTTTTTACCGGTATGTCCTCATACATCGGGTACTTATTCGTTCGACGTAATTCGAGTCATCTAAAGCTCCATATTAACCAATAATGAATATATACTTTGAATGGAAAACAAGGTAACTTCAGGTCGAAGTTGAACTACTTTTTCACCGGTGCCACCTTGCACCTGGCTATTTGTGTATTCGAACGTAATTCGATTCCCTAAAGTTCCGTACTCTAGTTTAACGAGTTCGCGCTCGACTTATAACGAGTTCCATATAGGTTTAAAGTGTTGAGACTTTCAAGAAACTACCTTTTTTTGTTAATATATTAACAATATATTTAGATCCCGTGACGTTTACTTTAATTCATAGTTTTACAAATATTAATACACTACTGGTTTATTCATATAATGCACCTTTTAAATCATAATAATAATTGATTTACATAGACATAACACTTCAAATAATATTGGAGGGTTCTTTTATTATTCGTTTCCACGAACTCATTTATATATACAGTTTCTTCCACTAATATTGGGTTTTAATTTCAATATGGGTGCATCATCCGGCAGTATCGCCTTTGAACTTGGAGATGTAAGCATATCGACAAGTCGATAATTTTCCCATGACGATACATTTGAGCTGAGAAACTTGAGTTCATATACTATATCATTTTCACCACCTTCAGGTATATTTAATTACATTAAATACACTAATAATTGGTTTGGGAGGTGCAGGCCCTCCAATGTGACAGTTATGTCATTCCATCGCATATATTGTCGAATGATTTTCCGGCACAACTGAGATAAAGACAATGGGTCATTTATTATTTTCACTACGGAAAAGCTTAAGTTTACGTGGGATTGGCAACAGCACAGTTGCTCACGCACGATTACGTCTAAGCCGGGGAATATTTTGGTTCCAAAATTTTCGTCTTCTTGGAAGAAGTTCAGGGTTATTTTCTTTATGTCTTTATAATGTCTTGGGTTAACTGGAAAAATAGTGGATCCCGTTGAAGGGTTTATTGGATTTAGATACGTGTTATTTACACAGTTGACGTATAAGGCTTTAAGAAAGTTTTCACCTTTTAACATATGTCCTTGGTCTATTAATATGGAGAGAAATCTAATGGGCCAAATTGTGGTTATGTTGTTATCGTCTTGATCGTACCAAATATTGTCGGCGATATAATCAGACAACCTGCTATATTTTGTTGTTGGAATATTTTGTATTAAAATTCGGAAGGCAAGGTTGGCACTTAGTCTGGTGTGTTCGAGTGCTCTCGTCATTGCACGCGCGCTAAAGTTATAATGAACTAAGTTTGCCATTAATCTTAGGATCATTTTTTGTTCTAAGATTGTCCTTCGAGATTTCAGAAGATAATATAGTTTTGGACAGTCGAGATTTTCTACTGTTCTGATAAGTTCCCATTCTTTTAATGAATTTTCAACAAGTCCCCATTCCTTTAATGAATCATTAATGTTATCTACACTATGTCTTTTCTTAAGATTCCATGAGGTTACATTTTCTAGGCGACGATTATTTAATTGTTGATGGCTTGGGTATCTTATCATGATTGCTTTTTTTAATTTATTCTACTAGATTTTAGGTTAATATAAGCAACGTACCTTGTAGCCGCTCGTTTCGGTGTTTCATTAACCAGTGGCCGATGGTTACTTATGTGTCTTATCTGCAAATGTGTTGTTATATAAAATTTATCAATGATTACAAAATAAATGGTTACTTAGTAGTAATATATTTTCAAACTAATTACGTTAATTTATAGCAGTTTAAGTAATGATTACGCAATAGTTAGGCACTTACAATTTGGCGACTCTTGTTAACAAGTATAGCTGTTTAATTGGCCTTTTTAATTTACGGTATTTAAGTTTCACTGGTATCCTTGGGTTCCTCTTCTTGTTTGAGTTGTTCTCCATAAGGAAATGGTGTTTCAAAAATAGATCCCAAGAGTAAAAAAAAAACTTTCGATCTACTTCTGCAACATGACTCCCTCATGACTGAGGATCCATCTAGTTGTTAAGGACTTCCTTGTTATGTAATCGTTACCCGTATCTGTATGGTTGTTCTTCGTAAGGGAATGGTTGTTACGAAAATTGACCCAAAGAATAAAAAGAACTTCGTGTCAACTTCCGGCACACAACTCCCTCGCTACTGAGGCTCCTCTGCCTATCTCTTTCACAGATTCCTTTAAGCGTTAATTTTATTTAGTTAGGCACTTTCAATTAGATGTTGTTTGTTGTTAGTTATAGCTGTTAACCTTGCTCTTATAATTTTTTTGTACTTGATCTTTATTAGACTTCTTGGGTTCCTGATTCTTGTTTGAGTTGTTCTTCGTAAGAAGTACCTTTGCTACGTGTCTTTCCCCGAAATAATCAACAGTGAAAAACACGGAGCTTAAGCACTACCCACGTATCGGAATGTATCCAATATTTGTAACATTTTTGTTACAGTGATTCTTTTAATGGTAGGGGTGAGCTAGGGTAATTCTTGCGGATCACGAAAATAATTTTAGTAACATTTCTGCGTTTCTCTTCCTTTTCTAGTTGTTCATCGTAAGGAAACACTTATCCAGGGCGTCTGCCCACAAAATAATCAACCGTATAACTACGCCCAGAATAAGTATTCCCCACGCATCGGACTCTTGTCCATCTTTATTCCGTATTCTCGTATGGTTGTTTTTGTTGTCATATTGTCTTCTTATGGTAGAGGTGAGTTAGGATAATTCTGGCGGATCACTCTTTATAGGGAGATTTGTTGATTTTCTCATGAGAGTCCTCAGGCCAAGTCTCATGACCAATGGGACGAAACGCACCACAGGTAACAACAGTTGACCGACGGGTCCCCATGTTGTAAGGTTATTTTGCTTAATTGTGGTTTATATTCTTTATTGTTCATCCTTCACATTTATAACTGAGTAGTAGCTTCTCATAGGTAGCCTGAGATAAATCTGGAGGAAGAGGGATATATATACGACTTCCACCCGATTGCCCAAGGCCTCCCACGACTGAGGGTCCATCCATTTGTCAGTTATATTCCTTGTTATGTAGTCACGACTCGTATCTGTATGGCTGTTTTTCATATAGAGCCAGGGCCAAACGGTAACGGATACGGGATGATTGAACGCCGCCTCTATTCCCCCATGGCAACCGCCTCTCATGATTGAGGGTCCACTTGTCGAAGAAGTTTGACGGATAGGCAGTTGTAGTGCTTGTCGAGCGATTTCTTGTTGTGTAATCAAGCCTCGTAATCAAGTCAATAGAATGATGCGTTTTCCGCTCACCCGATAATGGGGCATTAGGTCGATGGAAAATATATCCATCCAGTTTCGACACATTATTGATCTAAGTTTCCAAAAAAATTCTGTCAGGAAGAGTCTCCAGGTTCTACGGGGAGTAGCAAAATCCGATAAGACGTTACAAAATCAAGTCAGCAACAACACTTTACAACACCCGTATCTCCCTCATTTAGTAACTTGTGTAATCTTTTCTTAACAGAAGGTGAGAGTCAAGTACCCGCACGGTGGGATAATATACACCATGCACATCCTTGGCTCTAACCTCCTATGCTTGCGGGTCCATCCGTTTTCACTATCGTATATCGCATGGATATCTGAATTTTCTTCCTATACCATTTTCATAGTATTTCATGGGGTTGTTTGCTGACTATTATTTAATTTTTCTTTTATGAATTAGAATTGCCATTTATATCGAGCTTTTATTAGTTGTCGAGAGTAAAAATAAAAAATAAAAAAAAATTTATTGTTACCATCCGAAAGTGTGGTGGGTATCACTACTGATTTTTAGCTAAAAGTATCTTTACATGGTTTTGAGTGGGTTTTTTGAGAGATTTTAAAAAATTTTTAAGAAATTTTTTTTTATTTACCGTCTGAAGTGTGAGGGGTACCACTACTTATTTTTAGCTAAAAGTATCTTTCACATGGTTTAAGTGGGTTTTTTTTAGCTTAAGTTGTTAAAGAAAGGGTTGTTTTATATTCGCTAGCATATTTCAATTAACGCGATAGCTGTCGATCAATTTGAAATGGTTCTTAAAACTTCACTTAGTATTTAGTGTGGACATTCGATCTCCCTAATTGGTAAGTTCTTGTATACGACAAATTTTTTTTTTTATTTTCTTAAGTATTTATAGATAACCAAGCAGACATTACTCTTTAACAATCTTTTTAATGCGACTATGGTTGTTTTGTATCCTGCCAACGTGAACAATTTTTTATTAAGGCCGTAGTTTGAAGATATGAACTTATCTTTTAAGGCTTTCAAAAATTAGGACATTAAACTGTAACGCATCTTCATTTACCGTCATACTTTATTCAGCTTTGATTATCTTCTATTACGATACCTATTGATTTTGGTTTCTTCAGTTTTGTAATTGCTTAATTAAAGAGAGTTCATTTATTTTATATTGTAGACATTTCTTCCTTAATTGCTTATTCTGAAGTTCTTGTTTAGGTTGAATCGAGTGAGGAGTTTTTGTTGATGTTTACTCAAATAATATCTTTAGCATATGTAGGAGTAAGCTCTTTATTTCAGCGTATTTTAGAATTATGCCAAATTGATGGAATATAAAGGTTTGTTAGTCGAGATTAAGTCTTCCCTTATAAATGAGTTAAAAAGAAAAACACATTCACTTTTTAGGTGTTAACTCATTTTCCCTGTGGCGGAGTTATCGCCACATGGCAGAGGTATTTATTATCAAGCGCGGTATTGCCTAAGAGTTTTGTAGTTTCTCATAAGGCATATAAATTTAATTCTCTTGTATTTCCTAAATGAAAATTAAAGTATATTTACGTTTTTTAGTGAACTCATTGACTGGTTGAAATCTGTTTAACCTAATTTGTATGTAATAATTTACCACAGGATATAATCCTTTTGCTATAAAGTCTTTGGAAATGCGACTAAAAAACATGGGAATCAAATCGAAACGCGTCGTCTAAAACTTGTTTGTTTTAAATTTTTCTGAAAGCAAAATAATTACGTACAAGGAATTGTCTTAAATGACGGTCTTGTAATATTATAAGGTAAAGTATTTTCAATCATAACCCTACTGGGTTGTTGTAGGGCCCGTCGCGTCCCTATATTGGGGGCAAATAGACAGAAAACAGAGCATTAGCCCGATTTTCTCTTCAAATTGCGCGAATAGTTGCGTTTAGTAGAGGTTTTTTTTCTTCTTTATGTGGTCAACGTCTATTACGTCCCACCATTTTGCTTCAGTGGCAGAGATTATGCCACATGGCAGAGATATGATATTATCTAAAATTTTGCAGGGATCTGTTTATGCTTTTTGAATGGGAGTTTTGCCTAAGATATAGGAATTTATTTACTTTATATTATTTTAATATAACTTCTCATTAAGGGTATTTCTCATTAGGTTTAGCGTGAACTAGTCTTGTTTTTTTTATTCCACTCAGAATTCTAAGGGTATTAAACCTTATTTTTATATTTGTCTCAATATTGCATGCTGAAATAGGGTTTTTCAAGCATTCTTCTGAATGACAACAAATTTGAACTTTGTACCGTTGTTACTACTTTACGGGACTGGGATTCCGTTCACCTATTCATAAAATTTATGGCTCCCACTTTCGTTTAATTAATTAAGGGTTACCTTTGACTCACTTACACTTCATATAAATGTTCACTTTTATTTTAATAACTTCAGTTCAAGTCCGTATGTGCCTCAGTGAACACATATTTTTTGAACTTTTAAATGACGTGCATTTCGTAAAGCTTGACTTGAATAATATATCGTTAATTAGTTTACTTTACATTTCTTCATTGGAGGATAAGTTTAGCAAGGATCTTAGGTTGGACCAGTTTATAAGGTTAGTGAGAATTATTAAATACTGTCTTTCACCTTATATGAGCGTTTGTGAATTACGATAATTTTGCGGGATTTGTCTCTTTTGCGAGAACCAATAGAAACTGGAATTCGCTATTTTTTGTAATTTCTCGAGAAATTAGGCTAAAACCGCAGCCTTATTTTTACAGGTATTATGGCGTAGATTAATTTCAAAAGTTCCCTTTTTAATGAAAGGGTTTTGCTTGTTGCATTAATCTTTATTGGACCCTCCTTTTTTAAGGTCTTTTATTTATTGTCTGACTGTTTAAGTAGAATAATTTTCGCTATTATTAACGAGACATTAGGCTAGTTTTACACATTGACATTAGGCTAGTATTACACATACTTATTATTAACGAGACATTAGGCTAGTTTATCATTCTAAATATCATGCCTAATCCTTTTATCTACGAGATACTATATTTTTGGATTTCGATTATTGGCTTTATTCTTTTACTCCTTCTGGTAAGCTATTTTAGTAAACTTCTTGCATTATATGTACATGATATACGACTGATTGCTGGATTGTAAGCGAATAATTTTATTCGTGACGAATTTTGCACTGGCTTTCAGGTTTGTGATTATTTAATTGGGTTACAAAACCTCTCGATAGTTAATGAATTTTCTGGCCTAGGATAGAGTTTTATTTTGTCATTCTTACTGTTACAGGTTATTCTTTTTATACTTTAATTGCGCGTTTCATTCTCGTACGCTTAGATTCGTTTTTCAGATAATTTTGGTTGAATTTTACTGCTGCAATTGTTAGGGTTTTTCTTTTGACGATTATTTTGCCCTTTACCTATCGTATATATTATATAGCCATACAGTACGGCTCTGACTCATACAGTCGGTAGGGTTCCGCTGTTTTTTCTAGCGATGATAAGACTAATGGTTTAGCTAGCCAAGCGTTGGTTGCAATTTTAGTTTATGGTACAACACTTTTTGACAGGAAAAATATTGTCTCTATAGAGGGCCATCAAAAATTGAAAAAAAAAATTGATTAATATTTGTCCTCTTTCTTGCTTTAGTTTCGTCTTATTTGTGACTCACAGATGAGATATTTTATAATTTTATTAACCAATTTCATGCATTTTTTTTACTTATGGAGGGTACCTACACCTGTCTTTCAAGACTATTTAATCTGCGCGAGCGTGATTAGTCTTAGGTTACGGGCACAGTTTGTCAAAAAACAACAAGATGTGTGTACTAACTAGAATGTAGTACTTAACTTGAATTGTAGTACGTAGGAAATTCATTAAACCGACAGTATTACGAGACTAAGACCGTGAAACTACCATTTTCAGGTCTTCTCATGCCCTGCTTATATTATACTGCCCTTGATGTTTTGTTTATGTTTACCAACTTATCTTATTCTATTAGAATTACATCGTATTATTATGGGTTGACACTTACGTACGAAGATTATTATTTTAAATTCTACAATTTGGATTTATTTTTCACGTTCAGGGTTATTGATTTTCTTTGTTTTGCGTCAACTTTCTAGCGCTTATTCTTCTTTTGAAACAGTAAATTATACTTATTTTGTGTATTTTGGCTTATGGCACGCCAAAATATAATCGAAATATAATCAAGTATCGATATATAAGTAAAAGTATATCGAAGATATCATTATTTGAGACCGAACGATATTTTCCAATCTTGCTGTGAGGAGCGGTTATTAAATATTTAGGTAACTAATTCTGCGTTTTGTATGTATTGTTATGGTGCTAATAATAATAATGAAATATTCCTAGGATAAGATTGTACTTTGACCTATCGTCTGAACGGGTAACTAAGATTTCCTATGCCGTAATAATAAAGATACCATATATGTCTTATGACGGAGGTAAATCCTCATCATGTTTATGATAGACCTCCATCACAAGCCATAGTTAGAACATTCTGGAATTTTGTGTTCCATTATATTGTTGGTATGCGGTTTTTGATTTTGGATAGGATATCCGATAAAGTTAATTTGGGAAGAAGTAGGATTGATCCTAAAGGGACCCTCAATATTTCGAACCTCGAAATTCAAAAAAAGAAGATCAAGCCTCTCGAGGCTCGAAACACCAAAAGCCTCCTCGGATCCGCATATGAATACTTATTTTCATGCACTAAATACAATTATATGCCAAGAGATCCTTAGCGATCCTTACGTTTACCTACTCCGGAGGCTGCTCGGGGTTGTCAAAGCTAGGACGGTTGTTCACTACATTTTCTCTTCTATGATTATTTATAGTATAATTATTTATTTTTTTTTATAATTTGGGAAATATTATATTCTGGTCAGCAGAAATATAGGTACTTCTAGTTTAACGAGTTTTCGCTCGTTTTATTAGGCTATTCACTATATTTTATCGCTAGACGCTATATCCTATAAGATGTAACCACTTTACTGTACTAAACTTTAAATTTTTTTTTTAACGACAAAGGGATTTTTACCTCCTTTTTTTTAGTTCAATTAATTGCCATGATTGATATTCCTTAGTTTTCCGTATCTTCTGGTAATGGTCATGTTTCGGGCGTTCCTTGTGGTGCAGAGACTTCTGAGGAATCTTGGCCCGTTGTAACATTTGCTTGGGCGTTGGGGTACTGGGTCCTCATAATTATGTATTTGTCCGTCGGAGGATTTTGTTGAATAGATTCCACTTGGGGTTTGATATGATGATGCCGGGCTTGATTTGGGATTGCAAAATACGCGGGTTGTGATGGTCCTTCGTTGTAATCGTTAGCAAGAATATTTTCTAAATGGGGATTGAGGGGTAGGTCAATTTCATTGGTAAAATATGTTGCCACCATCTTCTCTAAGTTTGAGCAGAAATCTCTTTGTTTTTGTAATTCTCTAGCAATTTCGGTTTGGTTTTCCTTCAGTTGTTTCTCTACGTTGTCCTGTTGTAGTTTAATTATTTCTTTATGTGCTTTTAAGTGATCGTATTTATGTTGTAAGTCTAAGAGCTTTATTCGTTCGGGTGCCAGAACTTCTTGTATCGCTATTGTCGCGGATAGAACAGTACTTCTTCTGTACTCTTGCACTTTTTTGCCAATTTTTTGAATTTTATTGTATAATACTTGTAATTTTAGGACCTTGTCGGGGTAATTATATCCCTTAACAAGCGTGGCGTCGCTTATTGATTCCATTTCGCTCTGGATTTTTGCGGTCTGCTCTTTAATCTCCATAAACTGGGTCTCGATTAATTTATCCATTTGTTTGGTTACTAGGATTTCATTTATTTTTTTGTTCATTTTTTCTTGGGAAGCCTTAACTTCACTAAGAGATTTAAGCGTGGCTTCCATCATATTTTTGATTTTCAGCCTTTCAGTTATCAATAGTGCCAAAGCGTCTAGAAGTTTCGATCGTATTTGAAATAGCTGGTCCATATTCGTTCTGTCTGTAATGGGGTGACACTAGGTATTTTCTTTTTGGAGGAAGGTTTGAACAATTCTTGTTTTGGTTCTATCTTCAGGGTTTTCTTTTTTATCAATCCGGGATTCAGTTCATCTGGAAAAATTAACTATTAACTTCTTTCGACCTTTTATGGGTAGCTTTCATTGAAATGTCTTATTTATCTACCTTTGTTTTTAAGGTTTTTTTTTCAAGCTGCTCATTTTGTCTTAATATTACTTTACGAGTTTTTTGGGGTACCTGATCCCTAGACGTATTTCCATTTATCTGGTTTTTTACTTACTCTGCCAGATTTTGTGGTAACTTCTTGTTCGCTTTCTGGTGTTTTATTCTTTTTTGACTTTCCCATAGAGATTAAGTCAAATTTCTTGTACGATTTTAATAGGAATTTTTGACCTTTTACTTTAGCCGCCTTTGCATGGGCTGCGGCAGAAGCCGGTTTTCGTTTTTGTGCGTCTTAGGGCTCATCAGTAGCTGATTCATCATCGGATTCATTAGAACTAGTTCCTGATGATTCATCATTGGGGTTTTCGGGAGTGGCCCTTTGCAATTTAGGGGTATCTCCTGCCCTTGCTTCATATATTTCGTCTCCTTTTGAAGTAGAGGGTTTATTTTCCATTTCCTCGCGCTGAAATCCTGTTTCGGGGGAGTTAAAAGATTCTTGGGAACTCTGGGAGGAGTTAAATATTTTTGGAGAATGTCTCTATTGTTTGAATGCCATATCTTCTGGGGGGTGGGGTATTTTTTGTAACAAGATCTGTTGCCAGGAGGTTGATTCATTGGGTTTGACTTTGGATACAGTTATGTGATGGTATTGTCCTAGATTTTCTTCTTCAGGGTGTTCCTGGGTCCAAGGCAAGGTACTTTGTCTTGTTTTTATATGATAGTTGGTAATATCCATAGCTTCTCTCAAATTTTTTATATTTCCTTTGTTTGTATCCCTGGTTGGAGTCTTCCTTATTTTTGCACCCGGGGTTTCCATAGCTCTGTTCAATTCATCCTGCAACGATAGGGGTCTTTCTATCGGGGTTACTGGGATACCATGTCATCAGGAAATCTCTTGGGAGGACATGGGTCGAAATACTATCGGGGAAAAATTGGGTTTTTGGGGACAGCATATAATCTAATTCTTCCGAGCTTTCTGATGATGAACTTTCTGGACCTTTTGGGGTTCTTACTGGCATGGGTATCAAGGGTTTTCTTTTAGTGACGACTAAATTTTTCATGGCTAAAAATTCTTCAAAATTTTCCTCGTCGCTATGATTCTCGAAATAGTTTTGTTTGAAATTGAAAGATTTTAACTCGGCTAGTCTTGATTTAGGGAACTCATTTTCCGCGTTTGATGAATCTGAAGATGAGTGTTTGGGTGCCCACTTAATTGGGTATTTGGCTCCTTTTATACGGCTAACATGTGCCTTGTATGTTCTTCCGTTGTCCGGGTTTATCATTTTAAAAGTAAAATCATTGTCGTATTTTTTGATTATCCTGTAAGGTCCCGAATACTTATTGCAAAGTTTTTTGCCTTCTAGCTTAGCTTCATTTTTTAAATATACACAGTCGCCTACCTTAAAATTTATGTTCCCTTTGACTTTGGATTCGTTTCTCAACTCTTGGTTCATCTTACATTTTTCTAACTCTTGTCTAACTATTTTATAGGTTTTCCTCATTCTATTTATAAAATCTTGCTTATAGTCTTCTGTATTATTGTAATACTGCCTGGATTCTATAATTTCCTGATAAGGTATTCTAAAATCGCGCCCAAATAAAAGAGTAAATGGACTTTCTTTAGTCGTTTCTGAATAGGCGGTATTAATTACATTGGTTAAGTAAGGTAGATACAGATCCCAATCGTTTCGATTGTCTTTTGTATAAATACTCAAGACATTGGAAAATACTTTGTGCCTATTTTCAATTTTTCCATTAGCTTGGGGATGGTAGGGAGAGGTTAATAATTTTTCTATTTTAAAGAAACTCATTAAATCTCTTGTTACTTTAGAAACGAAGTTAGTTCCGTTATCACTAATAATTTTGTTAGGGATTCAAAATTTTAAAAATATTTTTGCTAACGCTTTACTTGTGGCATATGCGCCTTGATTTTTCAATGGTTTGGCAAAAGTGAAGCCGGTAAAGTGGTCTATCACTGACAGAACGCAAGTATGACCTCTGTTAGAAACAGGTAGTCCTCCGCTCGTATCATATAGGTCGAATGAAACGATATCGAAAGGAAACCTCGCTACTGGCACTCTTCCCATCGGGGGATTAGGATACGTTTGGGGATTTTTCCTTAAATTACACGCCTCACAGGTACTTATAAAATCTTTAAGTTTCGTTAACGCCCACGGTACATAAAAATATAGTTTTAACTTGTGAAATGTTTTGGTTATTCCTAAGTGTCCACCTATATCAGAATGGAAATATTCAAAGGCAGGTATTATTAAGCTTTGGGGGAGTACTGGGATTATTAAGGTTTGATTTCTATTTGTTTAAACTGTTACTATCCTGCAAAGGATTTCTTCGTCCAAGTCATAATAAAAATTGTCTATTTCCCTTCTCAGGGTTCTGAACTTATCGGGGAGATTATCGGGATTCACAAAATAATTAATGAGAGCCAAACACATTTCATCCTTGGCTTGGTTTCTTTTAATGTTAGCTATTGATAAGCGGCTATGATTGACTTCGTCTCCTTCTATTTGGACTTTAGGTTTATTCTTCTTGTGTTTTCGTTTACTGGAATGAATGGCGTTCATTTGTTTAGTTTCATTGTCTGAGGAGTTATTTTAAGGGGATCTACTTAGGTAGTCACAGGGGGCATTTTGTTTACCGGTCACATGTTCAAATTCGTAATCTAGATCTTGGATTTTCATTATCCATCTAGCTAAGATTCCAGTTGGATTTTTGAATGTGCTTAGGTACTACAAGCTTTTATGGTCCGAACGTAGCTTAAACTTTCGTCCCACCAAATAATGTCTGAATTTGTCTAAATGGTAGATTATTTATAGTAGCTCCAATTGCGTTGCAGAATAACTTCCTTCGCCTTTCGATAGAGTTCTACTTGAATAGCATATTACTTTCTCTATATACTGAGGGGTTTTTTTTTAGGGGATCAGGGTAGTTTTCTATAGGGATTAATTGGGAAAGGATTGCACCGATGCCCGTAGCTGAGGCGTCAGTGGTAACCACGAATTGACCTTTTTCAAAGTCTGGTAGGGACAGTACTGGTTCAGAAATAAGTGCTTTCTTGAGAGTATCTAATGAAGTTTGAGCTTCATTCGACCAGGTGATATTTTGGTGGGTCCCTTTAGTCAGGTCCGTTAAGGGTTTTACAATTTGGGCGTAGTTGCGTATGAATTTTCTAAAATAACTTGTTAAACCAATAATGCCTCTTAGTTGTTTTATAGTTTTTGGCGGTTTGAGGTTTTCTACGCATTTTATCTTTTCGGGGTCTGGGGATATTTGGCCTTGGGTCACTATCATTCCTAAAAATTTTATTTCGGGTTGAAGTAAATTTACTTTTTCAGGTCTACATTTTAGATTACCCTCTCGGAATTTTTTGAAAACTTTGGTCAGTGTTTTTAAATGGTCTTCTGGGGTTTCTCCTACACAAATCATATTATCCACAAAATGGATAATATTTTCTATACCTCGCAATAAGTTTAACAGTGGTCTACATAGTGCACTTGAACTAGTTTTGAGTCCGAAGGGTACTCTTAAATATTCATAAGAACCACATTCCGTCGTCGAAAAGGCCGTTTTATAAACGTCATTATCTGCTATCTTAACCTGATGATAACCTTGTGTGAGGTCGACAGATGTAAAAAATTTTTTTTGTTGAAATGGAGTCTAGGATTTCATCAATTCGGGGCAGGGGAAATTTGCCACTAACTACCTGCTTATTTAAGGCTCTATAATCTACTACAAGTCTAAGGTCCTTGTTCTTTTTGGCACTAGTATAACAGGGGCTGAATACGGGCTTATACTTGGCCGTATAATATTGTTTCTTTCTAATTCGGGGATTTTATTTTTTAACCAATCTTTATAGGGATAAGGGATGCGATTGGGCTTTTTAGCTACAGGCAACCCTGTAGTTCGGATAGAATGTTCATAGAACGGTATCAATCCAATATCTTCTTTGCATGTGGAAAATATATCTCTAAAATTCCAGAGCAATTCACATAATTTTTCTTTTAATTGCGTATCTTGGATATGATCTAATTTAAATTTTTCTAAAAATTGGGATTTTGTTAGTGGGTACCTATTCTTTGGATTACTAACACCAATGCTATTAACTAAGCTTTCCTTGGAGTTTTTCCATTTGTTTAGCTCGTGTTCAGAAATCACTTGTATTTCAACGAGGCAAGTTTCCTTTTTTAATGTAATCGTATCATTTTCATGTGCATTGGTCAACCAAAT
This sequence comes from Artemia sinica, assembly GCA_027921565.1. NCBI lineage: Eukaryota > Metazoa > Arthropoda > Branchiopoda > Anostraca > Artemiidae > Artemia > Artemia sinica. Next base: position 46,128,145 of record CM051265.1, read on the forward strand.
GAAACCTTCTCCTTTCTCATATAAAATGATCTGTTCTTCACAAAACAGATTTTCGGGGATTTCTTTACACGGGGATGCAAACCAAATTTCGGAATTGTCGTTTACGGGGGTGACCATTTGTGAAATTTGAACTCTTTGCATTGTTTTTGGGGGGATTTTTGTTTTACGCACCGCGAATCCATAATATTTTTCTTCCGAGTTATTTTCTATTAAGTTAAGATTGGCGCTTGGTTGCGTCAAATCTTCCGCTTTTGGGGTTGGTTGTAAGGGGACAGTACTTGGATTTATTATTTCATTCCATAATTCAGCTATTTTCTTTATTTCTGTTTGTCTATACTCCTGCATTTTCCTTATTTTCGTTTTTATTGACTCGATCCATTTGCTGCTTGATTTTCTCCCACAGGACAAGAGATGGGGTACAAAAGATTTTATTCTATTCACTGTTGCTTCCCCTCTCTCCACGCGTTGGAGAATAGGATCGTATGGATACACGAGTCTGTTATTTGCTATATCTAATAACACTTAATTAGATTTTAAAAAATTAGCACCAATTATAGCCTCATATGGGAAATTCTTGCATATTATGAAGTTTGTAGGAAAGATTCTATTATCTTTTGTCGCATCTAAGCATATGGAGCCTATTGCTTCCAGTCTATGTCCTGTGACACTAGTTAAACTGGGAATATTGAAATTTTTCCTTCGCTTAATATATACTGGTAGTCTATTAAATACATTCGAGTTTATTATGTTAACTGATGCACCGGAATCTATTAACGCTTTGAAATTAATACTTGCAACACCAAAATTATTTAATATAGGTAATATGTCATTATTATCACTTAAAGAAGGTACAACTACTGGAAGGGACCTTTAAAAAATACTGGCCTCCAGGGTCCCGGTTAATTTTCTTGGGGGCCTGATTCGTTTCCCTGTGCACTTATTTGATAAGTGGGTGTTTGACATTGGGGTTCGGAGGGAATTTCACTTGCTAGGGAAGTTCCAAGTTGATTGACGTTTGATTGTCTTGGTTGCCACGAATTGTTGCGTGGGTTGGAATTTCTTGTGCCGACGGCTCGCGGCATTTGTTAATTTTGTATTGACGAAAAATTTCTTTCGTTTCCCGAAAAATTTCTTTCATTTCCCGTCGGCAAGAAATATCTTCTGTCATCGCTCGTATTCCTATTAAATCTAGTCGGATACACTGTCCGTGAATTAAATTAGTACATGTTTTGTCGCGTATTTGGGTTGGGGAACCGATAATTATTTTGTCGGTTGAGGGAAGGATTTGAATACGCAAATCCTTGTTGGTAGGGGTTGCGGAACGGTGGGAGGCGCGGGGGGTTATTTCTATAACTTCCTGACCCATTGGCATTTATGTTTGTTCTCCCGAACAAACGGTTATTAAAACTGGGGGTTACTGGTGTATAGTTGTTTCTCGTACGGCATTCCCTGGGAATATGTCCATGTTTATTACATGCATAGCATATAATTGGGGGGTTTTTTACGTAGTTTGTCGTGTTCGTGGGTAAAAAACGCACCGTTCTTTGCCTGGTAGGGGTTGGAGATCTATTTTGGTTCGGTTTGGGTGAAGTATCTCTCGAAAAGAATCCTGGGGAAATTCCTCGTGATTGTCCCGGAGTTGAATTTTCTACATTATTTATTCTTGACTTATTGTGGTTTGCCACAATCGAGTCAATTTCGATCATTCTCTCTACTTCCTGGACTGCTAGCTCTAAAGTTTGAATATTCTTTGATATTAACATTCGGTACAGTTTGGGGCTCAATCCTTGCATGAAAGCATTTAGTACAATTTTATCATATAAAGGACCAGATTCTTTCCCGTATTTAGCTTCAATAGATACCATTACTTTGTGCAGATATTCTCTAACATTTTGGGTTTCGTCGAAACACACAGTTCCGTGCTTTAATTTTTGTGTTGAACTAGTTTCAACAAATCTTTCTTGGAACGCTTTTAGCAATTTTTCTATTGAGTTTACTGGAAGGTAATCTTCCCCTATTGTATTTTCTATTTGTTTTAAGAATGTTAGTGCTTGCCCCTTAAGTCTCATTAACAACATGCCTACTAATGATTTTAAGTCCGTTTGAGTCACTTCTACGAATTGGTTTAATTGGATAATAAATTCATCTACATCTGAATCACCGTTATATGATGGGAGGGATTTTGAAATTTCCACTGTTTTGGCAATGAGGTTTTGCTTTAACAATTGTTCGTTTTGATCTAACGACATTTTGTTTTTTTCAAAATAAATTAAAATTCGGCACTGGTTTTATTTTTTGATATAACTCAAATTTGACTCGTCTAAATTATATTTTTGTTACTATTTTAAGGGGACTTAGGCTTAATAAAATATTGCACTTCAAAGCATGCACAAAATATGGCACTTTAAAGCATACACAAAATATCGCACTTTCCCTATGCGTAGTATTTCTCAATAATCTTTTTTGTAGAAAATTTTGTCCTTGTGTTTTGCTCCTTTAAACAGGCCGCGCCAATTCTAATGGGGGGGGGGTTTCAATGAAATGTTTTGTAATGGTTAAATGGAGTTTTTTTCTGTTATTTCTCTATATATACGTATTCCAATGGGGTTTTTTAATCAATTCTTTGATTGGTGTTTTGCGAGCCTACTACCATAGTAGAGGGGGGATTAAATCAGTGATTCAAATGGGGAGCAGTTATTAGTGGCTATACTGAGTCGAAATCAGATTGAAAGGATTCAGGTTCCCTTGAGAGCGATTTGAGCCACAAGGACAAACTATCTTGAGAAATACTAACATAAAGAGAATAAAATAAAAAAAGTAATGTATTTATTTTTTACTCACATGATCAGTACAAAGCTTGACGGGAATATCGAAGGCACTTCGCAGTCAAAGACACTAAGATAAAGTTGTTGACTGGGGCAATACAAGTAACAGATAATTCACTAGTAATAAATGTTTTTAGAGGTTCATTCTAATTGCAAATAGACTGACACAAGACTGTTTCTAGGTTCACATAAAACTGATCATAGATTCATAATAGACTGATAGTCGACTAATTCAAGACTGAAAATAAGACTAAAACTAACTTGCTAAGTTCGAAAGTACTATATTCTGCGATTTCGCCTAAGGTTACGTTCAGGCGTTGCTGAAAAGCACGGAACACTGGTTCTATTGGTTCTGATTCTATGTCCTCTATTACTATTGGACAGTGATGTACCAATCAGCTAGTCGATTTTAACTAACTTTTGATACGATTTATAACTCTTTAAAACTTCACTTTGAAATTCTTCTTAGCCGAATAAAGTTTTTACCTTATAATTAGAGCGAACTACACAGTTCTACATTGTATCTTAAGAAACTATTTTTTAAAGCTTTACCTTGTAATTACAGCGGACTACATAGTTTTACTTTTGTATCTCGAAAAACTATTTTTTAAAGTTTTTACCTTGTAATTACAGCGGAATATTTAGTTCTACTTTTGTATTTCGAGAAAATATTTTTTAAAGTTTTTACCTTGTAATTATAGCGGAATACATAGTTTTATTTCTTATCTCAAGTAACCGTTTTATTGTATAATAATTCCTACTATCTGTTGATCGCTTGAAAATTCAAACTCAAGATTTAGATTACATGGTTGGTTGCATGTCATGTAAAATTGGTCATGCTGAATATTTATTGCCGTTACCTTTTTTGTGAGAACGATTTTTTCATAGAGTTACAATTGTAATACAATGCTTCGCTACTTTTTAAGTTTGATAATTGAGTATTACTTGAATTCTTTGGGTTTATATTCTGGGTGATTTTATTTTACTTGGAACGTTTCGGGGTCTTGAAAATTGATTCCATTACATAATTGTAAGTCGTTGTAAATTTACAAGCAAAAGCACTTTAAATCTAACGAAATATTTGCAAGTAGTAACCTTTTATTAGGGCTCATCAGAAGAATACCATCTGCCTAAATGGGTTTTAACGCTTTACTTTCTTTACCCGGCACGGTGGAGCGTCTACCATAGGCTCTTTTATGGTATCCCTATTTTATGTAGAACTTGTGAAATATATGCATACTAGTAAAATTTTTCTAGAAAGACATAAAAAATAAGATTAGTTCTATCCTTAATGGAATTCCATGGGTCAATGAAACTTAAAAACAATTCTGGAATAATGAAAAACTCTATGGGCCAGACGTGAATTATAAAACAGGGTGCTTTATTGATTTCTGGCACCAATTATAGATTTAAAGTCCTTCAAGATGGTCTAGAAACTTTGTACAAACACGAAAATTCCAAAAGAAAAATGAAAGGAAAGTTTATTATAGAGAAAACAATTTTTTTAAATTGCCAACTAATTTTATTGGCAGAAAAACCTCTTAAAATCAGTTTTTGGCTAAGCGTTTGACATTTAATTTTAACATCTGTGTAATTACTGCAAATTCTTGCATACCTAAATAGTTGGGAATAATAAGCTCAATAAGTAATATTTGAATGTATATTACTTTCGAGGAAACAGAAATTAATTAATTTAAAATTTATAGCATCAGTTTTATTATATATTTTAAAAGCTAATTTATTACTATCTGACATATTAATATTTAAATATAAGAAACGGTCAGAGTGTCCTGTCCCATAGCTAGGCTGCAGAATTAACTCTATTGGATAAATAATTTTTTGAAATCTCCATAAATTCCGCGCAATTTATTACCAAGAGATCATCGAGATATATTTTATAATTTGAAAGGTAATATATTACATTACTACTAATATTTTACTATTTCACTAATATTATACTAATATTTTATTATTTTTATTTATCATTTCTTCAAATTCTAATTGACTTAAAAACAAGTCCGCTATTAATGGACTAGCATTCCCATCCATAGGAACGCCAATAATTTGTCTATATAAAGTACCGTTAAACCTTATAAGAGTATTGAACAAAACAAAGTCCAGTAAATCATATATCATGTCCAAGCTGTAACATCTTGAACTAATAGTACTTTTATAGAAATTCGTCCATCAGGCTTTTGCTTATTAAAATACTATTTTCAAAAATCCAATATTAGACCAAAGAAAAGATTTGTTACTGACTGTTTTCAGTTTTTCGAATACTAAATTAAGTGACAGATTTGTTTACAGAGTAGTAAAATCAGATGAATCGACTCTTTTAGCTGAAACCATAGCCAAAAAGTCTATCACTTGTAACGAATTACTAAAACTCCAATATGGATTAATATTAGAAAAATTTTTAATCCCAGAGCAATATGCTGTAAATTTATTAATAGTTTCTCCTAAAATTATAGATAGGTCAATGGCCGCGATTCTGGTTGGAGACCTCACTGCCCCAGCAATAAAGCGTGGTTTAGTTGGATTTTTATGAAATTTCACCGTCCAATCTAAGAAAGGAAAGTTTTATCATTATCATTAATTTTAATATTGATTTTTTTTCAAAATTCTGTCTTCTCTATTTTCAATGAAACTGTTAGCCTATCCTCTAGAGTAGCCTTTTCATATGTATTTGTTGTACGTAACTCTTTTGATAAAATATCACAAAAGAGTTTCTGACAAATTATGGCAAAATTATTACTAGCTTTATCAACTGATACAATTATAAATTCAGAGTGTATATTAGCTATTGCTTGTTTCATATTAGCATTATAAAATGTTAAATTATTCTTAGAATTATTTGGATTAATTTTATATATTTTATTCCGTGAAAATTGTCAAAATTAGATTCATCCAATTTTGAAAACTTCTTTAGTAATTTTCTCCTTCTTGCACCATTTATCAATACATAAATTTAAATCATTTTTTAATCCACTAAAAATACGTGCTGGTTTTGTGTGGTAGGAAAGACGAAATTTAAACCCCATCTTTATTATATTTTGAAGATCAAGATGCTTTATAATGAGAAAATCCCCTGTTACCACATGCTCGTAGGTTTGATTCACAGATGGAAAAAATTGCTTGCCATTACAAACAGGTTTCCAATTGCTCTTCTTTTCAAGTTTTTAATTATCAAATTATAGTTAAAAATCATTTGACCTATCGTTTTTTAGAATTTCACTATTCTAAAGGCACTATTCGGGGAGTGAAGGGCACGTTTAAGATTCCAGGTAAATTCATATTTTCTGTTTTTGGTACTAAAATTAACTGACTAATATAATCTATTATTCTTATTAACAATCTTATCAGGTTTATTACGATTTGAAATAAATTTTGTTTTAGCTAAAATGCAAACTGCATCATAAATTAATTTAGTTTTAGAAATACATGTTGTATTATTTTATGCAATCCAGAATAATTTTATTAAATTATTCCTTGATTACTTACTTAAAGATTTGATTAAATCAGCCATACAACAAGTCTCAAATATCTGACATAAATCGATTAGAAATACATTTAAATCCAAATAATTCTTTATATTTTTTCCTATGTCCTCTTCACGGGTTTTTACGTTTAGTGGGGGCAATTAAAAGAGGGCTGCTCAGTTAAACCATTAATATAGTTAGCAGCTACATTGGATATATCCACATATTTTACTACTCGATCATGTAGCCCAAAAGGAGCTATACGGAGAGCATGGATCCAATGATCTTCTCATCTGCGTAAATTATTATTTTTCTCTTCTTTAGCAGAGTTCTCTAAGTCCAGCTTTTCAAAAATTGTAATAGTTAGATTAGATAACGAGTAAGTACCATTATTACAATGTTGACCTAGATAATTATTAGTTTTTTTTCCGGGTAATTGTAGTTCTATGTCCCGAAAATTTCTTATTTATATTGTTAAGTTTCCCCCACATGTTGTAAATAACAATTTTTACATTCTAGTAAATAAATAATATTAGTTGTTTATAATTTACATGACCATTTAATAAACATTGAAGCTTTTTATTATATAAAGTGCTTTTAACACAACTTCAAAGGATAAAGTAGTCTCGGCAAAGAAAACAACAACGATTAAACTTTCTAATATTCGGCAGACCCCTTTGAATATTGTTATCACCATTCTTATTATTATAAAATCAAAAATCAAATAAAACCAAAACGATAAGCAAGACGAAATCCAAAATATATCCAGAAGCCAAGCCAAAATTCTGCAATTAATAAGGCTATTCCAGCTAACTATAAAAAAAAGCTAAATAGAGCCATAACTTCAAAAACACTACCCTAAATAGAGCTTTAGCTTCAAACATTAATACTACCATCTTAAAAAATAAATTGGCCAAATAATCATCAATATCAGGTGAAAAACCTGGACCAGGATTAAGGTCCGCCGCGGAAGAATTTTTTGGTTATTCCTCCACCAGCACTAGATCCAACCTAGATTCATATAATGCTTTAGAGGTAATTACTTGGCTAAAAAAGGAAAGAGAGAGAAGCAGAAAACAACTATCATCCTAATCTAGCAATTGAGATAAGTGAGCACTTGAATGAGGTCTTAACCTTACTCATCTATCCAATTTGCTTAATCATAACAGTGGTCTTTGTTTTTCTACAGTTCAAATTATTAATGGCTTGAGAATCTTTGACATGAAACTTGAGAATTTGTGGAAGTGTGTCCATTACTGAAATAGGAGGATTCTCTTTGGCAACCCACGCAGAAAAGGCCAATAACAGCTTTACACTCTAGTCACGATAACTTTTATGTTCGTCCACTCTTTCAGAAAAGCTTGCACGGTCGGAAAACGAAGCCTAGTTTTTTTTTAGCAGTCATGGCTTTCGCACGCTCTGATTCTTGGCCTCTATTATCATGACGAAGCATAGCGGTTTTGCTATCCTTTAGCACCTTGCAGCAGTACTTGCAGTATGCTTTACTCGGATCTATTTGATCTGGGGCTAGCCAGTCCCTAAGCAAGGGGTCATTCATCCTTTTTTTTGGAAAAACTTTGAGAATAAAACTTCTTTGAGTTGCCTCTATTACCAATGGATTTTTGGTCATTGTTTTTCTTTTTTGACCACCGTTTCTCTTATCATTCTTTTTCGCTTTTTAGTTTCTAAATCTATCACGTCAGATAGTTCAGACAAATCAAAGGAATCAGACTCAAAATCGTCTGAGCTACCTGAATAACGAAAAAATTCACTGGCACTATCATTATCTTTAGATCCAGAACTCTTTTTGGGTCTTGGGATGGACTGAATAACATCTGAGTTTGAAACTTCTAAAGCAGTAGCGACACAGCTAACAAGCACTGTCGATTAATGAACCGGGACACTAATGTTGCCTGACGGAGTGTTTGGGCTATTTTCATTCTTTTTAGCAGACTTCTTAAAGAAATCGAAAAGATTCTTATTCTTTTTGGCATTTGAAGCTTCCATGTGGCCTTGGTGTTTCTTTTTTTTACAAAAAATGATGTAAGTATAAGTTTTCACGTATAGCATAACGGGGTAGGGCAGGGTCTACTCAAAAGACAGTCAACTACTACTACTACTAACAACAACTCACCGCAGCACCAAGCTGCCTGAGGCCAATACAGCTGCACGCGTTCCTCCTCCATTGCCAATCTATTTAGTGCCTCCTTTTTTACACCCTCCCAGGAAGTTCCCATTTTCTTTAAATCTTTCTTAATGACGTCCTATCAGCCCAGACGAGGACCACCTGCTTTCCGTTTAGCCCTAGACCGTTGGCCGAAAATAACTATCTTCGGTAATCTGTCATACTAATGCATGTGTCTGGTATACCATACAAGGATAAAACCTTTCCTAAAGCTCTTCTATGAACAGAATCGAACGCTTGCTCATAATCTATAAAACTGAGGACCAAAGGTGTTTGACAACTCAGGCACTTCTCAATTATTAACCTAAGAGTCAAAAATTTGGTCGACACATCCTTTACCTTTACTAAAACCACACTGTTCATCTCGTAAAACTTTGTTTACGGCATCTTAGTCTAAAAAGTATCATAATACTAAGTATTTTGCTACCTACAGAGATCTGACTAATGCCTCGATAATTATCACACTCACTTTTATTACCTTTCTTATAAAGTGGCTTAATTAAGGCTTTCCTAAAATTTTTATGTACTTCCCCTTTTGCAAAAATCATATTCATAATCTTCATTAACTTATTTCTAACCTCAGAGCCACCATATTTAAGAAACTCATTTACGACCCTATCAGCACCTGGCTAATTCTTCCTCACAAAAAAATATTCCTCCACATCCAAGGTATCACAAAATTTTTCATTTTCCTCTATATCTTTTCCTGCAACTCTATCTCAGCTTTGCAAATTCTCAAAATGTTCTTCACTTCTCTCTTTAACTCTTTCCTTATCGCTAATTGTACTTTCCAGCTAATTGTACTGGATTTACTACTCCTTCTCAATTTATTAATAGGCCAGTACAATATTTTATTATTATGCCAATATTTTACTATTATTTTACTATTATTAGCTGCATCTTCCAGATCCTCGGTAGTTTTATCCATAGCCTCCACTTTACACCTCCTTAGTTCATATTTTAATGCTTTCTCCACTTTCTTTACATTCCTTTCGTTTTTCATATGATCTGTCACTCAGATAATTCTTCTACAAGTCCTTTCTCCTTTCTATTAATTAAAAAAACTTTTTCTACAAAATAAGTTTTTCAAAGAAAAGTAAAGAACACCATTAAACAAAAAATTAGAAAAAATAAAACCAAATAATCTACCAAGCGTGAAACTATCACAAATCAGCATCAATAAATAAATGAAACCCAAAACGAACAGAAATTACAATAAATAACCGAGTCAAACTCAAAACCAGCAAAAATTAACATAAGTTGGGCGCAAAGCCCCTATGCCTTCCCAAGGCCAGAACAAAATTGGCACTTTACTGAAAAAAATATAAATTTTTATACTTTTATAAGTTTAATAAATCAAATAATATTAACATTTTGATTACTAAAAATCAGTATATGTATTTTAAACTGGCAATGCACATTCATTTATATTGACATAGTCTTTTCAGGGAAAAAGAAAATAATAATTTAAATCTTTTCGTTTTTTAACACTTTATAGTTTGGCCTGCTATTTGTATGCTGGAGAAAAATTTTCAGCAATTTTTCACAACATACACCCTTTTATAAATCTGGGCACAAATAGTAGTGTTTAAATTGGTTTTATACCTTGTCTAGTTGACCTGAAATGGAAAACTTGATACCATTCGCAAAAAATAAACTGTTTAATTTCTTTGATAGCTTAGATACACTTACGCTATTTTGATTTGGTTAAATTTTAAGAGCAGAAGTAGCCCCGAAAGTTTGAACATAATACCCTCAGTCGTTCTTGGGATACTGCTGAGATGCCTTATTGGGAATTAGCATTATCACAGTGCATTTTGATTTAATCTTAAGGCAACATTTAGTTTTAAAAAATAATGGGCAAATGGGAGGGTGGGCGTGGTAGGGTGGGAGTGAAAGGGGGATTACTTTCCCTCCAATCACTTTCGACTATTAAAAAGGGCATCATCTCTTTCTATTTTCAATCGAATCAGCCCTTTTCGAAGTTCCCACGACAACTCCTTCGATACTAAGTGCACTGGTCTAAACAACAACAACAACAAATATATCACTAATCACTTTCGACTATTAAAAAGGGCACTAGCCCTTTGAATTTCAATTTGAATGAGCCCTTTTTTCAAGTTTCTACGACAAATATTTCAACGAAAACCTTATATGCCCCCTGGGCATAACTCATAACCCTTGCCCTGAGGGTTGTGGGGGAGTGTCCTCTTCAAAAACATATTTTCTATCTGGAAATCAACTACGCTAAACAAAATGGCTATCTCAAAATTTTCATTGGATGTGTTTGGGGGAATGACGGTCGTGGGAGGGGGGGGCTATTTGCCCTCCAATCACTTTCGACTATTAAAAAGAGCACTAACCCTTTGAATTTCCAATCGAATGACCTTTTTTGAAGTTTCTACGACAATGCCTTCTATAAAAACCTTATATGCACCCAGGGCATAACTTAAAACCCTTGCCCTGAGGGCTGTGGGTGAGTATCCTCCTCAAAAACATATTTTTTTTATACCTTGAAATCAATTACGTTGAACAAAATGGCTATCTCAAAATTTTAATTGGATATGACTGGGGAAATGATGGACGTGGAGGGGGGTAGTTTCCCTCCAATCACTTTTGACTATTAAAAAGTGCACTACCCATTTGAATTCCCAATCGAATGAGCTTTTTTGAAGTTTCTACGACAACACCTTCTATAAAAACCTTATATGCCCACAGGGCATAATTAATAATCCTTGCCCTGAGGGTTGTGGGGGAGTGTCCTCCTCAAAAATATATTTCTACCTGGAAATCTACTACGCTGAACAAAATGGCTATCTCAAAATTTTGAGTGGATGTTTTTGGGGGAATGAAGGGCGTATGGGGGGGCTAGTTGCCCTCCAATCACTTTCGACTATTAAAAAGGGCACTAGCCCTTTAAATTTCCAATCGACTGAGCTTTTTTGAAGTTTCTACGACACTGCCTTCCTTAAAAACCTTATATGCCCCCAGGGCATAACTTAAAACCCTTGCTCTGAGGGCTTTGGGGGAGTGTCCTCCTCAAAAACCTATTTTCTATCTGAAAATCAATTACGCTGAACAAAATGGCTATCTAAAAATTTTAATTGGATATGACTGGGGAAATGATGGACGTGGATGGGGGTAGTTTCCCTCCAATCCCTTTCGACTATTAAAAAGGACACTACCCCTTTGAATTTCTAATTGAATGAGCCTTTTTTGAATTTTCCACGACAACGCATTCTATAAAAACCTTATTTGCCCCAAGGGCATAACTTATAACCTATACCCGGAGGGCTGTGGGGGAGTGTCCTCCTCAAAAAAATATTTTCTATTTTGAAATCAACTAAGCTGAACAAAATGGCAATCTCAAAATTTTGATTGGATGTAACTGGGGGAATGATGGGCGAGGGGGGGGGCTAGTTGCCCTCCAATCACTTTCGACCATTGAAAAGGACACTATCCACTCCAATTTCAAATCAAATGAGCCCTTTTCAAAGTTTCTACGACAACTCCTTCGATACGATGTGCCCGGCTGAAGAAAAAAAAACACATTGTGCCCACATCGTTATTTACTTAGGCAGTGGTAGCGCGCTCCCTATGATTAAACATAAAGCCTTTTCATTAATATCCTTAGCTGTAGTCCCTGCTTTCTTCCCTAAGACACCTTCAGCAACTTCACAAATCTTTTTTTCTAAAATTTTTCCAACCATCTTCTGCATTATCAAATTGTAAACTCTGAAGTTTAGTATAAAACTGTTCCTGGAAAGTTTCTCTCAAATTCTCATACTGGAGTCTACCAACATCATAACTTCCAGGGAGGTAGTTACCCTTTCCGAAATTTCAGCTTTAAATTAACCTTTGACACTACTAGATGGTGATCTTTACCTTTAACACCAATAACAGCACTCCTATATACCCTAGTATCTTGTATTGTATCCTGCCAGTCTTGGGATTTACTATAACGTAATCAATAAGGTTTGCTGTCTTACGATCACGTGAATACCATGTTAACTTATGAACCATTTTATGACTAAACACAGCATGGGTTATAACTAGATTGTTATACCTGCAAAATTACAACAGTCTGTATCCATTACTGTTTTCTTTTCCTACACCAAATGTACTTAGGCTATGATAAAATCTATCCCTATTTCTACTGACCTGGACGTTCAATAAAGCAAAACTACCATTATAAAAAAAAGTAAGGAACCACTAGTTTCAGAAAACAGACGACTACTCATTGAACCACTAGAATTGGTTTCTAGAATTGAAGGCAAATAGCTTCTAGAATAATAAAATAGAAAAAAGAGTTTCTTCAGATGCAAGTAAGAAACAGAACTAAAACTTATAACGAACAAGAACAATGCCAGTTTCTATGAAAACACCTTCTATAAAAACCATATATGCCCACAGGGCATAACTAATAATCCTTGCCCTGAGGGTTGGGGGGGGGAGCGTCCTCCTCAAAAATATATTTCTATCTGGAAATCTACTACGCTGAACAAAATGGCTATCTCAAAATTTTGATTGGATGTTTTTGGGGGAATGAAGGGCGTAGGGGGGGCTAGTTACCCTCCAATCACTTTAGACTATTAAAAAGGGCACTAGCCCTTTAAATTTCCAATCGAATGAGCTTTCTTTGAAGTTTCTACGACACCGCCTTCCTTATAAGTAAGGAACCACTAGATTCAGAAAGCAGACGACTACTCATTGAACCACTAGAATTGGTTTCTAGAACTGAAGGCAAATAGCTTCTAGAATAATAAAATAGAAAAAAGATTTTCTTCAGCTGCAAGTAAGAAACAGAACTAAAACTTATAACGAACAAGAACAATTCCAGTTTCTACGACAACACCTTTTCCTTGTTAGGGGAATTATGTTCCCATTGTTAACGATGTCCCCATCGTTGTGCTTCCAGTTCTCCTCCTTTTCTTCCTTCCTTTCACTTGTTGGATTTTGATTAAACCGATTTTAGTGATTTAAGGATTTAATTTTGTTGTAAATTTTGCATATTCCTCACTACTTCATGATGCTTATATTTTCGAAGCATCAGTCAAAGTCCTTTACTAAATAGATTATAATATTACTAATTATACGATTGAATATATGGATATTGTTTTCCTCCACATAATACTGAAAATACCTTCCCCTGATGTGCAAATAATTCTACATGCTTTAAATCTCTTGTTTCTAACATGGCAATTATTCCACTACCTGACATGATACTGATTGCTCAAAATGCACGTTCACTACTTCTAATACTACATTATACTTCCACCTGACGCTATACTGATACGATAAGTTATTGAATTTTAAAAGCAGCTTTTTACATCTAACTTGTAACACAAAAATATATATATGAATTTAAAGCAACTTGTAAAAGAAACGAACTGACACATTATAAAGTGATTTTAACTTGATATCTGGGAGCAGTACTGGAATAATGTCACTTGCTTCATCTGCTTCTTGATATGTTTCTTAATATTCACTAGAGTTAAATGTTAAATATATAAGAATTCAAACTTACTTCATCATCCTACATTTCTCTTTAGCACTCACATACTATTGGGTTTTTATTGTGCGGGGTCACCACTTTTAAAGGCAAAAATGGCGCAAAGAGTTGCTATGCCACTTACTGGAGGGGGAGTTCCCTCGCTGGTCCCAAATTAGTGGGATTTCCGCAGTTACTCCAACGGTTGTGTTTACTAACGTGATCGGATGGTCTATGGCCACATTTAAAGCCAAAGTTTACCGATAAGATTTTCTAATTAACCCTTTAGTCTCGGCCTAAGCTGAAAAGTAAAATAGGTACATAGAAAAATTCTTACTGTATTAACACTCACGCTGTATAAAAATGAACTGAACTGAAAAAGGACAAATTCTCCCAGCCCGCTAACCGCAGCACGCGGTGGGGTTACTAGGGGTGGTAAATGACTATTTCCAGCCAATCCCAGGGCTCCTAATATACTTGCCAATTTCCCTAGCTGCGCACTTTTTCCCTCGTGGTCAATTAAACACGTAGGCAGTTAAGAAGACCCAAAATGGCGTCGAAAAATAATAGGAAAATTAACATTTATTACTTAAAGAAGGAAAGTAAGGAAGGGGCCCAAAGAAATGAATCTGGGAGGGACATTTATCTGACAAAAATGGGACCAAGGGTTCCAACACCTCCCCCCTAAGATAAATGGCCCACATCCCCGTTGGATTGGCTGGAAATTCAAACACAATATCATAACACTAAACTCAAAATCATTAGACTTGTATCTTCTCTTCTACCAATGCCTGTGCTTCCTCTGGTCTTCCAGGTCTGGATCTGTCGTCCTCGACACGTCTCCATTGTAGGACCACCATGGTCTAGATCGTCTAACATGCGCATTCGGTTTTGAAAATCCAAGTCCCCAAGATTCGTAGGTATTCATTGTGCACAGCACAAATCAAAAACAACAAATTTTCTCGCTCTCACGAATTCACATTTGAGAAGAGCAGAGAATCAGTTTCTGGCACTTTCGATGATGCCAGCCATCGTGAAAAATTGGCTGCACTAGCCTCTTAATTTCCATCTGTGGAAACAACACCAAATCTCGATAAAAAAGTAAATTGCCCCTTGGCATAATTTCAAATAGTCTAAGTCCGAAAATACACAGGCCTGTGAAAACGATAAGGGTTCAGGAAAATGAAGTAAAAATCTGAGCGAAACATGAATCGCTTTTTCCTGGTTTCCCTCCCCTGGGATTAACTGAAGAATATACGTTGATGCTAATTGAAAATGAAATTTGGATACATCTCCCACTGAATACAATTTGCCGAAAATAATTGTCGGTTCCCATGAAGAATAACAGCTATGAATAGGGTTGCTGGACAACGGTTTGGGTGAAATATGAAGTGACTGGGACAGAGTATCCCCCATGGACTTCAGATCAGAAAGGCAAAATCTCGGTAAAGGGATCACAACTTGTCCGCTAGTTGTGCATTGAGGAAGATCGCTATCTTTTGCAACTTCCCGCAGGGGATCTTCCCCAAGGGATTCCTCCCCCTCAAAAAGGATCGACATATCTTTTGAATTGATAATACTAATTTCAGATTCATTTCCAAATTTTTCCAATCCGACTCGACATTCAATATCTCCCAACTTTCCCCCAACCCGTTGTAGGTCATTCATCTCTCTTTTGTAACCATCTTCTTTTATTCCCCATGGGTTTTGGCCTCTTTTTCCCCCTTATTGTCTATGTTTTCATGGCACAGCCCATCCGACATTTTATTTTTTTCCCTATTATTTATTTTAGCTAGGCACAGCCCAGATAAATTTTTATTTTTCGCCACTGCAGGCTGAATCTCCAAATTTTGTCTCTTTTTTACACTCCTCTTTTCGTCTCTACTTTTTTCAATTCTGTCATTCGCGCAAAATAATAAATCATCGTTAAAACTGATTTGGACTCCAGTGTCCATTATCTTTGACTGCCTCACTTCATTGTAGCTCCGTTTAATATCTCTTTTCTCTCTATTAGTTTTATTTTGTTTTGTAGTAGCATTAAATAAATCGTCATGAAATCTGAATTGGACTTCAGTGTCCATCCTTGACTGCATTTCTTCATTGTATCTCCGTTTAATATCTGTTTTCTCTCTTTTAGTCTTCTTTATTCTTACCGCCGAAACAAATAGTTCGTCATCAAATGGGAATTGAATTCCGACATTTGGTTTGTCATATTCTACTAAAATCTCTCGAACTTTCCGAGGAAAAGCGCGCACAATAAATTTCGTCTCCTTGTTCTCTGGTTCAATCAGCGTTTCATTCTGGCAAACATTTTTCGGCGTCTCACACTCGTTAGAAGTATTCTCAAGTTTTCCATTTTCTGGGAATTTGGATTTCCTATTTCCGATATCTCCAAAGTCTCCTCCTACTAAAACATCCAATGCTAGAGTAGGTACTAAGCCTACTTTTATCGTTTTTCTCTGGACCGTACCGTCGTTCCTTGTAATTTCTATTCTTACCCAAGCAGACGGGCATTGGAGCTTATCGCCATAATAACATAATGTTGTAATATTATTTTTATGGTCTATTTCCGTCTTTTTAATTAGGTCCATTCGCACAAAAGTTTTCTCACTCCCTGAGTCAATTACCATTTCGGTCAATTTTCCGTTTAATTTTCCTTCTATTTTATGTGATTTCAAAAACTCGTCAATATTTCCTTGATTATGTGCTATAGCCCAATTCGATCTTTTATAGGTTACTTTCTTTTCTTCATTTTGACAATTTTTAGAAAAAGGCTCCGAGAAATCAATTTTTACCAAATTATCATCATTTTGACTATCAAGCATTTCTTTTTTCCGATAGGACGGCACAGCCTTCCAATTTGTTTTATGGGCCGGTTTACCTTCCCCCGCAGTCAACAAAGTATCATGTTTTCCCGTAAAAGTGTTTAATGTCTGGTAATTTTCTTTTTCTCGCGATTGATTCTTAGACAAATTATTATGGCTATCTGACAGCCTAGAAGTTAGTTGTGAAAAATCTCACTTTCTGGAATTAGATCTATCATGGTTCTTTTAAACTCTTGGTGATGTGTTTCTTCTTTCTTTCTAGCTATTTTATCATTCTCCTTTTTTCGTTCTCTGGCTATTCTATCAGCCTCTACCTTTCGTTCTCTGGCTATTCTATCAGCCTCTTCCTTTCGTTCTCTGGCTATTCTATCAGCCTCTTCCTTTCGTTCTTTATCTACCCTCTCTTTCTCTCTTTTTTGTCTATCTTTCTCTCTTTCTTGTCTATCTTTCTCTCTTTCTCGTCTATCTTTGTCAATTTTGTCCATACGGGCCTGATGAAGTATTTCCTTGGCTTGCCTATCTTTTTCAATTTGATCTATTCTTTCTTGTCTATTTTTCTCTCTTTGTTCCCTTTCTTTTCTATCTCTTTCGTCATCTCGTTCTCTGACTTCCTTCATGAAATTTAATATTTGTTATCTCATATCTTTCTCCCTTTCTTTTCTATCTCTCTTTCTTTTTATTCTATGGGCTTCACTCTTCCTTCGCGATATTGAGTTAATTTCATCTCTGTCCGACATTATTTCAAAATTTCGTTTGTCATTATTTCTTTTCAATTCCTTTTCTGCATTCATTTGTTCTATATCTGTCCTATCTCTATTCGTATTTTTTTTTATTCGTAATTCCCCTTCATTTGGCACAGCCTCTGAGGGGTTAGTTTGTTTTGTTTTTTCATATATCCTTCCTATGTTTTTTCGAACCCTCTCATTTTACCGCGTATACTTCTCTCTGATTATATTATCTCTTATTCAATTAGTCAATCTTGGTAAACTCAAAACTGTCACGCAAAAATTATGGTACGCAATTACTATTGTGAATTATCAGCTCCGTGTAATGAGGTTCAACAATTTTTCAAATAACCGGAATGTCTAGACTTCATTAGGGAATAACAACTTTTTTCACAACAAGCAGTTGTACGCGACCGAAATATATCTCCGAAAAATGAATTAACAGGGGTTGGACTAAAAAATAATCAGAAAAACCGCGCGAATATTCCACTAGTGATTTATCTGGACTAAACTCAAACAGGGGAACTACCCTGCAAAACAAATCATGTATCCCTCCTGGATACTCGTATTCCAAATATAATCTCCTCCTGGGCAGATTATTCAATAGGACAGGTGCCTCCCACCTTCCTTGTCCAATATGCGCTCAAACTGATAAATTCTCCTAATTTGCAGTCCTCAATACTCTTATAAGCTTCGTCACTGAAGATTATACCAATGTCCGCCAATTCACTCAAATAATAACCCAGCTCTCAACGTTTTCTTATCTGTCCTTAAACCCTGTAATACTTTTAAATACGGAGATTTCCCCACTGTAGACTCACTCATTAATTTCACGTTATTCTTTTTTATTTTTGTCTAACAAGGCTATAGCCCATTATAGACTTTCATAATTTTATTAATTAAATGCGTAATTTTGTCTTTTTATATGTCACCACAATAGGCTACTGTCTAGGCCAAATTAATCGTCTCTTCGAAAGCGTAGAATTCTTTTATTATCAACCCTGTTAATAATTCCTGTTCTTGTTGCCACCAATGTTCGTAGCGCTAGCTACCGCTGGCACCACTTATTGGGGTGTATGTACCGCTGGCACCACTTATTGGAGGGGATGTGGCGCTGCCACCACTTATTGGAGGTTTATTGTCCGGGATCACCACTTTTAAAGGCAAAAATGGCGCAAAGAGTTGCTATGCCACTTACTGGAGGGGGAGTTCCCTCGCTGGCCCCAAATTAGTGGGATTTCCGCGGTTAATCCAACGTTTCTGTATACTAACTTGATCGGATGGTCTATGGCCACATTTAAAGCCAAAGTTTACCGATAAGATTTTCTAGTTAACCCTTTAGTCTCGGCCTAAGCTGAAAAGTAAAATAGGTACATAGAAAAATTCCTACTGTATTAACACTCACGCTGTATAAAAATGAACTGAACTGAAAA
Organism: Artemia sinica; assembly: GCA_027921565.1. Taxonomy (NCBI): domain Eukaryota; kingdom Metazoa; phylum Arthropoda; class Branchiopoda; order Anostraca; family Artemiidae; genus Artemia; species Artemia sinica. Next base: position 46,147,108 of record CM051265.1, read on the forward strand.
AGGACAAATTCTCCCAGCCCACTAACCGCAGCACGCGGTGGGGTTACTAGGGGTGGTAAATGACTATTTCCAGCCAATCCCAGGGCTCCTAATATATTGGCCAATCTCCCTAACTGCGCACTTTTTCCCTCGTGGTCAATTAAACACGTACGCAGTTAAGAAGACCCAAAATGGCGTCGAAAAATAATAGGAAAATTAACATTTATTACTTAAAGAAGGAAAGTAATGAAGGGGCCCAAAGAAATGAATCTGGGAGGGACATTTATCTGACAAAACTGGGACCAAGGGCTCCAACACATACGCTGTCACTTTATTTTGGCTTCCATTGAATTTATGTCTGAATTGGCTAATTGTTTATGGTTTGTCTTCTTGGTTTTCCATTTTCGGCACTTTATACTCGGGGTAAGAATTTTAAAATGTTTATAGGTTTTATTCCCGTATATAATTGTTCGTGCATGTTTTTTTTCTTTTCATATACGATGGGCTGGTAGCAGCTTGTTATAGAACATAACATTCTTCTCTGCTGATGGATTGAAATTTGATTTAATAGTCTATTTCCACATCCTGTCGTTGATTTGTTTTTGAGCTACATAATAGTTGAAGTATTAATCACTGGGGTTACTATATTAATAGTTGGGTTGGGGTCTCTTCTCTGGACACCTTATTATAGGGAAAGATTTAATATACGTACAGTTTATGTTTCCCGTAAAATTTTTCATGTTTGGCTCTTCTTTTTATGGACGATGGGTTGTTTTGCGACATCTAATAATAATAACGGTTGGGTGAAAACTTGATTTTAGGGCGTTGCTTCAACATATTGTCTTTGATCCGTGGTTTAAGATACCTAATTTTTGAGGGATTAACCTCCAGGATTATATTTGGTCCAAGATTTAATGCTTGGGACCTTGCCGTCTAAAGATAGTTACTCGACGGATATTATGCAGTTTTGCGATATGCTTAGGTCGGGGTGGTTTTCTAGATAATTGTTATTAGATAGATATGGGGTATTCTGTTTGATGATATTGTTCGTAGCAGTGATACCTGGTAATAGGTTCTGGTAACCGCGTTTATCATCATAATATTGTCTTCAGGGATTTTTCTTGTGAGTACTTATCGGTGGTTGACGAATGATGAAGGTAGATGCTACTAGGTTGTATCTGGGTTGAGTTGCTTGTGCACCATGATTGGCTTCCATTAGATTACTCCTATTTCTAAAATATAAATACCTAGGCAGAATCATATGTTCTCTGCAAACACATAAAGGAATCGTACATAACTTAATTTAGCATATTATACGGTAACTGTTATTTGATGAAATAGTTGTAAGTAATCACATTAACGATGTCAAATCAATTAAAACAGTTTTCAATTTAAAGAAAAGTTTACATGCGTTTTGGTATAATTCAATAATACTGGATTACTGTGAGACAGACTCAGTAGCCATTGGAAAAATGATCAAGTAAAAGGAAAATTTATACAATATAAAAATTTCGACAAAAATACTAATATATGCTTTCAGCACACGGTCCTGCTCTTACTTCATTTTAAATGTTCTTTAACGCTCAATTAATTCTACATTTAATCTTAACTATCTAATTAAACATGAGGTAGCTCACATGGTTAAATATGAGGTCTTAGTCTACTATATATTTCATGCCTTTATTGTTCACGCAGGTCTATGCTGTTTAAGAAACGCATATTTCATCGTCATAGCCGCATGGTTTTACGTAAATGATAATTAGAGATGTGGGACTGGACATAGCATGAACGAATGAGGACCTCTATACCCACTCGCTTGATAATGTCCTCCCTTTGTACTTAGCTTAAGGGTTTTCTGGGAGTTCCGGGTTTAGGTTTTGCATCTCATTTGGTTCAATGTGGTCTTTCTTTGGGTTTTGCCTCCGCGGTCTAAGAATTTTTCTATTATTCAGGGTTAGTTACATTCTTATATTTAGGGAAATCACGAAATGAAATATATGGTCAATAGTATATTCGACCAACAATTTGTTGAAAATATTTCGTATCTACTTTCTACATACATTAATCTTTGGTCTTCATAATAAGGAGAAAAAAGGAGATCCACTCCCCATTATTCCGAAATTAGCATCAAAATTCATAATAGACGACTTTGACAGGAAAATGGCAGAAATTGATATAGCTCTAGGAACCAACAACAGAGAAAGCCGAAGAAGAAGCGCATTAAGTAAAATGGAATACAAAGAAGACACACCATAAACAATTAGCCAATTCAGACATAATTCAATGGAAGCCGAAATAAAGTGACAGCGTATGTAAGTGCTAAAGAGACACGTAGGATGATGAAGTAAGTGTGAAGTCTTATGTATCTATCATTTAACTCTAGTGAATATTAAGAAACACATAAAGAAACAGATGAAACAAAGTGACATTATTCCAGTGCTACTCCCAGATATCAAGTTAAAATCTTGAATAATGTGTCAGTTCGTTTCTTTTACAAGTTGCTTTAAATTCATATATATTTGTGTTTTACAAGTTAGATGTAAAAAACGGCTTGTAAAATTGAATAGCTGATCGTATCAGTATAGCGTCAGGTGGAAGTATAATGTAGTATTAGAAGTAGTGAACGTGCATTTTCAGCAATCAGTATCATGTCAGGTAGTAGAATAATTGCAATGTCAGAAAAAAGAAAATTAAATCCTGTATAATTGTTAGCATATCAGGTGAAGGTATCTGCAGTATTAGGTGGAGGACAACAATATCCATATATTAAATCATATAATCAGTAATATTATAATTAAAAAAAAATCTATTTAGTAAAGGACTTTGAGTGATGCTTCTAAAATATAAAAATCATGAAGTAGTGAGGAGTATGCAAAATTTACAACAAAATTAAATCCTTAAATCACTAAAATCTGTTTAATCAAAATCCAACAAGTGAAAGGAAGGAAGAAAAGGAGGAGAACTGGAGGCACAACGATGGGGACATCGTTAACAATGGGAAGGGTAATATGTAACTTGATCAAAATTAAAAAAACGCAAGATATCTGTTAAACTTTTTCCCTTCTTTTTAAAAATATGCAAGTCTTTAGTCGATTGCAGGCTCTTTTCTGATTTCAAGAATTGAAATATAGAGTCCTTGACTTGGTTAGTATTTTTCTCTAATCTCATTACTTTTTGGAACAAGGTCTCAAAAGACTTGGGATGTACCTTCATAAATATTTTCTAGGCATTATGACTTGCTAGCAACGAATTCTCATGTTTAAAGATTATTACATGATTTACAATATCTTGGTCTGCGACGTGAACAATGAAGATTATCATGATATTCGTTAGCCGCATCTTTTTGTTTGTTCTAGAATTAATTCGTCATTAATCATAATGTGGATAACATTTTTTTTTTGTAATATTATGGCTGGTTTCCGTACAAGAATTTAGATTATTTTTACATGAGCTATTTGACTCGATCAAGAATATCGAAAAATGAAATTAAGCTCTTGTATTTGTAGTTTTAAACTGGGTTTTTAATAACTGAATTAATTAATATTTTATTCTACTTTTCATTCTTGATTGTCAATTTATAAGGAATAGTATATATCTTGGGATTCTCGCTTGTCAACTTATAGAGCATACAACATTCTAATACACTATTAGCCTATTCATATTATTCACTTTCACATAAGAAATGATCACTCTAGATACACTACGCTATATAGTATGTTGACCTTTTGGACGGTCATCATTAGGTTGTTGAAAAGCGTGATTAAAACTAAAGGCATTTGCAGTTGTATCAACTTTTGTTCATGAACTTTTTGACCTTCTAATTTTTTGACAAAAGAGTAATTAAATTGTTCTTTGGGACTGATATTTTGGTTGAGTTTTTTTTACAGGACTTTTTATACACACAACTTCTTTCACGTATATTGGCTTTTAGTTTTGATTTGGGTGCATCGTTTGGTAACACCGCCTATGAACCTAACGATGTTTATATATTGGTAAGTCGGTTGTTCTCCCATGATGATACATTTGAACTGAGAAATTTGAGTTCGAATGCTACATTACTTTCATCATTTTTGTCCGTATGCAAGTGCATTAAATATACTAACAATCGGTTTGGGAGGCACAAACCTTCCGATGTGGCGGTTATGTCACTCTTTCCAATATTTTGTCGAATGACTTTGCGGCACAATTCTGTTAAGGAAAATGGGTTTTTTATTATTCTTACTACGGAAAAACTTAAGTTTATATGTAATTGGCAACAACATATTTGCTCGCGCACATTTACGTCAAAGCCGGGGAACATTTTGGTTCAGAAATTTTCGTCCCCTTGAAAGAAGTTTAGAGTTATTTTCTTCACATCTTTGTAGTCCCGTGGGATGACTTGAAAAATAGTGGATTTTGTTATTGGGTTTATTGGGTTAATGTATATGAGATTTACACAATTGTCATATAGGACCTTAAGGAAGTTTTCTCCCTTTAGAAGATGTCCTCGGTCTATTAGAATAGAGAGAAATCTAAGAGGCCAAATTGTGGTGACGCCATTATCGTCCTAATCATACCAAAGGTTCTTTGCGATAAAATCAGATAATAGGGCATACTTTGTCGTTGGGATTTTTTGTATTAAAATTTGAAATGCTAAGTTGGCCTTAGCCTCGTATATTCAACTGTTCTTGTCATCGCACGTGCACTAAAATTATAAAACTAAGCTGGCCATAAATCTTAGGATTATTCTGTCTTCCAAGGTTTTCCTCGGAGATTTTAAAAAAAAGTGTAGTGTGGGACAGTCAAGATCTTCCACTGTTCTGATTAGGACCCATTCTCTTTATGATTCATTAATATCATCCATACTATGGCTTTTCTTGAGTTTCCATGAGGTTTCAATCGCTGGGTTACGATTAGTTAATTGTAGATTGCTTAGGGATCTTACCATGTTTATCTTTCTTTTAGATTGTTATTTTCTTTATGCTGTAAGTTAGCCTTAGTAACATACCATTTAAATCGTTTCTTTCGATGTCTTACTGAACTGTTGGTTGACGATTACTTGCGTACCGGTATCTGCAAATGTGTTATTTTAATATTTGTTGATGATATCATTTATTGCATTCAAAGGGACTCTTATTTGTTAAGTTATTAGGGGTGAAAGGGGAAAAATTAGAATTTTCTGTTATTTTTCTTTTTCTTGTTCTTTTTACTCTTATGGGCGTCTCTGTTTCTTTGGTACACCTTGTTACGTTTCACGAATAGACTACTCCCTTGAGATTTGTACTCTTCAGACTCCGGGTCAAATAAGAATTGTTTATAGTGCCTGATCTGTAGTAAAGGATTGTGAACACCGTTATACCTTACAAATTCCGGGTTCTTTTCAAGTTCAGAACAAATAATAGGGGCACGGTCAATAATTGGGGCGTCCTACAGGCCGCGCCAATTCTAATTGGTTTAATTTGATTTTTGTAAATTAATGGGGGAATCAAGGGATGGGGTAAGTGGGGAGCAATTGTCAATGGATGTTATTATATGAATTCCTTTCGACAGACCCTCGATTCTACTGTTGAAGAACCTCACAATGAAGCATAGCCACAACATCTAGGGTCATCTAGTTATTAGATTACTACAGATTACCTGTGCAATAGATCATAAGGATCGGATTCCTTAGGGAGCGAATTAGAGACACGAAGGACTAATATTTCTGAGAAATACTAACATGGAGAGACATAAATAAAAAGTAAAGGATTTATTTTTACTCACATGATATAAACAGGACTATGTACAACAACGTCAAGTATAAGGGAACTTCATACACGGGTACGGGTATTGTGGTATAGAGAACTAATGCTATCTTATTTGGTCCGAAACTAGTCACGAAACAAATAAAGTTTTAAATGCATTCACATGAAAATTGACTCGCCTCTAACTACTGCTTAAATCCAAACATAGCTCCGAAATAAACTCTAAAGGAACTGCCAACAGATTCAAAATTGATTGACTATCCACTGGCAAAAGACTTCTCATAAACTGACAAAAGACATTTCATAAACTGCGTCCTCAGCTGCAAATCCTAGTTACTATACTATCCAAATTTTGCCGAGATTTATATTAAAGCGTTACTAGAGATATGTCACCCGTATTCCTATTGGACAGATAAATACATAATTCGATTAAAAAGCACATGATTTGACTACCTGGCCTTTCATATATTTTATGGCTACAAGATTGACATCTCGAAATTTTTCCTGTCAAACAAAGTGTTACTTTTTACATGTAATGTTAATTACATGTCACTCAGTTCAAGATTACTTACCATTTATTGAGATGAAACTTTGTTTCAGTAACATAGTAACATCGTTATCGAATTATTTATTGCTAATTACATGTCACTCAGTTCAAGATTACTTACAAATTATGGAGATAAAACTTTGTTTCAATAACACAGTAGAATCGTTTTCGAACTATTTATTGCTAAATATATGTCGCCCAGTTCAAGACAACTTATAAATTTTTAAGAGGAGACATTATTTCAGACAAAGCAAATCGAATTCAGTTAATACATTGTTTCTCTTGTAGCTACTTATCTATCTAATAAATCAGTAGTAACCTATCTAGTACTTTGAAAGGGACAAGGAAAGGGACAAGAAAACCCACGCCTAAGACACTACAGTTTGACATGCACATTTTAAAAGAGTTGGCAAACCTACAAAGTGGCCAAGCATGTTTTGAAACTATAGAAACTTACACCTGAGACACTACAGTATCACGTGGACATTGCAAAAAAGCGACTGGTTTTTCTGATTTTTTGGAAGATTGCCTTAACTCGAGAGTAGTTTGTTAATTAAACAATTGGATGCTACAATAAGAATTGTTTGATTGACAAATGCAAAAAAGGGGTAAGGGATTTGCGGATTGGAGTGTAACTCGAGAGTAGTTTGTTATTAAAAAATTGGATGCTAAAATCAGAATTGTTTGATTGACATTTGCAAAAAGGGGTAACGGATTTGCGAATTGGATTGTAACTCGAGAGTAGTTTGCTATTTAAAATTGGATGCTACAATCAGAATTCTTTGATTGACATTTGAAAAAAGGGATAAGGGATTTGCGAATTGGACTGTAACTCAAGAGTAGTTTGTTATTAAGAAATTGGATGCTACAATGAGAATTGTTTGATTGACATTTGCAAAAAGGGGTAAGGGATTTGCGGATTGGAGTGTAACTCGAGAGTAGTTTGTTATTAAAAAATTGGATGCTACAATCAGAATTGTTTGATTGACATTTGCAAAAAGAGGTAAGGGATTTGCGAATTGGATTGTATGAAGGTGGAAAAAAAAGAAAAAAAAATGGGTTAAACTGATTATCAGTTAAGGTAACCCCTCGGGGTTGTTAACTCAGGCAATTTGTTATAAATTTGAGACAACATCAATCTATGAAAATGCTTAATGATGATAGAATGACATTGTGAGTTGACCTAGCTTTACCTCTCCGATGTGTTCTGTATAATACACAAGTTGTGTTTGAACAGTGTTGTCAGTTTAAATTAGGGTCCAACGTTATAGTATACTAAAAAGTTGATACTAAGAGATATGTAGATGGCAAGACAATAATTTTAATAAAGAAATTCAGAACAAACCTTAGAAATCCTTGCAAATCAAGTAGTAAGGTGTATGTGAGTACGAACCGTCAAGGATCATAAGCACCAATGACCCTAACCAGCAGAGACATCAACCCCCCAAAGGTCCCCTATCCCCAAACTCGAAGGGTGCCCCCTCCCCTCCAACTTTTGGCCCCCTCCCCCAATTTTTTTTTTTTTTTTGCCAATTGACATTTTTTCTGATAACAAGTATCATTCATTACGATCGTAGCTTTCAAATGTGAAACTTAAGTCCATTTTTGGATCGAAAAATAAACTATTTCTGTAAAATCTGAGTTTATAAGGGTTTTCGACCTTAAACTCTGGTTTTTTTAAGAAAATTATGGAAAATACAATTCTCTGGTTCAAATGTGAAACTTTAAGTCCATTTTTGGATCGAAAAATAAACTATTTCCGTAAAACCTGAGCTAATAAGGGTTTTTGACCGTAAACTCTAGTTTTTTGTAAGAAAATTATGGAAAATACAATTCTCTGGTTCAACTGTGAAACTTAAGTCCATTTATGGATCAAAAAATAAAACTATTTCCGTAAAATCTGAGCTAATAAGGGTTTTTGACCGTAAACTCTAGTTTTTTGTAAGAAAATTATGGAAAATACATTTCTCTGGTTCAAATGTGAAACTTAAGTCCATTTATGTATCGAAAAATAAAACTATTTCCGTAAAATCTGAGCTAATAAGGGTTTTTGACCGTAAACTATAGTTTTTTGTAAGAAAATTATGGAAAATGCAATTCTCTGGTTCAAATGTGAAACTTAAGTCCATTTTTGGATCGAAAAATAAAACTATTTCTGTAGAATCTGAGCTAATAAGGGTTTTTGACCGTAAACTCTAGTTTTTTGTAAGAAAATTATGGAAAATACAATTCTCTGGTTCAAATGTGAAACTTAAGTCCTTTTTGGATCGAAAAATAAAACTATTTCCGTAAAATCTGAGCTAATAAGAGTTTTTGACTGTAAACTCTAGTTTTTTGTAAGAAAATTATGAAAAATACAATTCTCTGGTTCAAATGTGAAACTTAAGTCCATTTATGGATCGAAAAATAAAACTATTTCCGTAAAATCTGAGCTAATTAGGGTTTTTGACCGTAAACTATAGTTTTTTGTAAGAAAATTATGAAAAATACAATTCTCTTGTTCAAATGTGAAACTTAAGTCCATTTATGGATCGAAAAAATAAACTATTTCTGTAAAATCTGAGTTAATAAGGGTTTTTGACTGTAAACTCTAGTTTTTTGTAAGAAAATTATGGAAAATACAATTCTCTGGTTCAAATGTGAAACTTAAGTCCTTTTTTGGATCGAAAAATAAAACTATTTCCGTAAAATCTGAGTTAATAAGGGTTTTGACTGTAAACTCTAGTTTTTTGTAAGAAAATTATGGAAAATACAATTCGTTGGCTCATATTGTCAGATACATCAAATAAAATTGACAAAATCTAAATTTCAGAATGAATAAATTCATTATCAACATCCTTTGTCGATAAAATTGTCGGATATGTCGGATAAAATTGACAAAATCTAAGTATCAGAGTGAATATTTTTTTACAACATCCTTGGCCAGATAAATCAAATAAAATTGATAAAATATAAGTGTCAGAGTGAATAAATTTTTCTATCAACATCCTTTGTCAGATACATCAAATAAAATTGACAAAATCTAAATTTCAGAACGAATAAATGCTTTAACAACATCCCTTATCGGATATGTCGGATAAAATTGTCAAAATCTAAGTATCAGAGTGAATATTTTTTTTAACAACATCCTTTGCCAGATACATCGAATAAAATTGATAAAATATAAGTGTCAGAGTGAATAAATTTTTCTATCAACATCACTTGTCAGATACATCAAATAAAATTGACAAAATCTAAATTTCAGAATGAATAAATGCTTCAACAACATCCTTTATCGGATATGTCGAATAAAATTGAAAATATCTAAGTATCAGAGTGACTAAAATGTTTTATCAACATCCTTTTCTCGGATACATAGGAAAAAATTGACAGAATCTAAGTGTCGGTGTGAATAAATTTTTTTTTATCAACATCCTTTGTCAGATACATCAAATAAAATTGACAAAATCTAAATTTCAGAATGAATAAATTCATTATCAACATCCTTTGTCGGATATGTCGGATAAAATTGATAAAATATAAGTGTCAGAGTGAATAAATTTTTTTATCAACATCCATTGTCAGATACATCAAATAAAATTGACAAAATCTAAATTTCTGAATGAATAAATGCTTTAACAACATCCTTTATCGGATATGTCGGATAAAATGACAAAATCTAAGTATCAGAGTGACTAAATTCTATATCAACATCCTTTTCTCAGATACATAGGATAAAATTGACAAATTCTAAGTGTTAGAGTGAATAATTTTCTTTTATCACCATCCTTTGGCAGATACATCGGATAAAATTGACAAAATCCAAATTTCAGAATGAATAAATTCATTATCAACATCCTTTATCGGATATGTCGGATAAAACTGACAAAATCTAAGTATCAGAGTGAATAATTTTTATATCAACATCCTTTTCCAGATATATCGAATAAAATTTCTAAAATATAAGTGTCAGAGTGAATAGTTTTTTTTTATCAACATCCTTTGTCAGATACATAAAATAAAATTGACAAAATCTAAATTTCAGAATGAATAAATTCATTATCAACATCCTTTGTCGGATATGTCGGATAAAATTGACAAAATATAAGTATCAGAGTGACTAAATTCTATATCAGCATCCTTTTTTCGGATACATAGGATAAAATTGACAAATTCTAAGTGTTAGAGTGAATAAATTTTTTTATCAACATCCTTTGGCAGATACATCGGATAAAATTGACAAAATCTAAATTTCAGAATGAATAAATTCATTATCAACATCCTTTGTCGGTTATGTCGGATAAAATTGACAAAATCTAAGTATCAGAGTGAATAATTTTTATATCAACATCCTTTGCCAGATACATCGAATAAAATTGATAAAATATAAGTGTCAGAGTGAATAATTTTTTTTATCAACATCCTTTGTCAGATACATCAAATAAAATTGACAAAATCTAAATTTCAGAATGAATAAATTCATTATCAACATCCTTTGTCGGATATGTCGGATAAAATTGACAAAATATAAGTAACAGAGTGAATAATTTTTTTTTATCAACATCCTTTTGTCAGATACATCAAATAAAATTGACAAAATCTAAATTTCAGAATGAAGAAATACTTTAACAACATCCTTTATCGGATATGTCGGATAGAATTGACAAAATCTAAGTATCAGAGTGACTAAATTCTATATCATCATCATCCTTTTCTCGGATACAAAGGATAAAATTGACAAATTCTAAACGTTAGAGTGAATAATTTTTCTTTTATCAACATCCATTGGCAGATACATCGCATAAAATTGACAAAATCTAAATTTCATAATGAATAAATTCATTATCAACATCCTTTGTCGGATATTTCGGATAAAATTGACAAAATATAAGTGTCAGAGTGAATAATTTTTTTTAACAACATCCTTTGCCAGATACATCGAATAAAATTGACAGAATCTAAGTGTCAGAGTGAATAAATATTTTTTTTATCCACATCCTTTGTCAGATACATCGAATAGAAATTGACAAAATCTAAATATCAGAATGAATAAATGCTTTAACAACATCCTTTATCTGATTTGTCGGATAAAATTGACAAAATCTAAGTATCAGAGTGACTAAATTCTATATCAACATCCTTTTCTCAGATACATAGATTAAAATTGACAAAATCTAAGTGTTAGAGTGAATATATTTTTGTATCAACATCCTTTGCCAGTTACATCGGATAAAATTGACAAAATTCAAGTTTCAGAGTGAATAAATTCATTATCAACATCCTTTGTCGGATATGTAGGATAAAATTGATAAAATCTAAGTATCAGAGTGATTAAATTCCATATCAATATCATTTTCTCGGATACATGGGATAAAATTGACAAAATCTAAGTATCAGAGTGAATAAATGCTTTATCACCATCCTTCAAATGAGGTTACGTGCGCGCACGTAGCCTCGTCTAAATTAACCATAAAAAAATAAAATAAAGCTATGTCGACTTTGCATGTCTCTCTCACTATGTATGCGCCGTCGCGGTGTACACTCCATGTCTTTCTTGTCAATTTTATCCAATATAGCCGACAAATGATGTTGATAATGCATTTAAAGGATGTTGATAAAGCATTTAAAGGATTGGTTTGGCCATTAGGGTTATAAAAGCTTATTATGTAGGTTTTTAAATTATTCAGCCAAACACTGATACCAATAACATCAACATCATTTGCAAAATCTGGAAAATTGATGCCACAAAATTTTATATTATTATTAACTAATAAAGCTACCCCACCTCCTTTTCTCTCTGAAGATCTATCCTTTCTTGGATAGTATATCCCGGAGACTTAATTTGTTGATTTTGGGTTAAATGAGTTTCCTGGAGGCAAGCAATATTAATGGAATTATTATTCATAAATGATATTAGTTCATTTAGCTTATTTTCTGTGAGTGATCTTACATTCCATTGGAGCATTGATATATGTTGTGTTGTTGATTTATTCTTCATATGACTGAGTATCAATGTTCAGCTTTGTTAAAAGTAAAGCAAGATCTTTTTTTGCTTGAATGAGCATATCATCTGGGATGTAGATTTTTGCCAATTCTGCAATAATTTTTGTTTTCTGTAGTTGATGTATGTTCATGGCCTGAACTGCATTACAGTTTAGAATGAATAAGCATATATTTGGGGATTGCATTTTTGGTTGTGCATCCTGTTTGTTGGTTAAGGGATTGATTCCTGGTAGTATTTCTGGTTTGTTTCTTCTTGGGAAAGGGGGCCAGGCTGACCTCATCTCACCGGACAAGGAGGCTTGTTGGCTTGGTGATTCCTTCTGATAGGGATTTGAGCTAGGGGGCTTAGAAGATGGTGTTTTATAAGGGGTGCTTGATGCATTGGGGGCATTTGACTTGGGGGTTTTGGTTGGTTTCATTACAGGCTTTATTTGGTATTGTTGGGCAGCATTTGCTTCCATTGCTGCAAAGGGGTATAGGATGGCCTTCTCTGTTGATATTTGGAGTGTTAGAGCTCTTTTCTTGTATGCAGGGCATAATGATTTATTTGTAGATTCATGTGGGCCTTTGCAATTGATGCATGTAGGCTGAGTGTTGTTGCAAGTTGTCAGCTCTTTAGGATGGAAAGATTTACAATTACTACACTCTTGGAGAATTTCATTGCATTTGTTTGTCGTGTGTCCCAGTTTGAAACACTTCTGACACTGAATAGGCTTAGGTTTGTATTCCTTGTGTGGTTTGATTTGCCCAAATAGGAATAATTTTTCTGGGATATCAATTTTATCCTTCAGTGTGAATAAGAAGGATCTACTAGTTTTTAGGCCATTAGAGTTAGGTTTTCCAAGTTGGGTAACATCCTCAACTGGGATTGTGTTTCCAGCCCTATCTGAGAGGCCTTCTTTTAACTCCTGAGTAGATATCTCTGGGGGAACATTATAAACTACAATTTCTGTTGGTGATTGTTTTGGGTTCCAATTAGATGCAATAATTGGGGTATTCAGAAGGGATTTTAGGTTAATTATTGTATCTGCTGATTTCTGATCTTCTACAGCTATTAGCAGAGATCCATCACGGTAATGTTAAGAGAGAACATTGATTTTAGCAATTTAAAAATTGCAACTCTTATTGCAGTGATCATTTTTATTTCAAAGGGGGTAGTGGGAGTAATTTTAAGGTAAATTCCTAAGTTTTTGGAGGGAGGATCTTGGGCAGGGAGAGGGGAAATGCTTTTAATTGGGGAGATTTTTTTCCTTTTTTTAGAGCTTCTAGAGAGGACCTCTTGAAACCCATTATCATCATTTATGGTTGCATTAGGACCTACAGTTATCAATGTCCTATTCTCCGAATTGGAGCTATCATTAGAACTTTCAGATAATGTGCTTGACCAGCCAGGATGGGTATCTTTCACTATGGAATTTGATTTGGGATCTGGGGGGACGTTTTTTTTTTGGAGGACTTCTAAACATTGCCTATTGGAAAAAGCTTTAAACACAAATATAAAACTAAAACAAGAAGGGAAAATAGATGATATCAAACCGTCTGCACTATACTATGGGGAGGATAAACACCACAGTATAGCCCTGAGGATGACTTGAGCAGGATAGGTTTTGCAAAGCCAATTGACAAAGCCTTCCTCCTTGCTTTTTCTTCTCCAAAGGTATCTATACCATCATCGAACGGCATCTCTTGAGTCAGCCTTCCATCAATAGTGAGCAGGGATAAGGGTGTCTATTGGCTGTGACTGATTTTAGACCTTAAGTAGTTCTTCATCCGCCATAAGTTAAAGAATGATCTTGCTCTTGTGCAGTTTGTATCAAGCATACTAAGAACCCATCTTAAGGTAATGTCAATGTTGGATTGATGTCAACTGCATCAAAATTAAGCAAAACTTTGCTAAGGCCAATTAGAATCATGCAGCTTTTTTTACCTATCAGTATTTTGTATCAAGAAGGGTTTAATTATAAGCATTTTTCCACAGTCATAGGCTCAATATCGTCAGGATAAAAACTCAATACCTCACTTGTATGCTTCCTGATTTCTGAGGTATGATTTGCGCGGCAGCGGAGTGGAAGTGGCATTTTGTAGATAAATCACATCAGTCCAGTTAGTGTTAACAAAAAAAAAACGCTTAATGATAATTTATTGCCCCCCTTGGCATTGTGCGCCCCTAGGCACAGGCCTATTATGCCTATTTGTAAATCCTGGCTTGGCCACATAGCAACTGAGACCATTGCTTAAACAATAATGAATTTGAGTTTAGACAACGTCTAAAATTGTTTAGTTATTAAACTAGCCATTTGGCCACCTGGGGCAAATGTGATGGAATGTGTCTCTGAATTTTACTCTAATAATTTAGTTTAATAGTCGAAAAAAAGCAGTGCAACTATGATCAACGGCATTTCAAGCTTATTTTTATTGGGAAAGAGGGGGTAGACCTTATTAAATTTACAAAATTTGTGCGTGATTGCCACTGAAAAAAATTGAGGCTCCTTTAAATAAGCTATTAAGTAAAATCTGAACAAAGTCAAGATCAAAGTCAACTTTGACACATTTTAATGCTTTTTCATCTCTATCCTATCAGAGACAAGGCCTTTATTGCTATATTTTTACAGGAGGGAGGAAGAGATGTCAGACATGTGCTGTTAAAATCCTAATTATTCCGTCTATTTATTAAAAACGCTGTGAAATAATGAGGGTTTCTATATTTTGCAAGAAAATGCTCTGAAAATAGTAGGCAAAGAGGTCAATATGTTTGAAAAATATATTACTAAAATGTTTAATTCAATAGGCCTGGAAGACAAAATTTTCAATCTATGATTCTACTGACTGACTTTTACCGAACCAAATTAGAAATTTGTTATTTAGGTGATTCTTTTTTCTTGAGGTCCATGATTTTGAAATCTTTCATTTTGCCATTTGTCTTTCATTGTGGACTTGTGATAAGCCAAAGAAATTGACTCATCGCAAAACAATAAAACCCTGGAATCGCAGATAATTGAATTTTTCGAGTTTATAGAGCTTAGCTAAGGTTTCATAAGGCTTTTTAGCAGCTAAAAACGTTTCAGGGCTACTTATAATCCAGGCCTGAAAAGAAAAACTTTTTTTTATCTATGTGTACACTTTTAAAAGCCAAATAAAAAATATATCTACGATTCATGTCTCTGGAGGATTTGGAGATTTGGCATCTCCAAATCCTTCACGGTTGTTAATGGGGATCCAAATGGCATTGCCACGCATTGTTGCCATATTGGCTTATTTCTCGCCAAACTGGCCGATTTTGATGGTGACTGGCGGGAAAATTTTGAGTCATCCCGCCAGGCGTAAATCTTGGTGTATTTTAATTTAACTGGCGTATTTTTGGGTTGAAATGCTTTATCTCAAAGAAATTGTTTTTCTTATTTGGATCCAATTACTTTTTGTCCTTTACTTATGTAATATCGAATAGTATCGGTATATTCTTTCTTTTCATAATAATTTTATTACTATCTATTTCGAAAACCAGACATCAAAAATAAGATCATCGAAAACTAGATCATCGAAAACCAGACAAATAAAATTGCAATATAAAAATATCATTTTTCCCCTCGTAAAACTATAGGAGCATCATTTCTTGATTTTTAACAAACTTGTATTGAGTTTAGGTAACACAATGTCATTAATCATTGTTTGTCATTCAGACTCGGACACTGCAAGCACACTATTTGGTTGAAAAAATTCAAATGGTTTGTTCTTGAGTATGAACTAGAAATTATTTTGTTGTGGGTGGAAGTTTTTTTTCACTTTTTTCAGACTTTCTTTTTACTATTGAAAGATGAAGTATAGCTAACCTAATATACAGTAGGCTAGTGTAGATTTTATAATGGGTTTGAGGATATTCCTACTTAAACTTGAAAGGTAATAAGAATAATAAAATAACTTATGGCAAGTATATGAATAAGCTGCTCTGCCGGATATTTGGGGCTTTAATATATAAAGCATAAAGGTGCAGATTAGTGGTTTTCTACGATTAAGTATTTCCACCCTGTTTCTCTCCAAATGGCACTTATCTTTCATGATCTTTGAAGTTCTTCATGGTGTTAAAGTGAATCATTCAAAATTGATCTACAGTTCATATGGGGCAAAGTGTTTTGAGCCTCAAGCTATTTCTAAATCCTAATTTTCACGGTTTTAAAGAATTTTAATTTCTGTTTCATAAATGAGAAAAAAAACTCTGGTGTGTCTATGGGTTAAACTTTTGCTAAGATCATAGGGATTATTGTATAAAAAAATTTAGCTAGTTAAAGAAAAAGCGTCTAAAACAAAGCATAAACTAATGCCTTCAAAAATTTTATGTATGATTTAGGAGAATAGGCTAGATTTAGGACTGATGAGGTCACATAGGCCTAGGGTATAGAGCCAAATTAAAAAAAAAAGAAACAGGTACAAAAAATAATGATTTAATAAAAAAAATCACTAAATTTTCGTATATAACCATAATATAGACTCATGATATAAGTGGTATTTTCAGGGGTGAGAGGAGTTAGAAAATAAATTATATATTGTCAAACAATCTAGAACAATTTGGTACTTGTGTAAAACATATTTGGAAAGAGTATTGAATGGGGAAAGAGAATGTATATTTCTTATTTTTTGGTTTCGGTACTTGTTTCCACCACACTCACGTACTGTCGAGAAGTGATGTTTGGTAAATGCTAATGAAATAAAAGAAAATATGAAAATATAATACTTTATCAACAAAATTATGAAAACTACAACAAAGAATTATGGAAAAGGGGCTGCCCAGACCACATTATATTAAATGCATAACCTAAACTAACCTAGCCTAACCTAATCGAAATACCAACTAAATATTTAATTAAAATATAGCTATTATGTAGTTTCGCATCGAGTCGAGGCTAGTATTGTCTGGTATAAAGACCGTGAAAACCGGTTATTGTCTGATGTTCGTGATACAAGATCTTACGTATGGTGGCTTTAAGACAAAAGTAACCGGGTTTCTTTCCTATGAGTCTACGTAGGCCACCCTATTATGTTTTTCGCATAAAGTGGAGCCAAATTAAAGTGGAGCATAAAGTGGAGCCAATTTTTGGTGTATATTGTGAACGTTATGCTCTTTTATTTTTGCCAGTGATCGGTATCGCTAAATTTGGCAATTTGTTGAAAGATTTAATTTGATCTGAACACTAAAATAAAATAAATTCTTCATAGAATTTTTCTTCATAGAAAGTTTCTAATTGTTGGGAGTTTAGAGGCGCATCCAGTATACCCCCTACCCCACCTAATTCCGAAATATAGGCGCTAGACTATGCCCAGACTTTATTCAGGTGGGTGTTATTTGGTATCGTGAACAAGTTTTTGACCAGAAATAAATAACTCTAAATTTAAACAAAGGTAGCTCGAGTGGTTCTCACTGCCAGATTTTTTTTCTGGGCAGATTTTTTTTCTGTCCAGAAAAAAAATCTGGGAATTCCGCATGTTCACACCGGAATTCAGTTCTCACTGTCCAGATAATTTTTCTGGACAGATTTTTTTTTCTGGCCATCGGAAAAATCGGCGTAAGATTCAAAAAATGGATCATGAGGCTACAACTGTTTTGCTCTTGTGCTTACTTCGAAGGAGAAAGAAGAGAAAAGGCCTACAAGCCTCAGAGACTATGAGAAAAAGAAAATTTTGGGTCAGAGACTTTTTAAAAATGAGAAGTGAAAATGGTGCTTCAAACCTACTAATCAATAACCTGCGTTTGAAAGATGCAGATTGGTTTCATGACTATTTCAGAATGTCACCTAAGCAATTTGATAACCTGCTTGGTCTGGTTACACCATATATTGCAAGACAAAATACAAACTTCAGAACAGCTATTTCACCTAAAGAAAGGCTTGAAGTGACATTAAGATATCTTGCAGCTGGTGGCACACAGAGAAACCAAAGCTTCACACATTACCTGGGAAGGTCGACTGCCAACCAAATTATATGGAACACTATGGATGCAATCTGCCAAGTACTGTCCCCATTATTTCTACGATTTCCCAGTGAGCAATCTGAGTGGAAGGAAATTTCCCATGAGTTTGCAGTAAAATGGAACTTCCCACACTGTGTTGGAGCTATTGATGGGAAGCACATTAGAATCCAGGCTCCACCGAATTCGGGGTCACAATATTTCAACTACAAGCAGTTCCACAGCATAGTGTTGATGGCTATGTGCGATGCTAACTATCGATTTGTCTATGTTGACATAGGCAGTTATGGCCGGCAAAGTGATGGTTCTGTGTTTGGCAATTCAACTCTTGGTAAGAAAGTGATTGCCGGTACTTTAGATCTTCCAGGCAGTGATACGACTGATACAGGAAATGCCACCTACTTACCATATGTGATTGTTGGAGACGCAGCTTTCCCCTTGAAAACAAACTTACTTAGACCCTATCCTGGTGATCACCTTCCAGTACCAGAGGAAATTTTCAATTACAGGCTTTCTCGTGCACGAAGGATAATAGAAAATGCATTTGGAATTCTTGGTGCCAAGTGGAGGATATTCAGAGAAGCAATTAATGCAAAGCCTGAGAATATTGACAAGGTCATACGCACTTGTGTTTGCCTACATAATTACTTGCGTACCGAAGATCTTACAACTCCACGGAGACACTCGAGGTATGTTAGTGCTAACTTCGTTGACACAGAAACTGACGGTGTTATAACATTGGGGCAGTGGAGACAAGAGCAAGTAAATGGGCTGTTACCAATTGTCTCAACAGCAGCACGAAACCCAGCTGAAGCTGCCAAACATGCCCGTGACAAATTTCGAGACTACTTCATGACGCCAGAAGGAAGTGTTCCTTGGCAGCTGAGTAGAGTGAGTCAAGGCCGCATTCCTGAGTAGGTCAGTGTTGTGTTGTAGCAGCAGGCTGTATGCAAACTTATCACACTCAAAGTTGTGTGATTAACTATCAGAAATGAATGTGTAAATGTGTGCGTCTATTTCTGGCTGTAGTTTAGTTACTTTTCTATAGTAAAGATTAAAGTCTATAGTAAAAACGGCTTATTTCGCTTTTTCTGGTGGATTTTCCTGCTTTCAATATATTGCTGGTAAATTTATCAGATAAATATGCTGCATGGGTTCAGGGGAGGATAATTGATAGTAATGACTGGCAACTGTTAAATAGCGACTATTTTTTCTAATAGTGAGATAAAATACTGTTTAATACTGAGATAAAAACTAACTTTCAGTAAAGCACAAGTATAGTACAAAGTACAAAGCACAAGCTATACATAAATGTTTGGGTCAATGTGCGACACAGTTATAACACTTCTGAACCGTAATCTTTCCGTTGAGAAACCAAAGTTAACGCGAAGCGCTGAATACCATTAAATTTATTGCCTAGCTTGCAATCCAGATGCATAGTTTCCAGCAAAAACTTATCTCAACTAATTCAACGACTGTTTAGGCCTTAAATTTGTTTGTTCATTTTTAGAATCCATAAACATATTTCGTTACTCTCCCCAAAACCGCTTTTCTTTCTAAGCCGCTACGTTAGGCACAATCTGTTTTGGAAAGAATATGGCGTGAAAAAGTGGACATACTTGACACTGAACTTTTCTCGCCTGAAAGAAAAAGAGAAAAAAAAAGAAATTGCACAATTTCCATGTCTTTAGCCACTGTCCTAAAGTAAAAATGAAGATTTTCGAAACAACCGGCTTTAAAAAAAACTTTCGATTTCGCCCTTAATCTATATCCAACTTTTGAATACGTCAAGGCATCAATATTTGCACTACGGAAGTCTTGACAGAGGAAAAAAAGAAAAAAACGGATACGGTAGTTATGCAGCATCCGAGCTCGTCCACTATAACAAGCATTCGAAAGTAGAAAAAAGAGCTAAGCATGAGTGAGTGCAGTAGAAAATGTTGGGGTATTGAGATTTTGCATACTGATAAAACTCAGAGCAAAGAACTGCACTGAAATGAATTTATATGGATACTATTCTTCTACATAGGCACTAGTTTTTTCAATATACTTTCCTACCGCTTTTGAATGCTCTGCTGCATAGCCATAAGCCGCTCTAACTCACTTGCCTTTGAAGCATGTCTTTGTATATCTGAACCATAGCAGGATTGCCAACCATAGGTCTAATCAACCATAGAGTCTAGTTGTAAACTAAGAAATTACACAAACACATTACTCATTTCCTGGTCATCACTTTCATATTTTTTAAGCACTTCAGAAATTTCATGACGTGCCGCTGCTTGTGCTTTTTTTGGCAAACCGTTCAACACGCTACAGATGTACTGGCTAAAATGTAAGTTGGGTGTTTTTTTCTCTTGTAAAGACGAAAGAGCTTTGACAATTTCTTGGTCAATGTCTGTATGTGCCTGGCTACCTCCAGGAGTATTCTGAGTCTTGTTACCTCCACTACTACCACATGGCTCTTGGGATGTTTTGCGCTTTCGTTCAGGCTGGATGGGAGCTAAAGGTGACATACATGATGATGAGGTTTCAGACTGCTGATTCTCCGCGGAGTTTATCCTAGCTCTTTTTGACGGCTGAAAAAGAGATTCTGCTGTCTGCTCAAACTCTTCTGAGCTCAATTCTATATGCTGAGTAAATTCGTCTTCATCATCAATTGAAGTATCTATCCTGGTCAAAGTTTCACTAACAGAAGCAATCTGCAGAGGCTCAGTCATGTTGTCCACAGTTTTTCTTAGCTGACCCGACTCTGTCATGAAGCTGAAAAGGTGGAAATACTTCCATGTTTTTCTGTTTACTTTTGCACCATCTCCACTTTTACCTTTTTCACTGCGTCTACACTTCATATAAGTATCTCTTAGAATGTCAAACTTTTTCTTCAAAATGTATGCAAGATTCTGAACAGGCAGTCCATAATCTGAAAACAAAATCCCGGATTCTGCCATGGCTGCAAAAGAGTTTTTCTTCTTCCTACAATCTTTGAAGTCTTCTCTAGAAGAATCCCATAGCCATGGATAGTTGATACAGGTGTTGACAAGGAGTTCAATGTCACTGTCAGACCATTTTATTTTGTCCTCCATGACGATAATGGTATCCTAGGGGTTTGCAAGGTACCAGCTGGCTTCAGCTCTGGTTCTTATGCCTAAAAAGAAAAAAGGGTACAGATTACACTATTATATTATTACATTATAACATATTTACAGTATATATTGTAATATCAGTTGACTTATGCTGAGTTCCGACCTACTCACCATGGTAAGCAAACATGAAAAAAAAGTTAGCAAATCCGTTCCAACCTTCTTCTCCTTACCATAGAGTTACCATGACTATTGTTCCAACCTGACATTTTTCCCTTGATTTTAGTTACCATAGTAACTTTTTGTTTACCATGCTGCTCTGCAGGGTAAGGAGCTTACTATGGTAGCTTACCATGGTAACTGGGTTGGAACTCACTCGCCAGTTGCCTCTGAAACAAATTTTTATGTAAAAAAAGTAATTGGTTTTAAGAGGTTCCTAGAAACTGGTGTTCTTTTAAAATATCTGAAATTAGCTAATTACCTTACTAATTAGCAAATTAGCTACCCTTGAAAAAAAAACAACTTATTGGTGTTAAGAGGTTCCTAGAAACTCGTGTTCTAAAGGTAGCACCAGGGGTGCTGCATCCCTCCCCCCTACACACCCCCTATGCAACACCCCTGGCGCATTCTGATTTCTGCCTAACTACTATATTCATCGATTAATGTGATGGAGCATTAGATTTATGATTATGATGTCATCTCAAACCTGTGACAATTTTATAATTTAAGAGAGTCCTGTAACTTTTGAATTTGCTGAAACATTTATGGCCTTTTCTCCCCATCATATTTCTGTACTAGACTGATTGAGCTCTACTTCTACAAAGTCAGGTTACCTAAATAAAGGTGCAGTTTAGTTCCCACTGTAGTGTGGGGTACAGAGGCCCTACCAATAGAACTGGGATATACAGTAAGAAGTGAGCTGCTTATACCCTGCTTCTACTGGACAGTAGGCTATCTGTGCAACTTTACAGCCCAATTGACTAAATAAAATACAGTAAGAAAAAAGTTGTTTTTATCAGGGGGAACTAATCTACACCTTCTCATGTATCTCCAACGAATTTTTCTCTAATATTCTTGTGAAGTCAGCTTCTTCAGTTTTTTACCTTGATCTTGGTTGGTGGTTGTCGTTTTCTCAGTGATCTTTAAATATCTGCTTGTTCTTCAGCTACATCAACCATGCTTTGAACTACTTTTAAGGCTAAAATCTGCCCAGATTTTTTTTCTGGCCAGAAAATATCAAACTCGATCTGATCGAAAAATCTGGTCAGAAAACAGTAAAATCTGGGAAAAAAATCTGCCAGAATTCTGGAGACGAAAATCTGACCAGATTTCTGGTCAGTGAGAACAGCAATCTGGGCAGTGAGAACTTAGCTTTAATGAAGCCTAGCATTCATCTTTGGAGTGCCATATATGCCAAAAAGTTCTGCCAGGTCTTACACTGTTCTTCTGCGCATGGCGTAAAAGTTCAGAATTTGGCTTCTTCAGAAGCAGAAATAGAAGATTGACCTAAAACTAACCCAACTACAGCTATTGGGCCATTTTAGCAATTTAGGAACTGACTGTGTTGGCAGTCATGGTTTTCAATGGTTCTGGCGTATTTTTGGCAAATTTTCAAAGTGTCTGGCGTATTATTTGACACACTCCTTGCAACACTTTGGGTGAGAAGATTTAAAAAGTAAAAGTGTTCTGTGATATAGCTGGAACTAAAATAGGAGTCAAAAGGCTCATAGGTACCACTCACACCCGGATTGTGCTTTCTTAACAGTAGGAGCAATTAGCCATCCTTTGGTATCCCCTACCACTCCTAATACAACTACAACCACACTACTTCATTTACAATATTGTGGGGAAATTTGAACCTAGCCTAAATCAAAAGGCACTATGTGCTTGCACATTGTCAAAAGAGTAGGCCTATATCTCAAGAATTGATTTGGGTATTAAGTTTGGAACTTTCAGACAATGCTTAAAGGGAAACATCATCTGAACAAAAAGCAATATCTGCTCACTATTGCTAATACTACTGTTAGGCTATTGCTACATATATGATGGCTAGTACTACTTCTATTGCAGCTACTTGTAAGGCTAAGAGCATTGAGATGAAAATTTCCAGAAGCACATGACCATAAGGTTTATGAAAAGGACATATTAGCAATGTCATAGGAATAACTAATTGTATCAAGCTGAAACTTCCAGGACTTGATGAGAGGGATGTTCTACTGACCAAAAGGCAATAGTCTATGTTAATACCACTACTACTAATAGTACTACCTCTATTAATATTAATAATGTTACTAATAATATCTATACTACTACTGTGACTACTTTTGCAACTCTGCCTGAGGGTATGTAGGTGAAAATTTCAAGGAATTTTGAGGGGGGGGGGTAAACTGAATCATAACATGTCTTCTGTATGCAGGTTGTCAAAAGGGCATAACAGTAATATTTTATGAGCAGGTTGGTATATAAAGTTTAACTTAACAGGGCTTGTTACAGGGGTGTTGAAATAACCAAAACAAAATATTTGGATCCTAATGCTACTACTTCTACTCTTATTAATTCTTCAACTATTATCACAACTTCTGCAGCTATTAAAACTAAGGGTATTCAGGTGAAAATTTTGGGATACATTGAAACTATATGGAACTATGTCAAAACATACTATGCCCACAGATGTTGTCAGGAGGATATATTGGGAGAGAATACTTCAGGAAAAGTTGATGGTATTAAGTTGAAACTTTCAATGTGTGTTTAAGAGGATGTTAAAGAAATGAAAGCTGCTATGCACATACTGCTGCAAATGCTACTACTTAAGCAAAGGGTATTAAGGTGAAGCTTTTAAGGAATATTTAGGCAAATGGTCAACTAAATGAAAAACAACAATGAGCATGTGGCCTTTCAAAAAGGTGACAAAGCAATACCTAAAAAACTGCTAACATTGTTAAGTTAACCTTTAGGGGTAAGTTGGTGTGGATTTTGAACTATCCAGAAGGCAATCTTTCCATACTATTAATGCTACCTTTACTAATTAATATACTAACTAATAATTATGACTATACTAATAATACTAATATAACCTAATACTAATAACATAATATTAATAATAATACTAATAATATTACTAATACTAACTAAGGTTGTTAAGGTGAAAATTTTAGGGAATATTTAGGGGGAGTTTAAATTAGACAAAAAACTATGCATGCAGGTTTTAAAAAATGGCATATAAGGAATATGATAGGCAGGACCAATCTATAATAGCCTGGAAATATCATTGAAGCTTTTAAAGGAGCTAATTCAAAATTAAATCTATTGCCCTTTTTAAGAGTAGAAAGAGATTGGAGGACGAGCAGCCCTTCTCCAAAGCCTATTTATTTTCTGAACACATCCAGTCAAAATTTTGAGACAACCATTTTGTTCAGCATAGTAGAATGGTCCAACAACTATGTCTCTATGGATATTGGGTATAGATAATTTCAGGGACCACACTGCCTTTCCATGATGATAGTGATATATTTAATTAACAAAAAGTTTAAATACAAAAATCAATATGATTCACCCAAAACCAAACAGTTGACGTGGGGTGAAACAGGTAAAAAAAAATAATACATACATGTAACATCATTCAAATACACTATAACAAGAAAGAAAGATAAAAAGAGAGAAAAGAAAAAAAATAAATAAAGAATAATAATAATAGTATAGGGACAGCAACTACATACCATATTCATGTTGTGGGGTTGCACTCACAAACCAACAAGCAATTACAACTTAATTTAAATTAAATCAAATCAAGTCACCTCCAAAACGAACAAAACTAGAATTCATACTTACTTAATAATTTTTCTTTCAATTTTGCTCTAAAACCACTAAAATTTTCTAGTTTCTTCATACCATTATCCAAATTATTCCATAAATTTATACCCTTTATAACAAAAGAAAACGTGGACCTGGTAGACACTATAGGGGGAGTATAATAATCATTTTTACCCCTAGTATTTTGGTTATGTATATTCCATTGGCTGTAAAACCAACCATTAAAACACTCCGGCAGCTGCTCTATATTGTGTCTATACATAAACACTAATATATAAAAATGATGAAGACCCACCACTGGCAATATCCTAAAATCGCTATAGACTTCTCAAACTGATTTTCCTGATAATGCTCTAATAGACTTGTTTTGGATAATTTGCACAGGACTAACAATTGAAGAAAATGTACCCATGTATACAGAAGAACAATACAAAATATAGGGATGGATTAACAAAAAATAGAGAAGCCTAAGTATACTAGTTGGAAACATATATTTAAGTTTACAAATCATCCCAAAATTACGTGATAGAATCCTGGATAAAGTTTCAATATGGGATCAGAAACTGAGAGTCTCATCTATAATAATGCCAAGATACTTTACTGCCTTTTGACAAGCAATCATACCATCTTCATATGCTATATGCTGTATCCATGGATAATAATTCGATGTCCTTGAAAATATAAGAAAATTACTCTTAGAGGGGTTCACCTTTAGCCAATTCACTCTCAGCCATCTTGAAACCTCATTTAGCAATTCTCGCACACTCTCTAGGAGCAATCTCTCTGACTTTGCGATTACCACTAAAGAAGTATCATCAGCAAACATGGGCACTGTAGCTGCACTATCCTTTTTGACGATCTCACTCATTCTTGTTTCCAGTTTACTAACAGACTGTGGAAGATCATTCACAAAAATTAAAAATAATAAGGGTCCAAGTACCGAACCCTGTGGAACTCCACACTCAATACAATTTTCATGAGAACCCATATTACCAATTTGAACATATTGTTTTCTACAAGACAAAAAAGAATGTAAAAACAAAAGAGCTGGACCCATAATCCCATAAATTTCACACTTCATTAACAGAATATTGTGACTGACTGTATCAAAAGCCTTTACAATATCTAAAAACACAGTTGCCACTTTATATCCATTATCCAATGCCATATTAATAATGCTAGTCAAATATATGTTATCTTGCTCAGTAGTGCGATCTTGACGAAATCCAAATTGTGTAGGAGTAAATATTCTCTGGTCTTCCAGATACTGATAAATTCTGACCGAAAAGCATTTTTCTAGTATCCTAGACATAATGGGTAAAATCAAAATTGGTCTATAATTTTCAACATCACCAGTATTCCCTCCTTTATGTATTGGTATTACTTTTGCTGATTTAAAACACCTCGGAAACACTCCCTCTTTTAGACACTGATTAATTAATGAAACAAAAGTTTGAGCAATCACATCCCAAAATGTTTTTATTAATCTAATTGAAACAATATCAGAGCCAGAAGCGGTACCTTTCATACCATAAACAATGTTTCAAACTTCAGATTCTTGAACTGGGAGTAGATTTAAAGAGATTTCCACCTCCTTATGAAGGTAATTTTGAAAAGCCTGGTTGCCTGGTTTGCTTATAATCGACTCTTTCACTCTCCTTCCAACTGTCGAAAAATGGTTAGCAAATTTTTCACGAATTTCCTCTTGATTTGTAATGACTGGCTACGTCTTTACGGAATATTTCCTG
Organism: Artemia sinica; assembly: GCA_027921565.1. Lineage (NCBI taxonomy): Eukaryota > Metazoa > Arthropoda > Branchiopoda > Anostraca > Artemiidae > Artemia > Artemia sinica. The sequence continues at coordinate 46,173,930 of CM051265.1, forward strand.
AGGGATTCCTCCGGATGATTGTCCTAAAGGGCTTCTTATCACATTCCATGTTTTTGATGGATTTTGAGATGCTTTTTCAAATTCTATTTTATAATAATCTTGTTTAGCTCTTTGCAGGAGTCTGTTTAGGGCATTACAATAACTCTTGTAAATTCACTCATTTATATCGCAGGGATGACATACCTTTTTCTCATACAAATTATGCTTCTTATTTATCAATCTCAATAAACTTGGAGTAATCCAAGGCTTCTTTGAAGGTTTTCTTCTATTGTTGTTAATATTCTTAGAGCATTTTTCCAGGGATTGCTTAATTATTTGGTAAAAGACTCTAAACTTAGAGTCAATATCCACAGTGACTGAAAATTCTGTATTCCAATCCTTATTGGCTAGCTCATTTCTACATTTCAGAAGTGCATCTTTATTGAGTAAAATCCTCAGCTTGAGACTGCTCTTCTTTGTGGAGTTTTTATTATCAACGCATACTGAGTAACTTGCAAATACACCAAAATGATCAGAAGTATCACTTATAAGAACACTTGGACCACCCGACATATACTTTGAAAATATATTATCCAGACATTTTGATGACGTCCTTGTAACACGAGTACTAATATTAATAGCAGGGATATAACCAAATGAAATCATCAAGTTTAAAAATTTGTCTGTATTTGATCCATTATCCAAAAGATCAATGTTAAAACTCCCATTATAAAAATAGGACTTTGATGTGGGATCTTTTCCAATTGTTCTTCAAGTAATCCATAAAACTCAATAAGAGATCCTGACGGTGGCCTATATACAATCAGAACATAACCACAACGTCCAGACAGCTCTAACTGCAAAATAAAAGACTCAAAAACCATTTCTCTATATATTAAAATTTCCTCTCAGACACTTGCCCGTATGTCAGAACGTATATACGCTGCCAATCCCCCGTGTCAGCGAAGTTGACGATTTGTTGTGTAAAGATTATAACCTAAAATATGTAAAAGTTCCGAATTATAATCATTTAACCAAGTTTCAGTCAGTCCAATTACCTGAAAAAGAGATAAACTGGAAATTTCATTTATAAAATCTAAACTTGAATTCAATCCTTGGCAATTCAAATGGAACACATTAAATCTATCCGAAACATTACTACATGCCATCTGCATTTGGTTTACAAATAAATATTTAGAATCTTCAAACTCCAACCTATAATAACCACCAGGCCCACCACTTCCATCAAAAATTTCATTATACCTACTTTCAAAATTTACCTTCTTATTTTCCAGCCCCAATACGTTAATTTGCCCTGGAGGAGACTCAAATCTTTCATCCAACATCAAAGCCAAATAGACAAATTTGAGTACGACTCGACAGGGGACACAATTCAATACATTCTAAATATAAATTTATTACATGCTGCCCAATAACAATAATAACACCAATAATAATAATGAGATAAAAAAATAACAACAGCAGAAAAAGAAGAAAGAAATATTAAAAAAAAAAACACAACAATGACTCAAAAGGGTACACCTTGCATATTGGGTGCCTTCTCATATTTACATTTCTTCTATGCTACAAACAATCAACTATAAACTATATGAACCATTAACCATGAACTCCTTAAATTTCCCGCCAAAATTTCTTTTTATCACTAATCACCAGCTACTTCTTAATCAATGGGAACATGAATTCGAACAATTATTTTTCCTTGTAAGCTTCACTAATTGCCGCTATGTTGGTTACGAAATGATTGATTATTCGGTGCATAATCAAGTTCAGGAATCAAATCGTCTGGTGAGTATTTAGCACGTGTTCTGTTGGGGCGATTGAAAAGCAACACAGGCGGAAAAGTTTTCGAGATCCAAGCGTCTATTCCTAATTTGCGTAATTTCACCCTTTTAATCAACAAATCATTTCTTACTTTGCGAACTTCAGCTGGGACATCATCACTGAGGTAAATATCACGGAACGACGACACTGCTTTACCTTTTAATTTCTTGGCATTTTTCAAAATATCAGTTTTCGATTTTTTATCAGATACTTCAACACAAATAAATTTATTTTGCTCACTCACTTGGGTTACCTTGAATGGTGGGACTGGAGCCATTTCGAGACCTTCCGTAAGAATACTTTTGAAGATATCCTTCGCATTTTTTTCAGATTCACAAGAGATATTCCATACAATAATATTCTTTTCCAGTTTATCAAACTCCAGCCTGGCCAATCTTGTACTCAAGTTATTTGATTCTTTACTCTGAGCTATACAATCATCAGAAATTACTTTTACTTGATTCTTTAGAAATTCTTTGACTTGCTCAAGCTGCCTCACTCGCTCATCATTTTCAGTCAGTTGTCTTGCAAATCCCACATGTGATATCTCCAAATTTGCCACTTTATCTTCAATTCCCTTAATCCTATTTTCTAAAGAATCTAGCTTTTTTCCATTTTCTGTTACCAAACTGATAACAGTATTTAGACTCTCCGCAACTGCTGAAATCGTGAATTTATTTGTAGAATCTGTGCTACTAGCAGTAACGTTGAGATCATATTCCCCTTCTCCCCTCCGAGTGTTTTCTATATCATCTCCAATATTACGAGGTTGCTTTCTTTTACGTCCCATGATTATTTCCAGACAACAAAATTAAATTTAATTACCTGCTTACCTCATTAAGGACCAATTTTTTTTTATTCACATGGGTCGCTTACGTGCAATTTGCTAAGTCACCGTTAATTTGGGCACGGCTTTCACCCCTCTTCATAAAAACTGCTCCAAATAATCCAAATTTCAAATAGAAAAAAAAAATCCGAAGTGCCACTTAGAAAATCGTAAATCCACTCGTCATAAACACTAGGCACCCCAAGCAAGGGCTTAATCAATCAAATGCATATTCGCAATCAATATGTTAACAGCTGGAATTCTGCACATGTGAAATCCCAAGTTCGAATAAATTCCAATAACTTTCACAATATAATTTAAATTCCATCAACTTATAATCCTTAGTTTCCATTATATATTTAATCTGCTTTAGATGTTAACCTGATAGAAACTGAATGACTGATGATAAATAAAAGTTCAAATAGGGATAAAATCCTTTTAATAGACAGTATTTCACAAACTGTGATATAAATTCACAAAAAATACCAGATATTTTGGTCACATATGCAGTGACCATCATCAGTATTAAAATAAACTGAAACAATAGTTATATACAAAATCAAATAAAACTACATATTGTTTAACTCTCTAATTATTTTCAAAGCAAAGGCACTCTTTGACCTTCTTGGATTTAGCTCATTAGGTATTCAATGATATAACACTTAGACAGAGGTCAACTACATTGGATAGTTGAAATTATTGTAGATAGAGCTCAGCCCAAATTCTCTTGTGTCACAATTCAAAGCTATATTCTTGAATAAGATTTTCTTTGTTTCAACAGTTTCATGAAAATATTGCTTTAAACCTGGTCCCTAGAAATCAAACAAAAATTATTGAACAAAATAAAATGGTCTGAAAAATTGGAAATATGTTCTGAGAGGGCTGAAGTAAAATCTTCAGACTTAGAATCTTGCTTTAAAACCAAAGACATAGAATCTTTATGCTGTAATAATCTTATTTCTAAATTCTGGTTAGTATGTCCCACATATGAGCTTCCACAAGTACATGGGATCTGATAGACCCCACTTTGTTGCCCCAATGAAGTTAGATCCTTCCCAGAATTTAGAAAACTACCCAAAGTATTATTACTCTTTAAAGCTACCTGTAGACCATTACTCTGTAAAATTCTTTTAAGTTTCTCACTTAGCCTGGGTATATATGGTAAGGAACAAAAAAATCCTTCTTGCAAGTTGTCTCCAAGACTTTCTTAGAAATCTCTAGAAACCTTTTTCTTCTTTTTGAAAACGTCTGTTTAATTAACCACTCTGGATACACATTACTTATTAGTATTTTTCTTAGAAAAGACAATTCAAAAAAGACAAGAAAAGACAAACCAATTTTTACTTGGCAAGCATGACCAGAACTATAAGACAAAAATCTATTTTTATTTGTTGGTTTTCTGTAAATTTTAAAATCCAGACTATTTTCATTTTTTAAAAGAAGAACATCAAGAAAAGGAAGTTTCCCATTCTCTTCTAATTCGACAGTAAACTTTAAATCCTCCCCCCAAACAATTAAGATGTTCAAAAAATCCTTTTAATTCCTCCTCCCTGTAATTCCATACTTAAATTATGTCAGCCATATGCTGGCCCCAAAATATGCTTTAAAAATTATGAATCTAATGCCATTGTTTCAATATTCTCCACAAAAATATTAGCTAATAATGGGGATAAAGGGGCTCCCATAGGTAAACCATTTACTTGTTTGAAAAACTTCCCTCAGAATTGAAAAAAAGAGAACTTATTGCACAACCTTACTAAATACATAATTACAGAAACTTCCAAATCTGTTTTGCCGCTAATCAAGTCCATGTTTCCTAACAGCTTTATTTCTAGAAGAGTTTTGGCTGCTTCTACATCAATATTTGTTTACAATCATACATAGTCAAAGCTTGAAAGCAAAGAACTTATTTCTACTTTTTTCAGTTTTTCAACCAAATTCAAAAAATTCCTAATGTACAAAATTTGTGTAGACAAAAGTGGCTTACAGATTGACACTAACCACTTGCTCAAAACACTTCTTGGTGACCTTGTACTTGACACAGTTGGTTGTAATGGTAGGTTAGGCTTTTGAATTTTGGGAAATCCATATAATTTAGGGCACAAGGAGCTGCATGCCAGGCATTTGTAATAAAGTTGGAGGTGTAATTTTTCTCCATTCTTTAAACACTTTAATTCATTCTTAAACTTATTTGTAAAAGAGTCTTGGATTATATGATAGCTTCTTGTATGTTTTTTCATCATTTAGTAAACTTCTTAATTTTGATTTGTAGTCCTCAGTATTCATGACAACTAAAGTGTTACTCTTATCTGCTTTTGTAATGGTAATTGAACCGTCCTTTTTCAAGTTTTTTTAGAATTCTTATATCTTTGATGGTTGTACTAGGAAATTCTGGTTTCAATACAAAATTAGAAAGGGTTTTCATGATAGAAGCTCTTACTAAGCTAACATCTTTTATTAGGTTTGCGTTTTTATTCAAAGATGTTTCTATTGAAGAGATAAAATCTTTCACAGGGACTTTATGTCGTTTAAAACTAAGTTTTAGACCCTTTTCAAGTACTGATTGTTCTTGTATTGTTAAAGTTCTTGATGAAAAATTAATCACACTGGTTCAAGAATTGACAAAGGTATTACCGCATTATTTGTTGATAATTTTGAAAACTTTTTTAGCAATCTTTCTCTGGAAAGGCGAAAGTCATGATTGAAGTGATTTTTTCCTGTTTGTTGAATAAAACAAAAGTCACTTACACTAACCTTTTTTGATATAACTTTTTCCAGGGAAAGTTTATCTCTCACTATTAAAGCTCTTTTTCGACTTTTATCCTTAATAATGTGATCTAAGTCTTGCAATGTAAGCTTATTTCAAACGTTTCTTCTTGAAAGTGCCCAAATGTGAATTGAATGTTAGTGAAGGTTGCACAATTCTCATCTTCTTACATTGTAGAAGAAAATCCTACTGGTTGATAACCATTATTAGCTAATATTTTTTTGGAGAATATTTAAACCATTGCATTAGCTTCATATTTTTTAAAACATATTTTTTGGGGCCAGTGTATGGATGACATAATTTCAGTATGGGATTATGGGGAGGAGGATTTAAAAGTATTTTTGAAACATCTTATTTGTTTGGGGGGGGGGGAATTTCAAGTTTACTGTCGAATTAGAAGAGAATGGGAAACTTCCTTTTCTTGATGTTCTTCTTTTAAAAAATGAAAATAGTCTGGATTTTGAAATTTACAGGAAACTGACAAATAACAATAGATTTTTGACTTATAGGTCTGGTCATGCTCGCCATGTAAAAATTGGTTAGATCATATCTTTAACTGACCAGATCTTTAGTATTTGCTCTCCAAAATTTTTTTGAGGAGTTGTCTTTTCTAAGAAAAATACTAATAAGTAAAATGTATCCAGAGTGGTTGATTAACCAGACTTTTTCATAAAGAAGAAAAAGGTTTCTAGAGTTCTAAGGAAGTCTTGGAGACAACAACTTGGTAGAAGGATGTTTTTGTTCCTTACCATATTTACCTAGGCTAATTGAAAAACTTAAAAGAATTTTACAGAGTAATGGTTTAAAGGTAGCTTTAAAGAGTAATAATACTTTGGGTAGTTTTCTGAATCCTGGGAAGGATCTAACTTCATTGGGGCAACAAAGTGGGGTCTATCAGATTCCATGTGCTTTTAGAAGCTCATATGTGGGACATACTAACCAGAATTTGGAAATGAGATTATTATAGCATAAAGATTCTATTTCTTCGGCTTTAAAGCAAGATTCTAAGTCTGAAGATTTTACTTCAGTCCTTTCAGAACATATTTTCAATTTTCCAGACAATTTTATTTTGTTTGATAGTGTCTCTTTGATTTTTAGAGACCAGGGTTTAAAGCAAACGTTTTGTGAAACTCTTGAAATAAAGAAAATCCTATTTTAGAATATAGCTTTGAATCATGACACAGGTGAATTTAGGCTGAACCCCTGTGTACAATAATTTATTAAAATCTGACAGAGTAAATTTCAATTCACCCAATGTAGTTGATCTCTTTCCAAGTGTTATATCATTGAACGCTAATGAGCCGAATCCAAGAAGGTCAAAGAGGCTAGCTTCTGCCTTTGCTTTGAAAAGAATTAGAGAGTTAAACAATATGTAGTTTTATTTGAAATTGTATATAATCAAATACTGATGATGATATTAATTTAGTTTTATTACTGATGAAGATCACTGCATATGTGACCAAAATATCTGGTATTTTTTGTGAATTTCTATCACTGTATGTGAAACACTGTCTATGAAAAGGATTTTATCCCTATTTGAAACTTTTATTTATGGATATTGGATATGTCACCCCCCCCCCCCACAGTTATGCATTCAGCCCATTATGCTTTAAAACTGAATTAAAAGATATTGTGCCTATGGTTGCCAATAAGACACCTTGACAATATATTAAGAATGACTGGGGGAATTAAGTTAAAAATTTTGGGGCTACAACTATTACTACTTCTGCTCTTACAATTTAAATCATAGGCAGTGCAATATTGCTGCCTAAGTAAAGAGCAATGTGGGCACAGTGTACGGGTTGCCACCCCTAGTGATTTATCACTATTTCTAATGATTCTTTTTGTTGCCTAGTGATTTTTGTCTACCTAGTGATTTATAGTGATTTTTGTTTGAAAACTAGTGATGTTTTACTAAATCTAGTGATTTTTCATGATATAGCACATAGATTCATGATTCAGTTGAATAAATCATACAAGAGGCTAACTAATAAAAAAAAAAAACACAAAATAGTGATTCACTAAGGTTCCTAATATCTCCCAGGTTAGCATTTATGCAAATATACTGCCTCTCAAACTTCCAATTTCCCACCATGTGTCCATATCAAATATGACCCCAGAACATTATCATCAAGATAAAAGGCGAACTTGCTAATTGCTAAATTGCTAAAATGTTCTATACTTCCTATATTACAACATTTGCTCAGGTCGAATTTTTGTCTTCATATTTATGTTGTTTTTTTTTCTCGCTAATGTATCAGTTCTAAATAAGATTTTCTTCTGTTAAAACCTTTGAAAGTGGAGTAAATGGTGGATATGAATATACCATATACATCTGTAAAAAGAACAGAAATGGAGTAACTGAAAATAAGATGGTAGGTAGCCTGTACATTAAACATTATTTTCTAAATAAAAAAAAGAAATCATAGGCAGCACGGTGGTGCTTCCTAAGTAAACAACAAAATGGGCACAATGTATTTTTTTTTGGTTTAGACCAGGGCACTTTGTATCAAAGGAGATGACATAGAAACTTCGAAAAGGACTCATTTGATTGGGAATTGGAATGGCTTGTGCCCCTTTTAATAGTCGAAAGTGATTGGAAGGCAACTAACACCCCTTCCATGCCCACTGTTTCCCCAAGAACATCCAATAAAAATTTTGAGATAGCTATTTTGTTCAATGATGTTGAAAGATCTGGAACTTATGTTTTTGAAGAGGGCATTCCCCCCATAGCCCTCAGGGCAAGGGTTACAAGTTATGCCCTGGGAGCATATAAGGTTTTTATTGAAAATGTTGTCGTACAAACTTAAGAAAGGGCTCATTCGATTGGAAATTGAGAGAGCTAGTGCTCTTTTTAAATGTCGAAAGTGATTTAAGGGCAACAAACCCCTCTCTCATGCCCACCATTTTCGCAAACACATCCAATCAAAATTTTGAGATAACCATTTTGTTGAACATAGTTTAAATTTCTGGAAGCTAGGTCTTTGAGGATGACATCCCCCCCCCCCAACAACCCTAAGGGCAAGGGTTGTAAGTTATGCCCTGTTGGCATATAGGGTTTTTATAAAAAGTGTTGTTGTAGAAAAACAAAAAGGGCACAGTCAATTGGAAATTGAAAGGGCTAGTGCCCTTTTTAATATTCGAAAGTCATTGGAGGACAACTAACCCCCTCTCACACCCACCATTTTCCCAAACACCTTAAATCAAAATTTTGAGATAGCCATTTTGTTCAACGTAGTTCAAAGGTCTAGAAATTATGTCTTGGATTATGACAAACCCCCCACAGTCCCCAGGACAAAGGTTGTCAGTTATGCCCTGGGGGCATATAAGGTTTTTATAGAAAGTGTTGTCGTAGAAACTTCAAAAAGGGCTCATTCAATTATATCATTCATAAGGCTAGTACCCTTATTAATAGTCAAAAGCAGTTGAGGGTGAATGTCCCCCCCCCCCTCCATGCCTATCATATCCTAAACACCCAATCAATATTTTGATCTACCCATTTTGTTGAACGTAGTTAAAGGGCCCGGAAATTATGTTTTCGAATATGACAACGCCCCACAGCCCTCAGGGCTAAGATTGTAAGCTATGCCCTGGGGCATATAATGTTTTTATAGAAAGCGTTGTCGTAAAAACTGGAAAAAAGAGTAATTGGATTGGAAATTGAGAGGGCTAAAATCCCTTTTAATAATCGAGAGCAATCGGAGGCAGAATCACCTGCCCTCTGCCCATCATTTCCCTGAACATTTTCGATCAACATTTTGATATGGCCATTTTGTTCAACGTAGTTGAAAGGTCTGGAAATTATATCTTTGAGGATGACAACCATCCCCCATAGCCCTCAGTACAAGGGTCCTAAGTTTCCTTGGCTTTTTACCTGTTTTGGGGGAGATGCTCAAACGAATTTTGTATAAACATAAAACTGATACATGTTCCCAATCAGTGACACCAATAAGTAGTTTCCTTGATTCCGGGAAGGATTTAACCCGGGGAAATTTAGTTAGTGGGGTGTATGAATTCCTTGTTCTCGTGGGAACTTTTATATTGGTAGAACTCACCAACAATTTCTTGAAAAACTTATTGAGAATCACAACTCAATAGAAAAAAGACCTACAATTAAGCAAGCCTCCTGAATTTTTTTTCGGCTCTGGCTGAACATATTTTCATTCAAACTGAACATTTTGTACAATTTGATGAGGTCACGGCTATTTTTAATGATACAGGTTTTTCTCAGTGGGCGAGGGAGGCTATAGAAATTAAAAAAAACATATGTTTGCTAATCTTTCAATAAGTGACATGGGAAATTTAAATATTGGCTCAATTTATGATTATCTTTTGAATATTGAGCCAATAGTCAATAAGAGAATTAAGGTTTTACATAATCACCAGGGTACTAGATTACCTACTAAACCAAGGAAAGTTGCTTCAATAATAGACAAGAGGATTATTTCGCAACAGAATAATTAACTTAATATCAATTTTTATACTTTTTCTTCAGTTGCTTTGGTTTTCTCATCGAAACAACTCTAATAGCTTCTTTTCCCTACGTGGATCAGATGCAACAATTGTATTAATATTTTTGGTGATTTTTTTTTTTAGTTTATTTTTTTTTTCTATGTTTCTCTTGTGCTGAGGACGCCTTGTTGGCATACGGGCGAAATATCTGCGTTGTTTTAGTCTTTCATCTTTTCTCTCTACTGGCCGCAGTCTCGTTTGTTGTCTTTTCATTTAGTTTTACCTCTCTTTGTTGTTTTTATTTTAGAATAAGAAAAATTAGAACAAAATAAATATTCTGAAATAGGGAATTTTGAAAAACTTGAAGCTTTGGCAGTCAAAGCGAACAGAAATTAATAAAAAAAACTTTATAAAAAGGAGTTTCTGAAGAAAATGAAAGGCCATATTAAACTTAAGATAAGAAGAAATAGAAACCTGCAATAACTCAAACTCGAAACAACCAGAAATTACTATTAAAGAATTAATGAAACCAAAAACGAACATAAATTAAATAAACAATCGGAACCAAAACAACATACCACAGGTACTAATATAAACGAATAAAGAAATCTCAAAACAAGTAGAGTGTAAGTTGGATATACAAATCAAGCTTAAAACGAAGAAAAATATTTTGCTATTGGGGCATAAATGAAACCCTAAACAAACAAAAATTAAATAAACAATCATAGCAAGCATACAAACAGTAGTTACTAATATAAATGAGTAAATAAATCTTAAAACGAATGAAACTTAAATTGAATATGCAAATCCAGCCTGAAATGAACAAAAATCTCTACAAAGAAGAGTTTGGGTTTTACCTCCTTTCACTGTAAAAGTCTAAAACTTACTGCGTCATTAGTGCTTTACTAAAAACGAATTATATTACAAATATTTTCCTTTGTACTTATTACAACATTAAGAATAAACGCATAAATTACAGTAAAATTAAATTTTGAACTGATGAGATTTCAACAATTAATATCATTATATATCAAATATTTAGTTTAATTTTATTAGTTCTTTCCAAGACTGTTCAAGACAAAAACAGCTTCACTACTACTACTAATAACAACTCACCACAGCACCAAGCCGCCTGAGGCCAACACAGCTACGCACGCTCCTCCTCGATCCCATCTATCACTAAGGTAATTCTTTTACAAGTCCTTTCTCCTTTCTATCAAACATAAAGCTTTTTCACTAATATTCTTAGCTGCAGTTCTAGCTTTCTTCCCTAAAGTTTTGAACTGATGAGATTTCAACAATTAATATCATTATATATATCAAATATTTAGTTTAATTTTATTAGTTCTTTCCAAGACTGTTCAAGACAAATACAGCTTCACTACTACTACTAATAACAACTCACCACAGCACCAAGCCGCCTGAGGCCAACACAGCTACGCACGCTCCTCCTCGATCCCATCTATCACTAAGGTAATTCTTTTACAAGTCCTTTCTCCTTTCTATCAAACATAAAGCTTTTTCACTAATATTCTTAGCTGCAGTTCTAGCTTTCTTCCCTAAAGTTTTGAACTGATGAGATTTCAACAATTAATATCATTATATATCAAATATTTAGTTTAATTTTATTAGTTCTTTCCAAGACTGTTCAAGACAAAAACAGCTTCACTACTACTACTAATAACAACTCACCACAGCACCAAGCCGCCTGAGGCCAACACAGCTACGCACGCTCCTCCTCGATCCCATCTATCACTAAGGTAATTCTTTTACAAGTCCTTTCTCCTTTCTATCAAACATAAAGCTTTTTCACTAATATTCTTAGCTGCAGTTCTAGCTTTCTTCCCTAAAGTTTTGAACTGATGAGATTTCAACAATTAATATCATTATATATCAAATATTTAGTTTAATTTTATTAGTTCTTTCCAAGACTGTTCAAGACAAATACAGCTTCACTACTACTACTAATAACAACTCACCACAGCACCAAGCCGCCTGAGGCCAACACAGCTACGCACGCTCCTCCTCGATCCCATCTATCACTAAGGTAATTCTTTTACAAGTCCTTTCTCCTTTCTATCAAACATAAAGCTTTTTCACTAATATTCTTAGCTGCAGTTCTAGCTTTCTTCCCTAAAGTTTTGAACTGATGAGATTTCAACAATTAATATCATTATATATCAAATATTTAGTTTAATTTTATTAGTTCTTTCCAAGACTGTTCAAGACAAAAACAGCTTCACTACTACTACTACTAATAACAACTCACCACAGCACCAAGCCGCCTGAGGCCAACACAGCTACGCACGCTCCTCCTCGATCCCATCTATCACTAAGGTAATTCTTTTACAAGTCCTTTCTATCAAAAATAAAGCTTTTTCACTAATATTCTTAGCTACAGTTCTAGCTTTCTTCCCTAAGACACCTTCAGCAACTTCACAAATTATTTTTCTAAAATTATTCCAACCATCTTCCACATTATAAAATTTTAAACTCTCAAGTTTAGTGTTCAACTGTTCCTGGAAAGTATCTCTCAAATTCTTATCCTGGAGTCTACCAACATCATAACTTCTCGGGAGGTAGTTACCCTTTCGATATTTCAGCTTTAAATTAACCCTTGACACTACTAGATGGTGATCTTTACTTTTAACATCAATAATGGCCCTTCTATATACCCTAGTATCTTGTATTGATCCTGCCAGTCTTTGGTTTACAATAACATAATCAATAAGGTTTGCTGTCTTACCATCACGTGAATACCATGTTAACTTATGAGCCATTTTATGGCCAAACACTATATTAGTTATAACTAGATTGTTATACCTACAAAATTGCTAAAGTCTATCCATTACTGTTTTCCCTTCCTACACCAAATTTACCTAGGCTAGGATACCATCTATCGCTATTTCTACCAACCTGGGTGTTAAAATCTCCCAGTAAAAACATCATATTTCTACCTGGGACCCTGTCTATTTGCTTCTGTAACTGTAAGTAAAATTCATCTGAGTCACTAGTATCTCCGTCAGTCGGTTCTACAGGGGCATATACTACAATAACTGATACCCTGAACTTTTTAGTCATAAAATGAGCAATTAGTATTCTATTATTAACACCTTCCCAGCCTAAACAAGACTTAGCAGCTTCCTTATTCATCATGAGCCCTACTCCCTGTCTATGTACCCCATCCTTCCTGCCTGAGTAAACAAATTCTAGATCACCTAATTTCAAACTTCCTACCCCTGGAATATGAGTTTTTGAAGCCCCTAATAAATCCAGTTCGAATCGTCCGAATCGTCAGTCAAAATGTCGATACGATAGTCATTTTTTAACGTCGTAACATTCCAAGTTCCAATTTTCATGTTCTTTAACTCATTGAAATTATTATTGCCTCAGGGAAAGCAATGATCCCGGATACCAGTGCAGGACGGGGATCACATATCTTCTACACCGAAGTCTACACCGAAGTGCTTAAGCCGGCTTAGAACCGGACAGCAAGAAGTCCCTGGGACCTCCATAAATTGGGGCTTTGTGCAATCCTGGGCCCATCTTGGTCACAACATGGTTTTCAGCACTTGGTGATGCTCTTCTATCAACAAGAGTCAAAACCCTGCACAGACAATCTTAAGCCTATTACCTCCGACTCATTATATATTCATGCCTACAAATATTATGCTACTACGGGGAGGCAGCCCATAATAGATAAATTAGCTAAGAAGGGATTTTTCAGCCCAAAGACGCCCGTCAAAACATACCAAGCCCAGAAGAATTATCCTTTAGTCAGAATCTCGTGCAAATGCTGTGTCGTTTACTAAGCTATAATTTCCTCAAGGGGTGCCACTCCTCAAGTAGGAATAGAGTTGACCGCAAAGGTCCCCAGTCTTGCAGGTACCCCGAAAGGGTCGAGGCAGCCCTTTTCAGAGGCTTTTGTCCATAGACCTGGATATTAGGCCCTGCCGCAGTTGTCCTCCTACAGAGGATCCTCCCGCGACGGTTTTCTGCATCACCATGCAATTTAACCCATTACTGGGAGAAGGTTTGTAACTCCCGGGACTTTTGGACAAACCAGTGCGCCCTTTTGAGTGTACATTTGAGGGGCCTTCTTCCTCCTCCGACTGTATGTATGACCCCGGGTGAGGGTGTCCCAGTTTCTATTATGGACCCCCAGGGACAAGGCCCCCTTGGTCCGTGCCTCCTTTGGAGGTACCCTACATATTTGCAGGGCGTTCCCCTATCGACACCTGGGGTCACGCTGAATGGCCTGGGGGAGGCCGACTAATAAGTAGCCTAATTTATTGATTCACTTCAACATTAGCTTGTAAAACTAATGTAAAATTAATGTCTAGCCTAATTTATTGATTCACTTCAATATTAGCTTGCAAAATTAATGTAAAACTAATATCTAGCCTATTTTATTGATTCACTTCAACATTAGCTTGTAAAACTTATGTAAAACTAATATCTAGCCTAATTTATTGATTCATTTCAACATTACCTAGCAAAACTAATGTAAAACTAATATCTAGCCTAATTTATTGATTCACTTCAACATTAGCTTGCAAAACTAATGTAAAACCAATATCTAGCCTAATTTAATGATTCACTTCAACATTAGCTTGCAAAACTAATGTGAAACTAATATCTAGTCTAATTTATTGATTCACTTCTTATTACTTTGTAAAAACAATGTAAAACTAATGTCTAGCCTAATTTATTGATTCACTTCAACATTAGCTTGCAAAACTAATGTGAAAACCAATATCTAGCCTAATTTATTGATTCACTTCATATTACTTGCAAAACTAATGTAAAACTAATGTCTAGCCTAATTTATTGATTCACTTCAACATTAGCTTGCAAAACTAATGTAAAACTATATTGAAGCCTAATTTTCCTCCTCCGACTGTATGTATTGATTCACTTCAACATTAGCTTGCAAAACTAATGTAAAACCAATATCTAGTCTAATTTAATGATTCACTTCAACATTACTTGCAAAACTAATGTAAAACTAATATCTAGCCTAATTTATTGAAATTCATTTCAACATTAGCTAGCAAAACTATCTTCTCAATGTAAAACTAATATCTAGCCTAATTTATTGATTCACTTCAACATTAGCTTGCAAAACTAATGTAAAACAATATCTAGCCTAATTTAATTGATTCACTTCAACATTAGCTTGCAAAACTAATGTAAAACTAATATCTAGCCTAATTTATTGATTCATTTCAACATTAGCTAGCAAAACTAATGTAAAACTAATATCTAGCCTAATTTATTGATTCACTTCAAACATTAGCTTGCAAAATAATGTAAAACGGGGATATCTAGCCTAATTTAATGATTCACTTCAACATTAGCTTGCAAAACTAATGTAAAAACTAATATCTAGCCTAATTTATTGATTCATTCAACATTAGCTAGCAAAACTAATGTAAAACTAATATCTAGTCTAATTTAGTCACTTCAATCATTAGCTTGCAAAACTAATGTAAAACCAATATTCTAGCCTAATTTAATGATTCCTTCAACATTAGCTTTGCCAAAACTAATGTAAAACTAATATCTAGCCTAATTTATTATTCATTTCTAATTTATTGATTCAAAGGTCAACATTAGCTTGCAAAACTAATGTAAAACTAATATCTAGCCAATTTATTGATTCACTTCAACATTAGCTTGTCCAAAACTAATGTAAATTATCCCTAGCCTAATTTATTGATTCATCCTTCAACATTAGGAGCAAAACTAATGTAAACGGTTTATCTAGCCTAATTTATGATTCAATTTAAACCCATTAGCTAGCAAAAGGTTTGTAAAACTAATATCTAGACTAATTTATTGATTCAAACCATAGCTAGCCCTAATGTAAAACTAATATCTAGCAATTTATTGATTCATTTCAACATTAGCTCCGCAAAACTAATGTAAAACTAATATCTAGGTTTAATGATTCACTTCAGTTAGCTTGCAAAACTAATGTAAAACCAATATCTAGCCTAATTTAAGGATTCACTTCAACATTAGCTTGCAAAACTAATGTAAAACTAATATCTAGCCTAATTTATTGAGGTACCCTTCATTTCAACATTAGCTAGCAAAACTAATGTCAATATCTAGCCTAATTTATGATTCCCTTAGCTAGGCCTAATTAAAACTAAGTAGCCTAATTTATTGATTCACTTTTCAACATTAGCTTGCAAAACTAATGTAAAACCTAATATCTAGCCTAATTTAATGATTCACTTCAACATTAGCTTGCAAAACTAATGTAAAACTAATATCTAGTCTAATTTATTGATTCACTTCTTATTAGCTAGTAAAACTAATGTAAAACTAATATCTAGCCTAATTTATTGATTCACTTCAACATTAGCTTGCAAAACTAATGTTAAAACCAATATCTAGTCCTAATTTAATGATTCACTTCAACATTAGCTTGCAAAACTAATGTAAAACTAATAATCTAGCCTAATTTAATGATTCACTTCAACATTAGCTTGCAAAACTAATGTAAAACTAATATCTAGTCTAATTTATTGATTCACTTCTTATTACTTTGTAAAACCAATGTAAAAATTAATGTCTAGCCTAATTTATTGATTCACTTCAACATTAGCTTGCAAAACTAATGTGAAACTAATATCTAGCCTAATTTAATTCACTTCAACATTAGCTTGCAAAACTAATGTAAAACAATATCTAGCTAATTTATTGATTCACTTCAACATTAGCTGTAAAACTAATGTAAAACTATAATATCTAGCCTAATTTATTGATTCACTTCAACATTAGCTTGTAAAACTAATGTAAAATTAATGTCTAGCCTAATTTATTATTGATTGAGAGTTCAGAGGAGACACTTCTCCTGTGATTCATGTAATTTCGCAACCTAACCTGTGTACAAAAACGTGATTAATTCATGTTTTTGATAAGACTTCTCTTGTGAATTATTTATAATCTGGATACCAGCAATTTTGCAACCTAACTGTGAACAAAACGTGAATAATTCCTGTCTTGGATAAGACTTGTGGATACTTTGACTTAAGGTGACCCATTAATCTATTTAACTTTGTTAAAATAGTGAATATTTAAATTTTTGGCAACTGATTAGTAAACACTAAACCAGATTACTGGTACTTTTCTCGTTATTGTTGATTATTTTGAATTTATTGTGAAACAATTTCTAATTAGTGTTCGAATTTGTGAGTTTGAATAGCTCAAATGTTTGGAAAAAAAGGAGCCTCCAAAACAACCTCCTGATAGGGATATGAGTAAGTCACCATTTCAACCATCTTCAAAAGCCCTTGCTAGAACCCCCCCCCCCCCGCTTAAAGCTGCGAATGTACCAGCGACCTCTCTGAAGAGTATTCATATCCTAAACATGGATACCACCCAATGTCCATCCCCCCTCAACAACTGATACTGAAAAAGATGAAGAAGGCTTTAAGATAGTAAACTCGGCTAAGCGTAGAAGACAGAGACAAAAAGTCCACCAGATTCAGCAATAATACATCTAACCGATACCACGAACAACTCTTCAAGAAATCCAGCCGATTCCCCGGTAATTATTCAACTAGTTCCCCAATCTGATAATTGCTTGTTTACCAACCGTGATCTACCAAAGTTGCGAGTTTCCCTCTTCAAGAAGACCATTCGTTGCAACTTTAATATGAATATAAACAGATCAGGATCCCTAGATATCCTTTTGAACGATCCCACACATCAGTGAAAAAGGTAATGGAGCTAAAAAGTGTTGAAAATGTTGTTGTCACAGCCCACCTGTGGTCCCCAAGCCCAATAAAAACAAAGATAGTGCTCTACAATATCCCTAAATCATTTCTAAACTCGGACCTGATGGAAGCATTGATGAATGGAAAAGGTGAATGCATTCCGGTCTCTAGTGTTCATACCCTTGGTCGCGAAACCACTGAAACCTCAAACTTTAAAACTGTGTTGTTTGAGCTTCAAGGACAATTTAATATTGACAAAGTGTTCCTCTTTGGCCAACAAAAATCTTTCAAGCCTTACAAAGAAAAGCCATTACAGTGTATTAAATGTCTAAAGCTTGGTCACTCAGATAAATACTGTAGAGAGGATTCCAACATTTGTAAGATTTGCCTTGGCAAGGACCATAATGAGTCAAACTGTCAATTTGACCCAATATGTACTAATTGTAAGGGCAAACACCAGTCCCTAGATAAAGGAAGCTGTCCCAAATATAAACAAAGGGCAGAGATACTAAGAATAGCAAAAGAGCAACAACTTCCAATCCCTTTTGTAGCAATGCAAGTCCCAAGGACACCAAGAGTCCCCCGTCCCCCAAAGGCCTCAGGCAACCAACAGCCCCTGAACCACCAACAGGCCCCAGGCAACCAGCAGCCCCCAGGACACCAAGAGTTCCCAATGCTTCCCCTAGTGTTGAAAGTCTTCAGAATAATCTCATCCGAGACAAAAACTAATGCATGGTTCCCCTTGATAGCAAGTGCCCCCAAAAAAACCCTGAAGAACGCCCTTTCGGAAAATCCTACGCAAGGAAAGACATCAAGACCGACAAAAGCTACCTGGAATTACTCCCTACAGATTTCACACAGTTTCTCCAAATGCTTTGGAAGATGAATCAAACGTGTACTTTAAATTAGCCAGCTTTACAGTTACCTCTATGCTCATCTCCCAATTAGAGTTTACCCAATCAGTTGAAATGCATTATTCTGAAGAATTTGGCAAAAACTCACTTTGGCGAGACCATAGTTTTGCCGAAGCAGAAATTCAAATTGAGAGTGTTTTTAAGCCAACATAGGCTGATTGAGTCACAATCAGAACGCCTGACGACTATTTAATGTGTGACTTTTCGTTTTTTTAACTAATTTATCCCTTTCCAATAACATTGTTTTTAATTATCCCGATATAGATGATAATCAGCATGCCAACCCTATAAGCAGCCCCCCTGGTACCTTAACAAATGCTAGTTGTAAATACCTGATATTTTCGATTTTGCTACTAATGTGAAGCCAAAACTAGTAAATAATAATTCCCTTAATGTTCTTTGTTTCAACATCAGAAGCATCCGGGATAAGTGGCTCAAGTTTAAAGATTTAATTTCAATTAATAGTGTCTGCCCTTTCGATGTAATAGGATTAACAGAGACATGGCTTTCCGATAATGATGACACTAGTGATTTTTTACTCCCTGGTTACCAAATAATCCATATGCCCAGGAGATTGACTAAGTGTTTCTGGTGGTATCTCACTTTACATCCGTTCGAATGTAAATTTTACCAGGCTATCAGAGTGCGAATCTATTTTCTCTACACAACTAAATCTCAGATGTATTTATTCAATAATTGTAAACATAGTTATCGGCCAAAATTCCTATATACTCTCCTTATTTTTATAAACCTCCTCCATTTCCGACCTCATGTTTTTGTAATCTGTTTGATCATTTTTCTAATTTTATTTAACCTACCCCATAAAAAGGCAATAGTTCTTGGGGACTTTAATTGCAACCTACTCAATGTTGGTAAAAATATTGAATCTGACACTTTTTTTGAATCGGTAACCGCGAGTGGTCTTCTACCCACAATTTTTTTCCCCAGTAGAGTCGATCCTGTGAGATCAACTTCAACATTAATTGACAAAATTTTTGTATCCCTTCCCTGGGAAATGACCTGTCCTCAAATATAGTATTTTCGGATCTGTCAGACCATTTTCCTATTTACTTGTCTCTACCTTCGCAACCACTACCTCTACGGTTTAGAATTAATATCCCAACACCTACTCGAAACTACAGTTCTGCAAATATAAACCATTTCATCGATTGCCTAAGAACCACTGACTGGTCCGATGTCTTAAATTGTCACGAGGTAAATTCTGCCACAAATGGTTTTGCGCAAAGGTTAAGTGAGATTATCCATTCAACTTTTCCTATTCGTAAACCTAACCGGAAAAATATCCTTATTTGCCCCTGGATGTCACATAGCCTCATTGTCTCCTCATATCGTAAAAACAAATTATATAAGTTAGCCTGTAAGACCCGTAGTGATATTGACCTATCTAATTATAAATATTATAAAAACTTATACACTAAACTCATCCGTGAAGCGAAGAAAAATTATTATTATACAAAAATTCTCAATTGCAATGGAAATCTGAAAAAGATCTGGTCCACCATTAATGATATACTTTCAAAAAATAGAAAATCAAAAAGTCTATACCTATTCGCCTTAAAGACACAAATGGTAGATTAATTGACCCTTTTCATGCACCTGATGCATTTAATAATTATTTTTTGAATGTTCCTCATACTGACTCCCGCTCCTCCTCACAGGCTGTATTCCCTTGCTTCAATTTTAGATCCATGTTTTTCTGCCCAACTGATAGCAATGAGGTACTTCAAATCATCGGTTCTCTCCCTAATAGTTTTACTCCTGACTGTCTTGGATTAAGTAATAAGCTCCTGAAGACCATATCTCCTTTTGTCTACGAGCCCATCAAGCATATTGCCAACCTATCTTTAACCCACGGAGTTTTCCCTGATTTACTAAAGTCAGCCATTGTTATTCCAGTTCTTAAAAAGGGCGATCCAACTGAGATAGGTAATTATCGTCCAATCTCAATTCTTCCTGTTATATCCAAAGTGCTCGAGAGAATCATCTTCAGACGTCTGTCTCCCTTTCTGTTTGACAGTCAGCATTCCGTATCCTTGATTTCTCCTCACCAATATGGCTTTAGGCCGAAATTCTCAACTTCTCATGCTCTAATTGACGCCACACAGTTCATACGCTCACAACTCGACCTTAAAAAAACTGTATTGGGCTTATTTTTGGATTTTTCTAAGGCCTTTGACATGGTCGATCATAGTATTTTAATAAGTAAATTAAATAGTTACGGTATTCGTGGTGTTCCCCTCTCTTGGTTTGATTCTTATCTATCTGGAAGGGTACAGAGTGTGAGCCTGGGTGGAGTATCCTCTCAGCCCTTACCTGTTCGGAGGGGTGTCCCGCAAGGCTCCGTTCTAGGCCCTATTTTATTTCTCCTGTATATCAATGATCTTGTTATAGACCTGGGCCCTTCAGTGTATCCTGTATTATTTGCTGATGACAGCAACTTCTTCATCACTGGCACCAATCTACCATTGGCAGTAACCTCTGCCCAAGTCCTTCTGAACAGAGTCCAGGCGTGGTGCCTTACGAATAACATGACCATTAATAGCAAAAAAAAGTCAAATAGTGTTATTCAGAAACCCCCTACAACAAAGACGTTATTCAACCTGCTCTTTGGTCTCAGGTACTCCTCCGACATCATCCCACAAGTGGAGGTTGCCAAGTTTTGGTGTATTTATTGACTCATGCTTGTCATTCTCTAATCATATTTCTTACATAACAACAGCAATAATTTTGAGACAAGTTGCTATGATTAACCGTGTGAATTATTTTCTTCCTCCTGACATCCTAGTTACCCTCTATTATTCCTTTATTTTTCCTTACCTTTCTTATTGCGGATCAGTTTGGGGAAATACAAAACGGTCCTTCATTAAAAAACTCAAATTTGCCCAAAAACCGCGCCATTAAAGCAGTTTTTCGGCTTCCCCGTCTATATCCAACTCGTGATTTGTATTCAGATTTTGGCATAGCTCCACTTGATCAAATCATACAAAAACTAAATTTATCGCTTGCTTACTCTGCTTTCCACAATAATCTTCCACCTCAACTCCTAACCTATTATAATATTAATAATTCGGAAGCCCATTGTCTCCGTTCATCCAATAGAGCCTTTAAAATTCCTAAATGCGTTTCTAGTGCTGCCCAGCAATCTCCCATTTACAAATCTATTATTCAATGGAACAAAATTCCCTCCAGTGTTGAACTAGCCACAAGTTTTCTGCAAGTTATAAAAATGTAACAAAACTTGATGGTATAATTTAATATTTCCATTTTTAACAAATTTGCTCTAATTAGCCATGTTTTATTCTTCTATTTTTTTTTTTCTCTTTCAGTGTTACTTTAATTTTTTTTTTCTCTTGGTCCTTAACAAGTTATCTTCTAGGATCTTTATTGTTATTAATGTTTGTGTTATGTTTTTTATTCGAATAAATTGAATTGAATTGAATTGAATTTATTGATTCACTTCAACATTAGCCTGCAAAACTAATGTGAAACTAATATCTAGCCTAATTTATTGATTCACTTCAACATTATTTTGTAAAAACTAATGTAAAATTAATTTTCTAGCCTACTTTATTGATTCACCTCAACATTCGCTTGCAAAAATAGTGTAAAACTAATATCTAGCCTAATTATTAATTCACTTCAACATTACTTTTTAAAACTAATATAAAATTAATGTCTAGCCTGATTTATTGATTCACTTCAAAATTAGCTTACAAAACTGATGTAAAACTAATATTTAGCCTAATTTTATTGATTCACTTCAACATTAGCTTCAACATTTATTTTGAGCCTCATGTCTCTGAAGCCAACCGACCTTACTCCAGAGTCCAGAAGAGATTGACTAGTAATGGTTTGCAATTACTTATTATACAAGACGCAATTTACGTGGTATATTATTTTACCAAAGCTCATATTAAAATCAGTTTCCTTAATCATGCTTGAACTTTCCAGGCTTAAAATTTCTATAGAAAAACAGTCAACTTTATGCTGTTTATTACTTACAAATAAACACAACTTATTGGTTGCTTAATAAATGGGGGAGCTTACGAAAAAAAACTGAACTTTTGACATAATTTATGTTTTTTCGGCTTCACACGAAAGGATCATTATATTGCTCAGCCGAATTATTGCCAAATAAACTAAAGAAAAGACATCTAAAAATATGTTACATAATCCTAATGAGTCATGCCATGAGTCAATCATAATGACATCCAGCCATCCCAAGACATTTCCCTTTCATTTAAGGTTTTATAGAACTTTGGAGAAAGCTTATTTGACTGGAAAGTTCTAGTTCCCCTTTTTAAGAGTCAGAAGTGATCGGATTGTAAAAAGCCCCCAGCCCCCCTCCCTACGCCCTCTTTTCCCCAAATATATTCGATCAAAGTTTGAGATGGCCGTTTTTTTAAATAGTCCAAAGATCACGTGACAATGCCTCCAGGGTTAATACAACCCCCCCCTCCCCCAGACCCAAGGGGCAAGTGTTTTGTAAGCTATGCCTTGAGGGCATATAGATTCTTATAGAAGAGTTGGTTGTATAAATTTTTGAGGAGGTTCATTTGACTAGAAATGAAAGTTCCGTTTCCCTTTTTAAGAATCAAAGTGATTGGAAAATCACTATCCCTCCAGACCATCTTTTCCCCAAATGCACCCGTTTCAAAATTTCGAAATATCAAATTTGTTCGAAATAGTCCAACTATCATATAATGATGCCTCTGGGATTGACAAAGCGCCCCAGAGCGTGGGGCCAGGGTTGTAAGTTATGCCCCATAGGCATACATATAAGGTTCTTATGGAGAGGTGGTCGTATAAACTTTGAAGGAGGTACATTTGACTGGAAAACGGAAAGTTTCATTTCCCTTTTTAAGAGTAAAAAGTTATCATTGGACAATTGAACCGGCACCCCCTCCTCCCCCCCCCCCCCCCCCGCGTCCTTTCTTTCTCAAATGAATCCGATCTAAATTTTGAGATAGCCATTTTATTCAAAATAGTTCGATTTTCTACTGATCTTTTACAGAATATAATTCTTTTAAAAACTTTGTAATTTCACAAAATATTACCTTCAAATAAAGTAATATTATATTTTTCAGATAGTTAACTGGAAATGGCAGAAACGTTCTTGTAATTCAAGAAACTCTTTTTTTTCTTGGAGCGCTCGTGATTGGAGCTGCTACAGTTGCAAGTTTTGTTCACCTCAAATATCGTGCTAGACATTTATTTTTCGAATTCACAGTAAGAAATGTAAACAGTTAATTCACGGCAAAGGACTCAAAATTTTCATGATTGAAAGTAGTGATGATTGGGTCAAAATACTACCGTCTTTTTTTTTAGGTAAGTGATGCTGATAACCTGTGTGAATTACTCATTTATTTTTTTTTTTTTTTTTTTATAGTTTGTTTTATTTTAAAACACTTACTTTACAAACTGTAAATAAAGTGTTGCCTGCGGTACACTCAAGAATTACACTTAAGTTAGATCTGAGAAAACCAGTTTCATGGCCCCAAAGACAAGTGACAGAATAGGTGGGAAATATATAATTCGGCTGTATATTTGCGCATCAGGGTGGGATAAAGTATTTTAGACAGGGTGAAGTTAGAAAACAATTCTTACTTCATAATAAGCAGAATAATTGTAGCTAACACATTTTTGCAGCAGACCGCGCTATACTTTACCCCACCCCTAATGTGGTAAACATATAGCCCAATTTATATATTTCCCATCTATTCTGT
>CM051265.1:46198289-46243289 GCA_027921565.1 Artemia sinica
GCTCGAAGACACTAGCCGTTTCTGCAATGCTTGCCGATTCACCTTTACTGGAACCATAGATTTGGGGGAAATTTGGGAATGATGGGCTGTGGTTATTTTTGTAGAATCAATCGATCCATCAGAACTATTGTTGACATTACTCGAAGCACAAGGTATAGTAGGGGAATTTGTAATACCACTTCGAACGATCATTTCAAGTTGATTTTCGTTGGAGATAGATGAATTTTCTTCATCCGAAATAACAGGGGATTTTACAGCCTCGATTGGTTGAACCACTTCTGGTTTATTATCGATGGTATTAATCACGTCATTTTCAACCATCGACGCTCGGCATTGAACGCATAACCAATTAGGGTTTTTAAGGCGATTACTTTTTGTTATGCCAGCACAAGCAGGGTGCAACCAAGCATTGCACTTAGAACACTGGAAAGACCCAGTTCCACATTTTCTGTAGCATTCATTACAAGGATGGGACATTCTAGGCTAAGGAATAAAAACAAGACAGACCTTGAATTGGAAACTATATCTTCAACTAAAACCTGGTCGCCTAAGCCAGGATTAGCACTGGTACTTGCTAAAGAAAAGTTCACAAGGCTGATCTCGCGTCTTCACTTAAAAATCACAAGCGTCATTTATTTCAAAACAAGACGTCTTGACAGGTCAAGATCTAATGGAAGACTGACAAGTTAGCTACATGTAGCTCTTGCTTCACAAGTTAGCTACAGGGAGGGGTTTAATACTGTAAAGCTATAGATGGAAAGCTATTAGAAGCGACCAATATGAAGCTATCAGAAAAGATCAGTATGAACCTTTCAGAAACCGTGACAGCTATATAGAGCTATCAGGCACTGCAACATAAGTAGGGAAAGGTAGGATACGGACATATCAATTAGAATGGTAACAATCCGGACAGTTTCCCTATTTTGTAGTTTCTTAGGCCACCTGCCCTAGTAAGCCAGCTGTCAGGTGCACTGAAACACCTGCACTCTCCCTACCGAGGAATTTTGTTTTCTCATGATTGAAAATTTTCAGATCTGACTTTGCAACAAATACATATAAGATTTTTATTTTATTATCTTTGATCTCGTTCCGAGAAATTTTTTTTCAGCTCACATGGAGATTGACGTGGTCAATAGTAAGAATATCAATAGGACTACAAATTGCATCCCCCCCTTCCCCATCCTCCACATCTTTTCTATTTGATTAATAAAATATTTTCTTTTATCCCTAATTTTATTTTTCTTTAGTGTCCGATTTTTATTTTTTTTAAATCAAGACACTGTAGGTAGACATTTAACCAGAGATAGACATATCAAATCTTACATAAATCAGTGTCATGCAGGGGTTTTTAATCGGCCTGATTGAAGGGCCCAAAGTATCGTCCCTGTGACCATAGCCTACTAATCTCGACAACTTTTTTTTACCACCTCATCTTAATACCCAGTCACGAATAGAAGAAAAGAGGATATACTGATTTTCAATGCGCTTGTATCCTCTATCGCGTCTCAAGTGCCAGCTTAGAAAACAGATATAGGACCTTATTGCATAATTGTAGAACATTTGTCTCCCTTTCGTCAAACAGAATCGAATTGGGTGCGCCTCCTTTAACTCCTATACTCCAAGTTTTTTCTGTTTTTTTTTTCCTTTTTTTATGTTCGCTCCTAAAATGATAAATATGGGTCTCAGTTGGTACATGTTACACAGGTGATTGGCCATACCTAGTTGGAATTAGTCGTGCAGCAAATTATCAATAACGGCATTAGGGGGCCGTAAATAGGGTTGTTGGGCACATGCCTACTCACACAACCCCTCCCTTAGCATGAATTTCATTATAAATTTTTGCTATTCAGCTCAATTGATGTAACAGTTACCACTTACGAATCAGCCTGAAACGGAACTTTTTCTCAGTAGACAGTTGTTGTTTTTTCAAGGCCCCTATTAAAGTTTCAGTTACTATAGTCTGTGGTTTGCTCTTTACTAGGTTGATAGGGGGGGGGGGCTGAAAAGGGAAGCACTAAAAGGAAGAATCATAAACATCTGGTTGTTAGTTCTTGTGAAAGTAAAGAGCGATATTGAAACTAAAAAGAGAAACCTTACCCTAAAGTTAACGAGCGCTCAACAGAAAGTCTCTTAGAGTGGAACTAATAAGGCTTGTCGCCAACTGCAACAGTTTTATTTGTCAATTAGGTTTCGCAACATTTGGCTTGAAACTTCAGTGTTCAAAATACTGTATAAAAATATAATACAGTATGATCATTCCCTACCTCAACCATTATACAAAGCCGGACCGAGATGCAAGTGCTCTGGACAACATTCAAAAAAGTAAAAACATAAGTGACATTCCATTTTTTCACGATAGACAAGTCAGTTTTCTCTTGAACGCGAAACTTGCCTTCACCTTAGTAACACTAAATTTTAAAGAATCTAATTTTGAATGGTTTCATTCCAATAAATATATAAAAATCGATAATTAGTAGTGGAATGTTATTACTAGATGTTTTTAGGAGTTACTAGTAGGTTCCGAAGTCTCGAATTGGTTTCAAAGGCATTTTGAGAAAGTTTCTGCAAAAATACGCGTTCCAATGTAATATACACTGGACCGCTGATGCCAGATTAAATGGGAGGAGCTGTTTGTACGCGCCGAGGGTGTAGTAGCCAATGTGATCTTAGTGTTATATTATTTATGTACAGTGGTTCAAAACAAGCAGACGCTTTAAATCTAGAGACGTTGCGATTTTTTCACCTTGTTTATCTTGCATTAGCACTTGCGTTCTCGGAATACTTGGTGGGAGGGATCTGAGTTTTAATGAAAACGCAGGGTTTGAGGGGTGCCGATAAGTTTTAATGTCACTGTTCACATTCATCTTAAAAGAAAAACTAAGCTTTTTCTGCTCTTTTTTGGTATCATTCACAAACATTATAAATATGAAGCGAGATGCTGACCCTTATGACCCCCCCCCCCCACTCTGTAAACTAAAGTCTAACCTTCATATACTAGTCTATTTAAAAAATGGACTCGTTAAAGTGCATATGGCTTTCCAAGAAAAAAGGGGGGAGACTGTAAGAAAACAATACCAAAAGAAACAAATGCAGTCGGAAAAAATTAAGATAAATAGTGCATAAAACGAGAGAGAATAAACCAAAGTTATTACCGATAACCTTTATTTCCGAAGCTGTTAATTCCACATATTTTCCGAGAATTTAAAAGAGTTAAAGGGAGGAAAACGGGTTTAATATAAATATAGCACTGACAAACGAACTATAAACAACAACAAGACATTAATTAACAAAAGATTTCGGAATATTTCAACTCTACATCCGGGAGCCTTTATCAACAGAAAAAAAGGAAAAAATATAGTTAAATCACCTAAAGAAAAAGAAAAAAAAACAACACAACTAGGAAAAAGAAAAAAAAACAAACAAATAAATAAATCTCACATCCTAATATACTTCCTTAATACTGCTCAGCTGTAATACAGAAAAGAACGCCAAAATCTCTAGGTATTTTTCTTCTATAAGGTCAGATTGGCAAATGGGATCTATCAAAAATAAATACTATATTTATTTGAAAGAAGTTTACAAAAAAAAAACAGGTCACCACCCCTAGTTAAATTTACAGGTTAAAATCTTTGAACGATTTAGATATGGCAAACAGGTAAACGAAACTCATGCTTTATGAATTAAGTTTCTTTTTTTATTTGCAAGTTTAGCTGCAGTCTGTTGACTCTTGCCAGTCTTGACCACATCCCGAATCTCGCTTACAAGGTTGTCACTTGTTCGAGGGCTATTATGTAAATCACTACTGTTTGAAAAATTTACCTGCCCCTTAATTAAACTACTATAAATTGAAAGTTCTAAAATCCCCTTCATCTCTATTAATAGATAATTTCTACTAATTTCAAATGAGCAAAAATCAAATAATCTACCAAGCGAGAAACTACCACTAATCAACATCGATAAATAAATGAAACCCAAAACGAACAGAAATTACAATAAATAACCGAGTCAAACTCAAAACGAGCAGAAATTAACATAAGTTGGGCTCAAAACCCCTATGCCTTCCCAAGGCCAGAACATAATTTGCACTTTACTGAAAGAAATATAAATTTTTATACTTTTATAACATTAATAAATCAAATTATATTAACATTTTTATTAATAAATATCAGTATATGTATATTAAACTGACAATGCACATTCATTTGTATTTTTTTTTTCAGTAAAGTGCAAATTATGTTCTGGCCTTAGGAAGGCATAGGGGTTTTGAGCCCTACTCAAGTTAATTTCTGCTCGTTTTGATTTTGACTCGGTTATTTATTGTAATTTCTGTTCGTTTTGGGTTTCATTTATTTATCGATGCTAATTTGTGGTAGTTTCACGCTTGATAGATTATTCGATTTCATTTTTGCTCATTTTTGGTTTAATGGAGTTCTTTACTTTCTTTGAACAAAATTTATTTTGTGGAAAAATTTTTCTAATTAATTTCTGTTCGTTTTGTATTGACATAGTATTTTCAGGGGAAAAAAATAATAGTTTAAATCTTCTCGTTTTTTAAGACTTTATAATTTTGCCTGCTATTTGCATGCTGGAGAAAATTTTTCAGCAATTTTTAACAACATACACCCTTTAAAAATTTGGACACATAAAGTAGTGTTTAATTTAGTTTCAAAATTCCTCTAGTTGACCTGAAATAGAAAACTTGAAACCATTCGCAAAAAAATATGTTTACTTTCTTTGATAGCTCGGATGCACTTACGCTACTTTGATTTGGTTAAATTTTAAGAGCTGAAGTAGCCCCGAAAGTTTGAACATAATACCATCAGTCGTTCTTGGCATACTGCTGAGATGCCTTATTAGGAATTAGTATTAACACAGTGCATTTTGATTTAATCTTAAGGCAACATTTAGTTTTTAAACATAATGGGCAACTGGGAAAGTGGGCGTGGGAGGAGGATTAGTTGCCCTCCAATCACTTTCAAAATAATATAAAAGGGGCACTAGCCCTTTCTATTTTCAATCGAATGAGCCCTTTTCGAAATTTTTACGACAACTCCTTCGATACGGAGTGATCTGGTCTAAACAAAAAAAAAAAAAAAATAATACATTGTATCCACATCGCTCTTTACTATAAAAATGTCAAGCCTTCCAATCACTTTCGACTATTAGAAAGGGCACTAGCCCTTTCAATTTCCAATCGAATGAGCCCTTTTTGAGTTTCTACGTCAACGCTGTCTATAAACACCTTATATGCCCCCAGGGCATAAATTACAACCCTTGCCCTGAGGGCTGTAAGGGGTTGTCATCCTCAAAGACTTAATTTCCAGAACTTTCAACTACGTTGAACAAAATGGCTATCTCGAAATTTTGGATTGGATGTGTTTGGGGAAATGGTGGGCCTGAGAGTGGCGTTAGTTGCTCTCCAATCACCTTCAACTATCAAAAAAAGGCACTAGCCCAATCAATTTCCAATCGAATGAGCCCTTTTGAAGTTTCTACGACAAAGCTTTCTATAAAAACCTTATATGCTCCCAGGGCATAACTTACGGGGGTTGGTTGCCCTACAATCACTCCCGACTATTAAACAGGGCACTAGCCCTTTCAATTTCCAACTGAATGAGTCATTTTTGAAGTTTCGACGACAGCGCTTTCTATAAAAAACCTTATTTGCCCCCAGGGCAAAACTTACAACCGTTGCCTTGGGGGCTGTTGGGGGAGTGTCATCCTCAAAGACATAATTTCCGGACCTTTCAACTACGTTGAACAAAATGGCTATTTCAAATGGCAAATTCATTTTCCAATCAAATAAGCCCTTTTTGAAGTTTCTACGACAACGCTTTCTATAAAAACCTTATATGCACCCAATGCATAACTTACAACCCTTGCCCCGAGAAATGTGGGGGGCAGGGTGGTTGTCATCCTCAAAGACCTAATTTCCAGAACTTTCAACTATGTTTAACAAAATGGCTATCTCAAAATTTTGATTGGATGTGTTTGGGGAAAAGGTAGGCGTGAGGGGGGAGGGTTAGTTGCCCTCCAATTACTTTTGACTATTAAAAAGGGCAATAGCCATTCCAATTTCCAATCGAATGGGCCCTTTTCGAAGTTTTTACGACAACTCCTTCGATACGAAGTGCCCGGGTATGGAAAAAAAAAATAATTCTTTTTGAAGTCCCACAAAAATGTTTGGGGGAATGGTGGGCGTGAGAGGGGGTTGCTGCCTTTCAATTACTTTCAACTATTAAAAAGGGCACTAACCCTTTGAATTTTCAATCGAATGAGCCCTTTTTTCAAGTTTTTACGACAACGCTTTCTATAAAATACCTTATATGCCCCCAGGGCATAACTTACAGCCCTTGCTCCGAAGACTGTGTGGGGAATGTTCAGCTCAAAGATACTATAAAAATTTACTATAAAAATGTCAAGCCTTCCAATCACTTTCGACTATTAGAAAGGGCACTAGCCCTTTTCAATTTCCAATCGAATGAGCCCTTTTTGAGTTTCTACGTCAACGCTTTCTATAAACACCTTATATGTCCCCAGGGCATAAATTACAACCCTTGCCCTGAGGCCTGTGAGGGGTTGTCATCCTCAAAGACCTAATTTCCAGAACTTTCAACTACGCTGAACAAAATGGCTATCTCAACATTTTGATTGGATGTGTTTGGGGAAATGGTGGGCGTGAGAGTGGCGTTAGTTGCTCTCCAATCACCTTCAACTATCAAAAAAAGGCACTAGCCCATTCAATTTCCAATCGAATGAGCCCTTTTGAAGTTTCTACGACAAAGCTTTCTATAAAAAACCTAATTTGCCCCCAGGGCAAAACTTACAACCGTTGCCTTTGGGGCTGTTGGGGGAGTGTCATCCTCAAAGACATAATTTCCGGACCTTTCAACTACGTTGAACAAAATGGCTATTTCAAATGGCAAATTCATTTTTCAATCAAATAAGCCCTTTTTGAAGTTTCTATGACAAAGCTTTCTATAAAAACCTTATATGCACCCAGGGCATAGCTTACAACCCTTGCCCCGAGGAATGTGGGGGAGGGGGGGGGGTTGTCATCCTCAAAGACCTAATTTCCAGAACTTTCAACTACGCTGAACAAAATGGCTATCTCAAAATTTTGATTGGATGTGTTTGCGGAAAGGTAGGCTTGAGGGGGGGGGGGGGGGGTTAGTTACCCTCCAGTTACTTTTGACTATTAAAAAGGGCAATAGCCATTCCGATTTCCAATCGAATGGGCCCTTTCGAAGTTTTTACGACAACTCCTTCGATACGAAGTGTCCGGGTTTGGAAAAAAAATAATTCTTTTCGAAGTCCCACAAAAATGATTGGGGGAATGGTGGGCGTGATAAGGGGGTTGCTGCCTTTCAATTACTTTCAACTATTAAAAAGGGCACTAACCCTTTGAATTTTCAATCGAATGAGCCCTTTTTCAAGTTTTTACGACAACGCTTTCTATAAAATACCTTATATGCCACCAGGGCATAACTTACAGCCCTTGCTCTGAAGACTATGTGGGGAATGTTCAGCTCAAAGATATAATTTTCGGACATTTCAACTGCGTTGAACAAAATGGCTATCTCAAAATTTTGACTAGATGTGTTTGGGGAAATGGTGGGCGTGGAAGGGGTGTTAGTTGCCTTCCAATCACTTTCGACTATTAAAAAGGGCACTAGCCATTTCAATTTCCTATTTAAGGAAATTGAGCCCCTTTTGAAGTCTTTACAACAACACTTTTTATAAAAAATCTTAAATGCCCCAAGGGCATAACTTACAACTCTGCCCTGAGGGCTATGGAGGGGGGGGGGATGGTTGTCATCCTCAAAGACCTAGTTTCCAGAACTTTCAACTACGTGAACAAAATGGCTATCTCAAAATTTTTATTGGATGTGTTTGGGGAAATGGTGGGCGTGGAAGGGGTGTTAGTTGCCTTCCAATCACTTTCGACTATTAAAAAGGGCACTAGCCATTCCAATTTCAATCGAATGAGCCCTTTTTGAAGTTTCTACGACAACTTGTTCGATACAAAGTGTCCTGGTATGGAATCAATAAATAAATTAATAATACATTGTGCCAACATCGTTCTTTACTTTGCCTATGATTTACCACAAGAACCCGAAATTTTGTATACACCCCTTTGTATGTTTTTTTGGAATCTTATATTTTCCAATATTTAGTTAAGAGCCTATAGTTTGTCGGGACTTAAATGCTGGTGTGTATTATGTTTGTTTAGTTCTCTTCAATTAATCCACTTTTGTCTACAATTAAATCCACTGAGAGAACTCAATGATGGTGATTTTGCTGACGATGTTGCACTTATTACCCACGACCCAGAAGATATGCAACGCAACATTAATGAACTCGGTCGTATGGCAAATGCTGTCGGACTCTCCATAAATGCTAACAAGACCAAATCAATGTCGAATGCAGTCATACCTGACGTAGCCGAAGGACTTTTGGTTAACAACGAGGAAATTGAGGAAGTGAGAGAGTTCAAGTATCTCGGCAGCATTCTTACGCAAGATGCCAATTCCGAAAGTGAAATACTGTGCCAAATAGCATTGGCTGGGTCTGCTTTCAGCTACCTTAGAAATGCTTGGAGAAATAATAAATATTCCCAGAAGCTAAAGCTTAGAATTTATAATAGCAATGTGGTCTCCGTCCTTACGTACGGCTGCGAAACTTGGAGCATCACTGCTCAGCTAGAACGACGACTCCAGGCATTCGACAACAATTGCCTAAGGTCTATCCTAAATATACATTGGACGGAAAGAATACGAAATGATGAAATCTATCGTATGACAAATCATACCCCCATCCTTGATCTCATTAGAAAGTGGCGATGGATGTATTGGGGGCATGTGGTGCGAATGGGGGATGGAAGGCTGCCGCACGACGCATGGTGTTGGACACCCCCCCCCCCGGTCTCCGCAAATCAGGGAGACCGAAAATGACCCTTGGCAGGTCGCTAAAGAAGGAGGCGAAGCTGGCGAGTTCCTCGTTGGAGGAGCTATGGTTGAAGGCTCAGGACAGGTCGTCGTGGCGAACCACTGTTGCTGCCTTATGCGCCCCCAGGCGTAGGAGGACCTAAGTAAGTCTAAGTAAGTAAGTTAGTTCTCTTCTTAATTTCTGTGATAGAATTAGGATATAAGGTAAAGTTATGTAATTTGTTTGTTGATTTAACCTATTAACTGGTTCCATTAGCTTTTTTTTCCTTGTTTCAATTATTTGGGAAATCATCTTCTCAGGGTATCCATGACCTATTAAAATATCCTTAATGAAAATTAGTTCATCACTTATGTATTCTGGTGATGCTAATTTTAATACCCTATCAACTAATACCCTTTTATTTGGATTAAATACCCTTTTTATTTGGATTAGGTGATTTGACATGAAAGACAAATAACGGTTATTGTTGGTCGGTGTACAGTAAATTGAAAAAGCTAATTCATTATTATTTCTATGGATCCAGATATCCATAGATTTCAATTGTAAAAACTTGTGCCCTTCCGAAAAAAATTAAATATTCTATAAAACCTCTAATTTCTTAAAGTTTCTACATACTCTACATAAATGTTTGCTAAAGCGGACTTAAAGGTCCCCCCATTGGTAAAACCCTAATTTGATGGAAAAATTATCCCTAAACTTAAAATAGTTCTTGTACTTACTAGCTATTTTAACTAAATTTAATATAGTTTCTATTTCAATTCTTGCAGATTATTACTCCATCTCTTTTTTATATTCTTCAAGTGTTTTGCATAAAATACCAAGAGATTTATCAAAATGTATATATGTATACATTGATTTTATATCAAAACTAGACAACCTAGATTCATTTGATATTTTGACATTTATAAGCTTTTTTAATTAAATTCCGAGTTTTTTATGCAAGAATTTGGGAGTTATGATAAAGGTTTAAGTATGTTTTCTACCCATTTTTCGATCTTCTCCGTTGGCGAGCTTGTGGTCGGTATAAAAGGTCTCGAAGGAATACCTTTTTTTTATGTATTTTTGGCACACTGTATATTCTTGGGCAGACTGATCCTTTCGGAAGGAACTTACAATACATCTATGGTGCGATATTTCCGTTATATTCTTAAGGTCCACTAAGTCCTTTCTTAATTTTACTACATACGATTCAGTTGGATCGTATCCTTGTTGTTCTTATCCTTGTTATCCTTTTTATTCTTGTTATATATTTCCGTTATTCTTAAGGTCGACTAAATCCTTTCTTAATTTTGCTACATACTATTCAGTTGGATCGTATGTATTAAGTTTTCTGTAAGTTGAAATATCGTTTAGGATTGTTTCTAATTTTCCTATCATGTTTATCTCTTTCTAGAATTGCTAGAGTATTGCTCGTGTCAGCTTTCGTTATTATTAGAGAATCAACTGTTTTTAGATATTTCAAAAATTGTGTATCTTTGTTCTTACGGCAAGCAATTGATTCTTATAACCGGTACTAGCAGTAGAACTTCTTTCTCCCTCATCCGTCTTGAGCCATAGCCAGCGCTTAACATATCTTGAGGATTGACACCCGCCCCTGGGCATTTTTTGCCAGCCATTACTAGTTTCAGTCCGTCCGATTTCGGCAGTATATTCTACATCCTGTCTCGCGATCAGACATATGGCAAAACGCCCAGATGATGGGTAGTGACTGAAATTAGTACTAGTTGCAGTAGGCACCTATGCCTACTACTCTCAGGAACACAACGAAAATTTTTATCACAACTGCCTCCTAATCATAAAAAAGCAATAGATGAAATAATCTTCTGATAGCCTTCCCTAAATAAGCGTTTAGACCTTTCACAGCAAAAACAGCGTGTCTAAAACAATGGGGTGCACCTTGCTATTCAAATTTGTATAGGAGAATTAAAATAAGACTTATGGTTTTTGCATGGACAATTTTACTTTGAAGATTCAAAAGGGAAAAATTCGTGAATTTACAGTGTGCACCAAAATGATACTGTATTTAAAAGGACTTTTTTTAGATCGTGGTTGCAGCGGTAGCTGCTACCTTGTAAAAGACGAACACGGCCAATAGCAATCAAACATAATAGCCTGAAGCCCCCTGAAAATGGTGTCGGATCAATACTGCAAATACAACATTAGGATTCTCTTGGCTAAAAATCGCTGCAACCTTGTAAATTCTGCATGAGAAGCATCTTTTTTACCGTTTTCTTTCATCTCTGCAGCTAGCTAGGCACTGGAACATCATAGAGATCTGTTTAAGGGCTTATTTTAAAGGAAACTGCTACGCTACAACTATTGCCTTTTGTAATAAAATTGCAGCGATAGCTGCAACCTTGTAAAAGACGAACACAACCAATAATAAAAAAAGCCCTAAACCCCTAAAAATGGTGTCAGATACAAACAAAAAGTAATCGATTAGAATTAACTTAACCGAAAACCCAATATAGGAAGCTTACGGTCCCTTGGCTTGAAAAACAAGGAATATACCTTTTTCGCAAGGGAAGCATCTTTTTTCCACTTCTTCCTTCTCTGCAGCCAGTGGGGTAACCACGCAGCAACCACCATAGAGCTGTAAGGATGCCCTAGACGGTCAATCATTTTGATCAAAAGCTTCTGTCAATCAATTGATTAAAACATGATTTACCGTCTAGGAGTCTGTTTGACGCGTGAGTCAAGCGTTAATGGTGATTAATAGAAAGTTTGAATGACTCAATCGGTCCCTAGACGATTAATCATCCTTTAATCAATTGATTAACGGAAGTTTTTGATCAAAATGGATTATTTTAAAATAAATTGCTATATTTAGTGCCTTTTTTAATCAACGATGCACAATATTTAAAATAAAACAGGTTTTATTTTGACAGAAACCTGCATCTTCGTCACACAAGAATCTTTTGAAATGTTCTTTCTCTTGCTTACTGTGATATATTTGACTGACTTTGCTGCCTAAATCCCTATGTTTTGTCTGTTACTATCATAGGCAGCGCCCATTTGTCGCAGCACAAAACGGGCCTTGCTTACATTTAGTGACAGAATGATCAGATGATGATTGCTCTACACGATCTTTTGAAATGTTCTTTCTTGCTTACTGTGATATATTTGACTGACTTTGCTGCCTAAATCCCTGTGTTTTGTCTGTTACTATTCCTACAAAAAAAGCTATAATCATTTGCCTGTGTGTTACATACATCAAGGTCAATAATTTAACAATGCTTACATAATCAATCCGCAAGCTAGTCCATGTTTAAAGAAAAACTTTTCAATACAAACTTGTCATATTATCTTGTCAAAAGATAAATGTTATTAATATAGAGTGTAAACATTGTGACTGTGGTGACGTATGCTTAATATCATTACTAATTTCAAACGGTGTGAGTAAAACTGGTTAAAAATGGAGACTTTGATGTCATGATCTCTATAATTAGTTAAAAGGGCACTAGAACTCAAAATGTCAAATCTATTGAACCCTCTCTTAATTTCTTCTGGTTGACAATATTTCGATGCGATTCCCTGTCCAGACTTTATTTCAGATCCTCAAGAAACAGTCAAAAGGTGTTTTAAAAATTTTAGTTTTGGTAAGCCATTGTCTTTAGTCTGATAGTTGAGGGTTTGTGTTTTGAATAACCTGGGACAGTTTTTTTTGCTGGTTGGGGGAGGGGGTTTTAAGGCAAATTTGTGTTTCAAATTTTACGTTTGCCATTTGGGGCTGTTTTTTTTCCTGATAATCAAACTCCAACCTCTTTACGCTAGAATTTTAAAATGCAGTAAATATGGATAGACATAGACATATTTATTGATACAGTCGATATAGCACTAAGAAGCACTAACACTGAGCTGTTTACAAGCTACATAAAAATTGCACAAACACAAACTATAATTGCTTCATGCTGTTAGTGCCTAGAATACAATATTCCCTCCCGCTCCCAACAAGCCCTTAGGGGTTTTCTTAGCAGGTGCAGCAAAAATGCTCTGTGTTTGTTTTTTTTGCGAAATAATATTATCTTATCTTATTATCTTATCTTGAATTTTAATAAAAATTCAATAAAAAAAATTCAATTCAACAGACCCGTGAAAAGGGGAACAATAAAACTGCCACATTATGTGGCAGTAAATTGGTTCCAACTTATTCTGTCTTCTGGTGAGTGTGTTCGGGGGTGCATTTGGGGGGAAGATGTACCTGTGTTTTGAGCTTCCTAGAATGTATTTTCCAAATTTGATTATAATATTTTGGCGGCGGTTGTGGAGTGACTCAAGTCCCAGGAATTCAAGGGCTTTTTCGTAGGAAGTATAACTTGCTCCCATCATAATTTTACAACCACATATCTGAATGGCCTCAATATCTTGGCTTAGCCCAGAGCTTAACTGGACGTTTGGGCCCCAAACAGGACACGTGCATTCTAGTGCAGGCAGAACGTAGGTCATATAGGCCAGTTAAATTGACTTCCCATTGAAAACCGAACCTTTTCATTGCAACAAGCGGTTGCAGGGCAGCCTAGCCTTTGCTGACTAGCTCATTCACATGGCTGTTGAGTCTATGATCCGTTGAGAAGGTCACTCCCAGTATCTTTTCACTGTTCACAGGCTGGAAGTACTTGCTCTTGGAAATTGGTTTTTAGAGAGTTGAACCTCATTACCTTGCACTTCACTTCATTGAGAATGATCAGTGCACAGTAAAGTAAAATTTTGGCACAGTAAAGTCTCCTTCGAGTACATATTTTTGTAGACAGGATAAATCCTCCAAAAGTTTGTATCTATCTTTGAAGGACCGAAGGATGTAGTTTATGACAGCCAGGAAAACGATACCAGCAAGTTTAGTACCTTGAGGGGCACCACAGGTAATTGGAAGAAATGAAGAGTTCATGTTATTCTCGTTCAGTGCGAAGACACACTGTTCACGGCCAGACAGGAAGTCGGCAACTAAAAGCAATAGGCTGGTTTTGGCACCCCTGTCACTTAGATTTTCAAGAGCAACAAGGTCGAACAAGAGCAACAAGGATCAAATTGAATGTTTTCTGTAGTCAGTAATGGAAAGATCTTCAAAGGATTTGCCCTTCTCTAGCCAGGATAGAATATCATCGTACAACCTAACGAGATACACTGAGATGTTGGAGCCACAAATGCAGCCATATTGATAAGGGTCGAATTGGGTCTCTATGTCGTTCAACAGTAACCTTGAAACGGATGTTTTTAACTTTAACCAAACATGGGAAATCGGTCTCAAATCATTGCACGGGCTAGGAGATGAATTCTTAGGTATCACGTTAATGCATGACTTCTTCCAAATATTTGGAAATTTGTGGAGAGTCAGGCACCGACTAATGATGCTCAACAGAGGAGTCGCTAAGAAGGGCGTAAATTGGCGAAGAAGTCTCACAGGGATTTCACCAGGATACGGCAAGCTCTTGGGTTTTAATTTCAGCAGTTCAAATCGAATGAGCCTCCTCCAAAGTTTATACGACCACTCCTTCCATACAAATTTTATATGCTAAGAATGGACAGCTTCCATAACTTACAATCCTTGCCCCGAGAGCAAGGGCTTAAAAAGGAAACTAAAAATTTCAATTTCCAATTATATGAGACTATTCAAAAGTTTATACGACCACCCCTTCCATAAAATTCTTATAACCCTCCGGGGCATAACTTACAACACTTGCCCCCGGGCTCTGGGGGGCTGTGTCAAACCTAGAGGCATTGTTATATGACATATGGACTATTTGAGACAAAATGGCTATATAAAAATTTCAGCTTTGGGCTTTGGGGGGCTGCGTCATACCCTGAGTTTTATTTATATGATCTTTGGCCGATTTGAACAAAATGGCTATCTTAACAATTTGGTTGAATGTATTAATGGAAAAGAGAGTGTGGGGGAGGGTAGTTGCCCTCTTTTCACTTTTGAATCTTGAAAAGGGAACTAGAACTTTCAATTTCCAATCAAATGAGCCCCCTACGAAGTTTATATGACCACTCCTTCCATAAGAATCGTATATGCCCAGAACAACTAGTAGTGTCTAGGGTTAATCTGAAGCTGAAATTCCGAAAGGGTAACTTTCTTCCGGGAAGTTATGATGCTGGTAGACTCCAGGACGGGAATTTGATAGAAACTTTCCTCGAACAGTTGAATACTAAATTGGAAAGTTTAAAGTTTGACAATGTAGAAGATGAATTTAATAATTTTAAGAAAACTATTTGTGAAGTTGCTGATGGTGTCTTAGGGAAGAAAGTTAGGAACGCAACTAGGATTATTAGTAAAAAAGCTTTATCCTTAATAGAGAGGAGAAAGGGATTGTACAAAAATTATCTGAGTGATAGATCATACGAAAAGAAGAGGAATGTAAAAAAAAGTGGAGAAAGCATTAAAATATGAACTAAGAAGGTGTGAAGTGGAGGCCAAGGATAAAATTGCCGAGGATCTATGAGATGCAGCTAGACGGCATAATAGTAAAATATTGTACCGGCATGCTATTAAATTGAGAGGGAGTAGTCAACTGTTGCTACAGCAATGTTTGATCTCCAGGTCCAGTATTACCAAGCTTAGGTCAAACCCATTGCGGCACTACAGGAAAAATGTTCCCTAAGCTGTCAGTTTGAGTATATTGCGAGAAAAGCTCAAAAAGTATAATCTCTACGATTTTAACGGAAAGTTTGGACCTCATAAAGTATTGATGAGTATGGCATTTAATTTCCGAAAGCTGCGTATATTTCTTTCCAAGGGTCAAAAGTAATGGTCCCATTTGTCAACGAGGTGGAGGCTAAAGTCTGGTTGCTGAAATAAAGTCTTATAGTTTATGATTCTGAAGGACTGACTAAAGTTGTTCCACGAAGCTTTCGTTTCTTAGATACTAGATACAAAATCTCCCTTTAAGATGATCCCTTTAGGAGCTCTCTGTAATTTTCCAGTGCCCTGCCAGCAGTGGAGAAAAAAAGGACACATCAATGCTACCCTCAAATGGTACCCTGGTATTCCTTCTTGTTCAAGCCAGGAGACTGCAAGTTTCCTGTACAGAGTTTTCGACCATGGTAATTCAAATGGTGTACTTTTTGTTTCGATCCGACGCCATTGTTTAGGGGTTTTATGGTATTTTTTGAAAATTTCCATAAATTCGTTTTCGAAATAACATTTTACTATTAAGACTATTTTAGATAATTAGTTACCATTCCTGAATCAGCTGCAAATGGCAACTATTTTCACTAGCCAGTTTATTAAAACGCCTTTTAAATTTTTGTTACTATGGACCGTAGTTCGTTCTTTACTAGGTTATAGCACTGCTGCAACCATGATGTTACACATTCTTAATGCTTTAGTAATGGGATATGTTGCTATTATCGAGGTTTTTGCTCTCAGAGATATAAAAGAATAAAGAATTTTCATTAGGAAATTAAAACCCTATTGAGTACCACATTTTGATCATGTATCTAGACTATATTGCTATTGGATTCTTGGCGGAACAGCAAAAATCTTTGCCCGTATGATCCATCTTCAAAAGGGAATTGCCTGCCTAATTGAGACTTGATTAAACTTGCATTAAGACAAACTATTGATGTGCCAGATGTACCTTGCCTGCAGTACCATAAACGCTTGAACCTTTTGTGAGTCACTCACAAAAGGTTCACGCATTTATGCGCGTAATGATAAACAGCGTTGCTTGATGACCTTGGTGATTGGGTCTCCTCGATGGAATTCTAGCCTAGTTGACGCCGCAAGTTAAGCTGAATTTTGAGTAGCGGGTAGATTTTCTGAGTTTTTCTTTGGGGAATTTCTGGATTGTTTAACGTCCTCTTACTATACAATTGTATTGCTAGTTGTCTCCCCTGTATTGTATAAAATTTAAGGCTTTCTTTGGTAATGATTCAGAAATAGAAGCTTGAAAAGTAATGATGCAAGGCGAATACTCTTGTTAATATGAATAATCGATTTTGAGTTACGGGCAGTGACATCAATTGGGGCTGGGGTTGTATCCCCTCCCCACTCTGCCTTTTTTAGTATTTTCCTTGAAAGAATGAAAAAAAGACAAATTTGCTTCCCCCCCCCCCTAGATGTCAAAAATACATTTACCCTCCCTCACAAAAAAGAAAAATTGTAAATTGACGCCACTGGTGACGGGCATGTTTTCGATTGTTTTTTCTGTGACTTGTGTGTATTATTTAACCTCTTCTGCTGTACAGTTTATAATCGTTTCCTCCCTGTATAGTTTAGCATTTCTAGGTGTTAATAGATTATTTAGAGAAAGTTGGCCTGGAAAATTTTAGCAAAGAGCGACGAATCTTGTTAATAGCAAAGTTATTGAATAGCAAATGCCTTGCAAAGTTCTGAAAATCGTGCAATGACCAAGATGGGTTAATACTTGCACAAAGTCTCCATTCAATTGGAGACTCTGGGTACATTTTGCCGTCCGGACGTAAGCCGGCTGAAGTGTTTTTCATAGATTTTCGAAGGTGTTATGATTCCCTTGCCTACACTGGTTTGACAAAATTCTTTACTTGAGGCTTACGGGCGTATACAATGTGAAATTTGCAACATGAGACATCAGGGCGTCGATTAGTGACTAATTATTTGAACATATATATATATATATATATATATATATATATATATATATATATATATATATATATATATATATATATATATATATATATATATATATATATATATATATATATATATATATATTTGATATTAAAAATCAATATCAATTCCAAAAAATGAGATATCAAAAATTTAATATTGACATCAAAAACCGATGTTTTGGATGACTAATTCAAAAGTTTTTCACAGGATGTTGGAAGGAGTACGAGAAACTGATCTTCTAGAGGTAGGGAACACGAAATTAGGTGAGCTGGAATGTAGTTAATCAGTTAGGAAGGATAGGGTATTTGTGCAGGGAATAAGATTCTTGATGGACAAGGAAGCTTCTCAGTCTTATTTAATTTGAGAGGGTGCTCATAGTATGATTCTAGTTGCACGCTTTATAATTAGAATTACAAGATATCAGTCATTGAGATATACCCCATGTGGAACTGGCTGAAGTAGAGGTCACCATCTTGCGGTATCCAGAAATAGTTTAAAGATAATATTAGGCAGGATAACTACTTACCAGGTATGTATGACGTTGATAGACTTTAAAATAAATATTTGTGAAAATTAATGGAGATTTAGAGGTAAAGAAAAATTTATTTAATAAGGAGTTAGCGATAAATTTAAAATGGTTGAAAAATAATAAGGCTGCGAGTACTGACAGTGTTATAAATGAATTTCGAAATATGATTGTTACGATATAGAATTTGGATAAACTTTTTCAAATTTTGTTCTTTATCTTGCACCTCGAACAAGGAAAATTAGTCCGGTATAATTTCAATCTTAGAGATACGGCAAAGAAAACTCAGTGTATGCGTCTTGTGCAAATTTATCCCCTTGCTGTAGCCTTATCCGATTTTTTTGGTTAATACATATTTTTCTTATATGTTTTGTTTCTTTTCACTCCACCATTATATTCAGTTCTACTATAATTGAGATAATTGGTTAGTATAAGTATCGCTATTGCACTTAGAGGTTCTGTCGACAAAGCGTAAAGTAAGGAATAGTGTGGTTTTCGTAGGGGTGTATGATGTGTTGAACATATTTTCAAGTTTAGTTAATAATTGAGAAGTACCTCAATTATCAGAGCCTTTTAGTCCTGGGTTTTTATAGATTATGAACAGACATTGGATTCAGTGATGGAAAATTTTAGTGAAGGTCCTCTCTTTGTATAGTATGTTAGATAGGCATGTTACGCCAGAATCAACAGAGCTTTTTAGTCCTGGATTTTTGTAGATTATGGACAGGTATTTTATTCTGAGATGTGAAGTCCTTAGTGGAAAATCCTATCCTTGTATCTTATTCCCAATTGGCACGCTAAAATGATTAGTGCTGTATATGAGAGCAATATTGCTGCTGTCAAGGTAGGAATTGTGGTTTGTAGTTGATTCGGTGTGGATTCAGGAGTAACTTACATTGTGTTTTTTTCTTAATATTATTAGGTACAAAGGTTTTTGCCGTGTCTTAGTTCAACAACTCTCTATATTTCTATTTGCCTAATGCTAATAGCGAATTTTTTTTTTAGTCTTTTAATGCCGCAACCTAACGGTCGCATTTTGACGCTCAGTTATGTCAATCGCTTATTATTAGGAAGATATCTTATTTTGGGGCTGCCATTTTAAACTATTACTTTAAAATACATTAATAATAATAATAATAATAAGTTATTTTTAACCCACATCATATACAAAAATGATAATTGAGGAGTATAAAGAAAAAAGTAGATGATACACTACATACATGAGTACATAAAACTTAAAAACTTCACAAGAGCAGAGTAACCAAAGAAAAGAGAAACGTTATAGACACAAAAAAAAACTATTTATGACAAAGACAGACCAAGACTTAATACAGCGGACCAGGACTTAATGGAGCATCATTTAATAATTTAGACCTTCATATTTGAAATGTTTGAATATTACCTGTTCATGAATATAACGAATTTAAATTACTATTGCGAAAAAATAAATAAAAAAATTACAAAACAAACAAATTCAACAACACTTCAAACGACAAAAAAAAGAAAAAAAAAGAACTGAAAATACAGCAAACGAGTAAGGCCACTGTGTGCTGGCAGATACTTGTATGTAGACTGGGGTAGTTTGCCGGCA
This sequence comes from Artemia sinica, assembly GCA_027921565.1. Lineage (NCBI taxonomy): Eukaryota > Metazoa > Arthropoda > Branchiopoda > Anostraca > Artemiidae > Artemia > Artemia sinica. Next base: position 46,217,949 of record CM051265.1, read on the forward strand.
TGTTCCGTAAGCCTTGACCCAATATCCGAAAGACCGTAAACAGATATGAGATTCCGATTTCTATACCATGGAGGTAGATACAATAGAAAGCGGGAAAACCGGAAATAATATGAATGAAGTGATCTGATGTCTTTTTGGTGAAAAATAGGGTAAATTCCAGACAGAAACAAAACCGAATGATCTGTAAAAATAGAATATAATTTAGCAAGAGACTTTCTATTGTATCTACCTCGATTTGCAACAATTTTAGAATAAGTTAACTGAATTTTCTTCTTGCAATCAGCGACGACAAGCTTTCGGAAAGATTTTAGTGTTTTACTAACATTGATACCCAGCCACCGGAAAGAAGGAACCGACGGGACAGAAAAAGATCCGCAAACTAGAGGGGTCATATTATTACTATTAAATGACATATATTTATACTTTGAAAGATTAAGAGAAAGTCCAATAGTATGAAGTTTACATGCTATTGTTGAGACAGACAGGGAAATCCCCTTTTTAGTCCTACTGATCAAAAGGATATCATCTGCATAAGCAAGATAAGAGTTGTTAACGGTATTGAGAATGCAAGTGCGTGGGATAGAAGAAAGAACAGATGATATACAAAATTTAAAAATAAAAGGAGAAAGGACGGCACCCTGCCGGACCCCACGCCGCACTGGAATTTTGCTTTCGGAAACACTCATGTCCGTTTTAATCCGCAAAAAAGAATTGGAATACCAATATCTAAGGAGAAATATTACCGAAACGTTAATACAGTGACTTAAAAAGGGAAAAAATAGCTTGGGAATGGGTAACGGTGTCAAAGGCCTTGGAGAGATCCAAGGCGCATAAATGTAACTCGAATCCATTTTTATTCGCCTCAGTAAGAACATTCGTCAAAACTCGATGTGCTTGCTGGCAACCTATCCCAGCTGAAAACCCGATCTGGTTTTCACCGAAGTATGCGGAAGAGTTAACTGAAGGGAGGAGAAGATACTCGAAAATTTTACTTATATTGCAAGAGACCGTTATTGGCCTCTAAGATGCACACTCAATCGGAATTTTTCGTTTTTTCAAAATTGAGGTAACTCTTCCGCACAAAAAACTTTCAGGCACAAATGAGGTACATAAACACATTTGGAAAAGAAGTTGTAGATGTTGGGCAAGAGCTGGACAATCAACGTTTAGGTGTTCGGCACTTATGCCATCACCATCAGTAGAACTTGACTTGAGCTTCTTTATAGCTAGTATCACCGAAAATAAATGAACTGGGAGGATCTGGTTCTGGTGGAGTGAGGTAGGAAGCGCAGAATTAAGAAGCTTCATGAATGTAGCATGAACGAGATGGTTTACGGTGTTAAAAATCTGATCGTTTTATTTGCACCAAGCAGCAGGGCTAATTGGGGTACTTGTTGAAAAAGAATCATCATTTTTATCTGAATTTACTACCTTTTTCCAATCTAAATTAGTTGTCGGGAACCTACAAATTTTAGATTTTGCAGATTGTAAATACTTTTTATACTCTTGTTTAGTTTTCTGTTTAAGCTCAAATACTACGCCGTTAAGTGGCCGTCCGCAAGAAACCCATATACGCAGCCAAAATTTGGCTTTATTTTTCACTGTTTTTAGACCTGGGTCCCACGACCATTCAGGCTTCCGCGTATTAAATTTTACACGTTCCTCGGGAACGGCCACTCTTTTGGCTTCCTTCATACATGATATAATATCAAAATAATAATTGTTCAAAATATTCTTATCATTTACAAATTTAGATCCAACCTGAAGTAGCTGAAAAGGAACTTTTATAGTAGACAAAAGAGCTGTAAGAGTAGAAATGTAGAGCGCCCAATTAGCCTTATTCCAATTTCGCCTGGTAAACCATCTACGATTCACGCGTGAAATATCTGGTGACAGAGAGATATCAAACGAAAAGGAAATTGGTAGGTGGTCTATATCACTTTCTGTTTCGTGAACAGAAACAATTGAAACCGATAAATTTGGAGAACAAAGAACGCGTTCTATATTAGTATGGCTCCCAGAATGAAGGATATATGAAAATGAACGATTCTTATCCAGTAGCTTAAACTCGGACAAAGACTGGAAAACAATATCCGATCGGAGGTTTGAATTCAATAAATCAGCATTAAAATCCCCAGCGACAACAAATTGGTAACCTAAAGATGATGCAGAATCTGCCACTTTTTTCAAAACACTTCAAGTCTTGGCGAACTTATTCAGTGACTGAACAGATTTGCGATCACAAGGAAAATATACATTAATAAATGCTAGATCGGCAATTCGCACGGCCAAGATGTTTTCTTCACTGTGGAACAGCACTGGCGTCGCGGATGAAAAAGGACTACACTTCAAAATACAGGCGAGGCCTCCAGAAGGTCTACCAAACGTAGACCGTGCAGCATTCACCAACGCAATGTGATTCCCCCTCCGTTTCAGCAGATTGGTATTAGCTGATGATAAAAGATGCTCTTGAAGACAGACAATGTCGTATTTGCACGAAAGTTCGTCAATGATTTGCTCTTTCCTACGCGTTCCGTTTATATTATACGAAATAACCGAGAACTTTTACAACATCATTTTTTCAGACCGGCCGCAATACGAGATTTAAGCACTGGACACAATAGACTATACGAAGTGTGTGACCTGCCGCAGTTCGCACAATAAGGGATGTTATTACAGGGCGTATCTTTCGAAAAGAGTGATTGCCTGCACAGCGCGCACATTTTTCCACTTGACTGTTGCATTTGTTTAGAACGTGATCAGGAGACCTGCACTTAAAGCAACAACGCGGCACACTTATAAAGTCATAAACGCTGAAAATCTCGTATCCAATATTTACACCATTTTCTATCGCGTCACTTTTACCAAACGAGTCCAAAAAAACCAGCTTGATAGTTTGGGACGACCCAAATCGACTTGCGTCCTCGACTTCAGGGTGCATTTTGAATTCACTAGCATTAAATGACAGCGGGATTCCTTTTACTATTCCGAGGTACCGCTTATGCAAAATCGTCGTGCCAGCACCCGAAACAACAGACTCACAGAACGTCTTGCTCGTTCAAATGGTAGATGAATATTGAACTAATTAGAGGGAAATCATAGGTGAAAAAATGATTAATGTACTCGGAGTACGGCGGTTAGAATAGGGCCTTCTCAATCCAAGAGAAGGGTAAACGCTTTGGAAATTAAGCGAAAGCACCAGTAACCACTTTAATTCATTGAATATTTTTCTGGTGGTTTCCTTGCGAGAGAAGTAAGGGAAGCGTTGAAGGCTGTCTACCTTGTCCCCGTAATTTAAGGGGCAAGCCCAGCGGGTACCATGGCTCTTGCTAACAACTCTCCACCCCTCTTCTGCTTACTTTTCTTTCTCAACCTCAATCGTAGCGTAATTGCCTCTAAATATCGGATATCCTATTTATTTATATTATATTCATATTGATTGATGGCTATTCTCCAATATTACCACTGACATAATTCGAGTTCAAACCACTTTTACAAAATATAAATAAATGTCCAGGAACTAGGTAAGTAGATTATAACATTTTTAATCCGTATAAAAATGTTTTGAAAAAATGGTCACGCAATTAATACCGGTCACTGAATTAATTTAAGATCCTACCGAGTTTCAAGTTCATAAAAACCAGAAAAGGTGTTATCACTTTCAAGACTAAATCAAGACTGTTATTTATTTTTCCATGCCTACAATTTCACTGCTTTCTTTTACTTTGTTGATATTTTCTAGCTTGCGGCTTTTTATATCTTTGTTACCTGTTAAACCTTTATTATAGGTAATCGAAGATTATTCGTTGAAGAAAGTTTTATCAGCAGCAAGAGCCATCAAATCCGCTAAAGATAAAATTCCATTAGACAGACTTGCAGAACTTGAAGCCATAATTACTAAGCATTATGATGTCATTTTTTTAACTGATGATGTTCTCGAAAAAGCTCTAGGGATAGGAACACGGTAAGCTCGTTCCTCGTTCTTTTGCAAAACTTCTATTTTCACTTTCTTTTTTTTAGCTAAACTTTATTTTCTAATAATATTGCTTACAGTTTGGAATTTCCAAGGAGTGTCTTTTATTTTTTGTTTTTATTTCGTTTCGACTGTTTTTAAGGAAATCTTTTCTCCTCTTAATTACATATTTTCATGGGTTCCATTTTCTCCCCTTTTGCTAAGTGTCACCAAAATTACCTGATCGTCTGATCTGTTCATAGGGAAATAAAGAATTGTGAAGGTATTTGTAAGAACTTTCTTAGGTAAATAAATGATTTGATGATAAAATAATTACTTGGGATATCTTTTGGGAATATAAGTTATTAGGATGTATATATTCAAACAAAACACTATGTTCTTTCCTTAGTCATTAAATAAGAAAAAAATTTTCAACTGAAAGTAAGGAGCAACAATAAAAATTAAAACAAACAGAAATTAGTACGTATATGAGGGGGGTCACCCTCTCCTCAATACCTAGCTCTTTACGCTAATGTTTGATTTTTGTTCCATTTATTTAAGAATGACTCCTGAATAACAAAAGCCGTTTAATTAGAATAATAAGGTCTTTTAAAAGTTCTAAAAAAAACTTTAGCGTAAAGAGCGAGGTATTGAGGAGTGGGGGACCCCCCTCATATACGTAACAATTTCTGTTCGTTTTAAGTTTTAATCTTGCGCCTTACTTTCAATTGAAAAAACTTTTTTTTATTTAATTTCTGATCGTATTTTAAATAATGCTGGAAAATTCGGCTCCCCTCCATGGGAAATTTTATTCCCCCACGAAAAATTCCCCCATGATAAGATCCTTCCATTTAGCCCCCCCCCCCCCCCCTCCACCAGAAAAAATTCCCCTGGCAACGTCTGTATACTTCCCAATAACCAATATTATATGTAAACAATGGGCTAAGTTCATAGCTTTTAGCCCTTCCCCCGGAGACTTTAGGGGGGGGGGGGGTGTCAACTCATCCTCAAAAACATAGTTATTAGATTTTTCGACTATGCTGAAAAACAAATGGCTATCTCAAAATTTCGATCGGGCAACATTAGGGAAAAATGAGTGGAGCTGTGGAAAAATGAGCGTGGAAAAATATTGGAACTGCCCTTCAATAGTTTTGGTCATTTAAAAAGGGTATTAGAAATTTTGATTTCCGATCAAATAACTCCTCTCCCGATCTTCTACGATCGCTGGTTTGATACGATCAACCCAGGGGAAAACAAACAAATAAACACGCATCCGTGACCTTTCTTCCGGTAAAAAATGAAAAATTCCACATTTTTGTACATAGGTGCTTGAAACCTCTATAATAGGTTTCTCTGGTATGCTGAATCTGGATTTGTCATTTTCATTAAGCTCATTTGATGCTTTGGGGTGTTTCCTTCCTTTTTTAAAAAATTGGGCAAATTTTCTCACACTCACAACTTTTGATACGTAATATTAAATTTGATCAATTTTACATATTGTGATCAAGCATCGAAATTCGATTGTTGTGATGTATATATTGTTATCAAGACCCTGTTTCTTAGAATTTCGGTTACTATTGAGCCGCATCGCTCCTTACTTACAATTCCTTACCACGAACTGTTTGATCCAGAAGCTGTCTTCTAAAGAATTACCTAACTATGTTATTCTTTGTGGTTCCTTCCTTACTTTTTTTTATTCCTTCTTTCTTATTATTCTCTTTTGAATACTTTATCATTCGTTACTAAAAATCGTTATTATTACTTGTAAAACATGGGTTTTTGTGAAAGTGGAGCCCTTTTTAATAGGAGTACCTCAAAAGAGAGCTTGTGAGTACGATTCTCGAGCCAATCGGCCAATTAGAACTACCAACCTGAAAATACCAATTTGTCACTATAAAATTGGCTCTTGGCAGAAAACAATCGACTGTCCTGTAGAGCCTGTTGTGAACAAAACATTGTAGCTATTATTTGCTTTTCCCTAAACTGTGCCCTTAGTTTTGTCAACTGTGGGACAAAGTTCGCTCTACTTGGCTGGTAGGACTGTGACATAAAGTAGGTGTCATAGTTACCGAAAAAGTTTGTGACGCCCACTTTGGGAATAACTGTTCCAAATCTTTTCTTGCTTTTTTTTTCTTCTTGCTTAGAAAATTGTGCACGCATTTAAAATATTTTGCAGTATGATCAATTTCAAATATACAACAGTTTATCTGCCAAACGTCTGAAGAATAGAGTAAAATCGGTAGAAAATTATGATAAAGAATTACTCTCATTTAGACAGAGGATGAGAAGTAACAATCATGCAGGTTGTTGATTGTAGTTTACAAAGATGTGTTTAAAAGTACATAGATTGACTTATTATCGTATAAATTATTTTGTTTGAAAGTTAAGCAATAGAAGTGTAAAAATTTACTTTTCCGCCTGAAGCAGCATACCAGATAATTTTGCGCCATTGAATTTTTTTTTTATCTAAGTCCGAATCTAACTGTCCGAATCTTTTAAGCACAGTTTAAAAACCTTGGTTCAACCTTGGAGACTGTTTCCAACAATAGTAATTACCCAATAGACCACGTTGTCTTCCATTACAACCTTAACTACGTAAGAGAAAGAGAACACAATCCCAAATAAAATTTCGATTATATGCCATAGAATCTAGACTTTATGGAAGACTCAAGACATAGATTTTAGGTAAAAGATGGATATGTATTTTTATAAGGGCCTTCTAGCTTAAATTATTTGATTAGGACTACTAAGAAAGACTTTAAACTTCAATCTTGTAATTCCAGATCGGTTAACGAAGCGTATCAACCCCATGGCCTTAAAGTTGTAAGCTGTTACGCCCAGAAAGTTGGTTTAGTAAATCTTGAAAGAATCTGGAGAAAACATTTTATTGATTCGATGAAACCAAAGTTTCTACCGCCGCTCTGGTCTTTAGACCACAATAAAGAAAGGCTAGACAATAGGAAGGCCCAAAATCGAGTTGATCCTCAAGATTACGTGCTAGCTGTTGCTGAGAGTAATAGAGTTTCTCAAATTAATCGTTATGTAACTGAATGTCTGTAATTTTCTTTATTATTTTCTAGGTAATGACTATTTAGTGACTAAACTGAGAAACAAAATTTCTAGCTTCGCATAACTTTAGTTTCGCTTTTAATGTGACTTTTGACGCTGAATTTGGAAACGCAGTCACAATTTTTCTGTCATTTATAATTTTACATAATATTTTTCAAACGAAAATGGTGTTTAAATTCTTAAAAGAATACTCCAAGAAAGTGTTCCTAATGCAACAATAACTAAAAACTTCTTGCTAACAATTTTGCTGTATTTTTTTTTTTTTTTTTTAATTTTACTTTAAAAAAAAAATTATAAAAAACAACTTTAGAAAATCATTGGACTAAGAAAAGGAAATTAAATTTATTTTATTCTCCTGGTGACCCCTGGTTTTTAAGGAAACCGCTGGGGGTAAAGAATTATGAATGTCTCTCCAAATTCAGCGGGAAACTTTGCACTAGAAGCATCAGTTGGTTTTATATAAAATAAATTTGCTCATGACATAGTGTAGATTCATTGATAGTCTCCAAAATTTCCCGTGTTTTTTTGTTGTTTTTTTTTTTTTTTGCCTGATAATATAGAAGTGACTACCGTAAAAAGTTGGGAGAGAGTTCACCCGATAGCTGATTCACATTGCTTTAGCTATTTTGAAAGGTCTGAACCTATTGGAAAGCAAAAAATTTCAACGCCTGTCAAGAGAAGGCCCAAGGGCCTTACATTATGCAAATAGCTCATTTAAAAGAGACTTGATGCATACATTTTGATAGAAGACTCTACACTCTTTGATTTCCACTAGTTTTATATTTAATGGTTTCTTGAGCAAATAATTACTGGTAGAAGCTGAAAACTGCAGTCCTTGCCAAGTGGATGGTGTGCTGGATTTGGAATCTTTTGTCTGAAAGCGTGAGGGTTCGATTCCTGATGTGGCAATTTATTTGATTTGGGACGGAGGTCAGTGGCGTGACTGTAAGCTCAGCCAGAGTTGACCCAGTTCTAAACGGGTACCTGGAGAAATCTGGGGAAGGTACGCAGGAAGGGTGTGCGAAAGCACAGGATGGCTTGTCCCCATGGCTGAAGGGCCCCATTGCACTTCCTGGCAGAAGGGCCTTGAGATAGAGATCAGCACAACCAGTTTGGACTTTAAGAAGTCTCGTGCCGAATCCTTTGCCTTTTTTTACCTTTAAAACTACAGTTTGAGCGTCCTATAGCAAAGCACAATATTCAGCCTATCAAACAGTTCGTGCTAACGAACTTTAACTAAGAAGCGACCCGGCTCAATAGTAACCGAAACTCTAAAAAACGGAATTTTAATACAAATAGATATATCAAAAGAAATGGCTTATTATGCTGATTCCAAATATATACGTTTCATTAAGATTAGTCGTACCTTTCAAAAGCTAAGAGCCTGAGAAAATTTGTCTGATCTATGAAAAAAGGGGGAAAGATCCCCTAGAAGTCGTAAAATTTTAATGAAAATCACAGCATTAGATTCAGCGTATCAAAGAATCCTTTTGTAGAGGTTCCAAGCTCCTGTCTGCAAAAATGTAGAATTTTGTAATTTTTGCCAGAAGATCACGGATGCGTGTTTATTTGTTTGTTTTTTCTCCAAGGGTGATCGTATTGACCCAGTGGGCATAGAAAGTCGGGAGAGGACTCATTATAACGAAAATAAAAAGTTCTAGTGCCCTTTTTAAGTGACCAAAAAAATTGGTGGGCAACTAGGCCCCCTCTCACGCCACTTTTCCCCCAAAATCGTCCGATCAAAATTTTAAGATAGATATTTGTTCATCATAGTTGAAAGGCCCAATAAATTTGTCTTTGGAGATAAAATGACCCCCCCCCCCCAGCCCCTGGGGAAAGGTCTTTAAATTACAACATTTGCCCATTGTTTACGTATAGTGTTTGTTATTGGGAAGTATGCATACATATTTAGGGTGGAGAGGGGAGGACGAATATTCTGCTGGGGGGATTTTGCATGGGGAGATATTTTCATGGAGAGGGAAGTTTCCAGGGGGTGAACTTTTAAGGGGAAATTTTACACTGGGGAATTTGCCAGAATTCCTTGCCTTCTCTATATGTCTTGCTTTCTCTTTGCCGATTCAATTTTACGTGTGGAGATGTTAAGGGTAATTCTCCGGGTAAGTTTTTGCCAGGATTGAATTGTCCAGTGGATGATTCCGTGGGGAGGGGGATTTTTCTGTGGAAGGGGAGCCAGACATCCTGGCAGTTTTTTTTTCCTCACAAATTTCACCTTTGCCTCTGTGTGCTGCCTGCCAAATTGACAATGACTCAACTGTTAAATGAAACAAAGAAAATGCGGGTTCTTTTCTTACAATTTCCGCTGAAGCCGTCGGTCTCTCTTCCTAAATTCCGGTTGTAGACAAATTCAGACAATGATCTGGGAACAGGCAATAGTCAGCTCATTCAGCCAAATTCAAAACCTGCGTTAATTCAAAAACGTTCAGGAATTAAATAAAAAAACAAGTTTTCTAACTGAAAGTAAGGAGTGACATTAAAACTTAAAACGAACAGAAATTCCATATATGAAAGGGGCTGTCCCCTCCTCAACGCCTCGCTCTTTACGCTAAAGTTGTTTCTTGTTTTATAATGTGGAGTTGTGAGAAAGAGTCAAACTTTAGCGTAAAGCCCTGTCATATACGGAATAATTTCTGTTCGTTTTAAGTTTTAGTTTCGCTCCTTACTTTCAGTTAAAAAACTTGCTTTTTTTATTTAATATTTTTCAAGAATAACTTTCAATACCCATTAAGGCTTCTATTTAAGGATTTCTGAGCTTTTCGAATGTATGATCTATATTGTAACACAGAAGTTCAATAGTAGACACAGTAATTAGCTTATAAAACTCAGCAAGGGCGTTTGATGGACACTACAGTTAGGCCGAATTGCAAACACGAGGCCGAAACCGCAACTGGAGTGTCTTAAAAGGAGACGAAACGCTTCCAAAAAATTAGCTGTGCTCTACAGAGGCTATTATTTGGAATATGGATGGTTATCGGTTGGTGACTATCTAGGGGCCTAAGGGGCTGATCCTTATGTTTACGCTGCAAAAGCTGAATACCGACTGAATGGTAGGGTTACCATTTGTCGCCTGACTTTTTAAAGACAAATATCGTAAAAAAATGTAAAAAGTGGATACACATGAAGAATTTTACCCTGCTCTCAGCATTAGCCTTTAGTCAATTGGATGTAGGAGTAAATTAAAAAAAATATAATTGAAAAACAAATATGGAGACGGTTCCTAAAGAATTGACTTTAGCAAGAAAGTATCTAGTTTATTTTGGCAAATTAATACTTAAAAAAAACTTGTCACACGAAAGAAGTTTTTCAAAGAAAAATAGAGCTACATTAAACCAAAGACGATCATAAATAAAGTTAAATAATAATTTAAGCTTAAAACAAACATAAATCACCATTTAGAAATAATTGCAACCCTGATCGAACAGAAATTACAATAAATAATTAATTTTAACTTAAAATGAACGGGAACTACCACAAAAAGGAGTAGGGCCAGTGCCCTTCTAAGAGTCAGAACATTATTTGTACTTTACTGAAAACAATTTTTATTCCGAGCTGTATATTTTTAATTTGTCATAAAATCAACAAAAAAGAAGGAAAATTACTATACTAACCAGGATTTCTGAAAATTACCAATAGATAAAGATTGAGAGTTTAATATAAATTGATATTCATTCCTGAAATTCTCAGCAGTTTCTGATTTATGAACGTTATGGAGAAGAAAAGGCTTAAGATATGTTTAGTTTTAAGTAAATTGGAAATGATGATTTGGTCTTCAGTGGCAGATCCAGGGGGGACCCCCTTAAGATATTTCTGGCGCCCTCATTCCTTGTTTTTTTCTTAATTTTACTATTTTTAGAATAAATTTATCAATTTGGTCAATTATTGGCACCTTTGTCACATTCACCCCCCCCCCCCCTCCCCAAGATTTTGCTCATTGGAGCCCTTGTCACATTGGGCCGCTCCCAAGATTTTGATCTAGATCCGCCCCTGTTGATCTTCAGGAAGCTTGGGGAGGGGGTATTTAGCCCTATTCTTGTTTGTGGTAGTTTCTGTTCGTTTTAAGTTATAAGCGATTATGTGTTGCAATTTATGTTTGTTCTGCGTTTCATCTATCTGTTAATGGTGATTTATGTTTGTTTTAAGCTTGAATTGTTATTTGACTTTATTTATGCTCGTTTTTGCTTTAATATAGCTCTTTACTTTTCTTTGAAAAACTTCTTTTGTGGGACGAGCTTTCTTTTATTAATTTATGTGCGTTTTAATTGCTATTATTTTTTTTATTAGTTACTAAAAGGAATATTTGTGAAGTATTTTGCAACCTTCAGTACAAACAAAAATGGATCGACCATATCATTACAAGAATCTTATTGTTTTATATTTTGGTTTAATTGATTTCCTTTAATAAATGCATTTTTAGTTAATTTATTGAAAAATTTCTGACTTTCACACAAAGGATCAATGAACCACCTCTTTTCAAGCTTTTTTTTTGTCCTTGAAGAGCTTCCTTGGTCTCACCAAGCCAAAATGTAAAATATACTTGATCTCCCCGTTGACTACTCCCTCACAGTTTCAGCTGGGCTCCTTAATCCGTAATTTGTAGTTTTAGCCATATATAAGATAGTGCAAGTATGCGCTTTTGACAAGCTGGATGCCCAGAGTGTCTTTTAATTTAGTTCAACCTCCCCAGGGCTGGATACAGGTTGATTGGAACGATTGAGCCCAATAGGGCCCCGCGTTTGAACGTGTCCCGTGCTACTATGAAAATAAACAGTTTTTTTTCGAGATTGTGAAGCATTCTTAACAATTTCAGTCAGCGTTACTTCTTAAGAAAGATCGTTTTCCAGGCTAAAAACAATAAAGAAAACTATCTGATATCGACAATTAATCAGGAAAGATTAAACAGTTTAGCAATAATGATGATTAAAAGTGAAGATGCAAGGAAATTAGAATTTTAAATAGTTTTAAAAGAATTTATCCAACAAAAACGTAGAAACATGTAAATTCATTTATCCGTATTCGTTGATATAAATTTAAAAAGGCATTTTCAACAGTTTCATAATATCTATATGACAAAAACGTATATTAATGTAAGCTCAAAATGAGGACAAAAGGGGACAAAAACGTAAGCTCGAAGTGAACAAGCTAGGCCATCAAGTGAGACAAGACAAAGAGAAAGGCCTAAGAAATTCAAATGCCCGGGTGAAAACAAACAACCTAGACTATCAAAAAGACAAGACCAATCTGAGCAGCTTAGGCAAAGCGCATTGAAAAAATGTCTGAAGCAAAGATAAACGAAAGTGAAAAACAAAGAAATATGTAGTTAGAATACTCGCAAAAACGACCATTACAACGAGTCAAAAACAAAATTGAAAAAAAAGAAATATGCGTTAAAAGATAAGTGGCATCGAGAATTAAAACAACTCAAAAAGAACGTGAAGAACAAAGAAATATGCGGCTGCAGGACATGTGACTGTGACGATCAGAACGGATCAAACATGCAAATGAAGAACGAAGAAATATATGGTTAGGAGGTCTGCTGGAGTGAATATCTAGCATTTTTATGGGGGGGGGGCAAGAAGGGTCCATATCTGGATAGTCAAAGGGCATGGGATGTATAATATTTTTTCTCCACATTATTTGGGGGGCACCCCTGGAGGTCTGGGAGGGGCAACTGCCCCTCCCAGACCTCGATTTATCCCCCAGCTGAAATTTAGTTTCTTCAAAAATCTTGTCAAATCTTAGATAAGCCTGCATAATTCAAGCATCCTCAGAAATGTATCAGTTTTCTTTAGAATATATTTACCTTTATAGTACTATACAGTACCTTTATAGTAGTTACAGTGTAGTACTAAATAGCATGTTTATGGTACCAAAGGGCTCCTTTTTTAGTTTTCACAGTCATTTTCACTTGATTTGGGAAAATTGGCTCCGGCTTCCCCGCAACAAAGGTGATTTATTTGAGGATTGTTGCCTGCTCGGTATAATTGCGTTGCTACCTCCACAATTTCGAAATGAATTGGTTTGGCCTGTTACAGGACATCACTTGCTCTCTAAAGAATTCAACAAACAAATATGAAACTTAACTCATGTTTTGCTTTAGCTTCATTCAACGTAAACGATGATCGAACCATCAATAGTCGTGATGTTTTCAGCTTCAAAGTAGCTGGACAAATTTATCACAAAATCAATTTAGTGACACATCCATCATAGACCTCTGAAGGGTATTTTGAACCATATCCATATGGCCAAATGTAATTTTTAGACCCCGACGAAGCTGCTAAACAACACCTTGCGCGTCCTTTAAATTATGGGATCTTTCGTAATCCAATCGATCTTTTGGAAAAAACATCGCGACACACAAAAAACGATGCTAAAGGTTACATTAAAATGCGAGAAGTGGAGGACGATTTAAATCGACCTGTTGCTTTACTAGGGCAACAGCCTCGGATAGAAGACAAGTACACGTCTTGATTAATGGTCGTCCCACGTTCCATGAATTCAACCAACAACACCCCTTTGGCATCCCAAAACACCGTTGCCATCAGTTTTCTGGCAGAAAAATCTTGGCGGGCTTTTTTTGGTTTGGTAAGCGAATCTGAATGTGCCCACATCTTTGACTGTTCTTTTGTCTCAGGGTTCACGTACTTAATCCAGGTTTCGTCACCGGTCACGATTCTGTTTAACAATGGTTCTCCTTCGTCCTCATAACGTGACAGAAAGTCTAATGCAGAGGCCATTCTTTGAGTTTTGTGGTGGTCGGTAAGAATTTTGGGCACCCATCGTGCACAGAACTTACGGTAACCCAATCTTGCTGTCACTATCTCGTACAAAAGAGTCTTAGAAATCTGTGGAAAATCAGTAGACAACTCCGCCATTGTGAAACGTCGATTTTCACGAACTTTTGCATCAACTGTCTGAACGAGTTCGTCAGTCACCAAGGATGGTCTACCACTCCTCTCTTCATCATGAACGTTTTCTCGTCCACTTTTAAATAAACGTACCCATTCACGGACAACTCCTTCACTCATAACTTTTGGTCCGTACACGGCACAAAGCTCACGATGAATAGCTGCTGCAGAGTATCCTTTGGCTGTAAAAAACCTTATAACAGCACGCACTTCACATTTGGCGGGATTTTCTATTGCAGCACACATTTCAAACTACCACAATAACTAAACTAGCGCAGGTACGATGTTCACTCGACTACGGCTTGATGCCGACTGACCTGCTGAGCGCGTGAATGCACAGATGGCGCGCTACTCCCCCCACTACACGCACTGTGACCAATCGGAGGTTAGTTTCTGAATTGCCCTCATATATATATATATATATATATATATATATATATATATATATATATATATATATATATATATATATATATATATATATATATATATATATATATATATATATATATATATATATATATATATATATATATATAATATATATATATATATATATATATATATATATATATATATATATATATATATATATATATATATATATATATTACAGGTAATTATTTAGTATAAAAAAAAATAATAATAAAACTTTTTTTTATTTTAGCAATTGAGATAAACTCGCACTTGAACAAGATAAACTCGCACTTGAACTTTACTTGTCCATCCAATCACCTAGGACAAAACAGTATAACCAATTCGGTAGCCAAGTAATCATGTACGAAATCGAGTAAAATATCATTAATAAATGTAAGTCGTTGTACAGCTACAGGCAAAAGCACCTTAAATCTAATAAAATATTCCCCGGATGATCACTGAAAACCAAAATAAAAAAAAATGATTTTTTTTCTACGGAAATAAAGCACAACGTTATAGAGATGCGCAATTAAGAACTCGAGCCAAAAAAAAGTTTGGTTACAGGAGGCAAGTAAATGTTAATAACATTTGCGACTACAAAGCTATAGAAAAATGCCGTTTTTTGTAAAAAAAAAAACAAAATGATTTTGTTTTTGAAATTATTTTTGTTAGTTATGGAAGTTTTATAAATACATCAATTTCCTTTCAAATGAGATCTTAAACAGCTTTATGATTTTCCAGTTCCGAGCTAGCTTAGGATAAGAAAAAATGGAAAAAAGATGCCGTCGATGCAGAATATCGCGGTTCAAGCTACTTTTCTCGTTTTTCAAACTGAGATATTTTCTTTGTTGTCAAACAGTTCGTGGTAACGAACTGTAAATAAGGAGCGACCCGGCTCAATAGTAACCAAAACTCTAAAAAATGGAAAAAGCGCTAAAGTTTTTTTTAGTACTTTCAAGATAGCTATCTATTCTAATTAAACGATCTTTGGGATTCGGGGGTCATACTTAAAGAATTGGAACAAAATTTGAACTTTAGCGCAAAAAGCGAGGTATTGACTAGGGGCGAACCCCCTCATATACGTAATAATTTCTGTTCGTTTTAAGTTTTAATGTTGCTCCTTACTTTCAGTTGAAAAAACTTGTTTTTATAATTTCATTCAAGCCAAGAGACTGTAAGTTCCCTTTATAAAAGTTTCGGACAAGGCGGTTCTAATAGTGTATCTGACTGACTCAATAGAGTATCTGACTCTATTTCAAGGAGTTATGGGCTATTTTTATTTTTTACTATGGGATAATGATCGTCTCTTACTAGGTTGCTAGCTACCGCGGCTGCAACCCAGATGATGCTCCAGGTTGTAGATTTGTTAATTGTTCAGGTGGTGGGACTAAAACTTCTTTTTTTTCCGACAAATTATTATTTATAACACTTGTAAATTTTCGTTTTTGGGTCTACCTCTAGATAAGGTTTTCATACTGATATGTCTTTTCATTCAGCAGTCTTTTCAAAGATATATGATTATTCAATTAAGTCTGATTACTAACACCGATGGTCTACTAAGCTTCAAATTTTGGTTTTCTTTTTAAGGTTTTTGAATTGTTAAGATCCCTTGTTAAAATATGAATTTGAAAAAACAAAGTTTTCCCCAGGGAAGTAAAGAGCGAAGTTGAAACTTAAAATGAACAATAATTATTACTTCTCAGCCTATCTAAACATATATCAATAAAACTAGTGCAAATAAATCAACTGGTGATATTTCCCTATGTTTGTAGGATTAGAGAAAACTAGCGCTTTACTGAAAACACAGAAGTCAAGTATAAAAAACAAGAACATTGATTTAGGAGTCAAAAGTAAATACGTAGTCTCACAACAAAAAACTAATCTATAACGATTTTCATAGTCCTACCGGACCTGTGATATCAGTAACTTTCAGTATACAATTAAAATTATCTTAAAAACTTGGGCATAAAAATAATGAGTTTACAGTCATTAAACAGCATAAAAATAATGAATTGATTTATCAGGTAACATCTTGGTCTCACCTATTATTACTCGAAATGAACCATAATATGGACTCTGGATATCCAGTTATTTCTCTCTATAAAACGTAGAATTTCAAATTGTGATACGAATTTTAAAGCGAGTCTCTATTCTTAATACTAATAAGATTCCTTCACTTCGATCTTGTCTACAAAATAATCATCAAATACCTTTTTCAGATCCAAAATGACAGTCAATCATTGAACTGAGCTGATTGTGCAGAAGTGATGCCAAATTAAACGAAAAAATAAATAAATAAAGCAATAATATAAAAATGCTTTGCTTTTATACGGTTAAAAGTGCTCTTAAATATTTATTTTTACCGTACCAAAACTCTTATGTTGTTTTGTGTTTTCAGTAAAGCGCTAGTTTTCTGTAATCCTGCAAACATAGGGAAATATCACCAGGCTGTGAAGTAATAATTTTAGTTCGTTTTAGGTTTCAACTTCGCTCTTTACTTTCCTCGGGAAAACTTTGTTTTTTTAAATTAATCTCTGCTTGTTTTTGATTAAAATTTAGCTTAGAAACAACACTACCATGATCCTTTTTGTTTTACGGAATAACTTCTGTTCGTTTTAAGTTTTAAAGTTGCACCTTAGTTTCAGCTCAAAACTTATTCTTGTATATAATTTCTAATCACCTCCAATCTAGGGAAAAATAGTGTCGGTTCTTTTTGTATTTTTTTTTTCTAAAGAAGAAATAGACCTTTAATTCTTTGTTTAAAAAAATAAATTTAGTAGCACTTAAGAAAGTAGCTCTAGGCGAGTAGCTTCGACACAAAAGGTTAACTAAGCGGACAGGTTTACATATTGACATGCTTGTGGGAAATTTTGATACCTCAACAGAAATATGCCTTTAGGCCTAGGGAGTTATTTGACCTGTCCCTAAATAGAAAAGCCATTCATTACTTACAAATGAATCGAAATTTCAAAAAAGATCATTTCTTGTGTAGGTACGATAAATGGTATTATAAACTAAGTTTGTTTTCATTTCAAAAATGTTAGGAAGAATTACCTAAATTCTCCTACAGAACTGTTTTCATTTGTTTTTCTTCCTCTTTGAATGCAGAATCTTGCGTATGGAGAGAATATTACAGTGGAGTTGTCAAGTAAATGAATTGAATAAGTAAGTATAACAATAAATAATCCTTCTTTTAATATACAACTTTGAGTGGTTCCAGAACCACATGTCTACGCTTCTCCCACCACTAAGTGGCAGGTGGTTGTTGTCAGGAGCATAATCTCCTATGGGACATAGGGAGCAATTGCTTCTCCCAGACCAAATTTTTCCCCAGTTCCTCCCCCCCTCCTGCCAGGTGAAATTTAGTTTCTCCAAAGATGTTGTCAAAACCAAGATAAACCTGCATAATTCAAGCATCCACTGAAACAGGTCAGATTTCTTTAGTTTTCTTTACCTTTTTTATTACTATATGGCTTGTTTTTAAGTTTTCTCTGTCATTTTCACTTGATTTGGGAAAATAGGCTCCAGATTCCCCCCCCCCCCCCCCACACACACACAGGATTTGAAAAAATTACGCCATACGTTGGGATATGGATTTAGTTATCTACTAAGAATGTCGTTGAAAACCATGACCTGGATGACCTCTATTTCCTTTTGAATCAAAATGCTTCACAAAATACCTTCCCGGACATGCTTTATAAAATGAGTGCATCACATTTATAAAAAACAGTGAAATTATCTGAAAATGATCATATAGAAGAGGACAAAACCGTGATAAAAAAAAAACAGTTAGGAATCGTACTCAAGACACTCTGATTTGAAGTCCATCGCTGTACTAACAGAACCACGCCTCTAATAATCTGATTTGATATATTAGTTTTTGTACCTTATTTGCGTGGCTTATTAAGGAGGCTTGGAGGAGGAATATACGGGAGGTGTTCTTGCAAACCTCCAGTTAAGGGTTTCTGACCATAATTATTGCAATGATGATATCGTTTTATGTTTCCAAGCTTCTCAAACAGCTCGTGGTAACGAACTGTAAGTAAGAGGCGAACCAGCTCAATAGTAACCGAAACCCTAAAAAACTAAATTTTGATATCAATAAATACATCAAAAGAATTGGATTTTTATGCTGATTTTAGATATATAAGTTTCACCAAGTTCAGTCCTACCCATCAAAAGTTATGAGCCTGAGAAAATTTGCCTTATTTTCCAAAAAAGAGCGAAACACCCCCTAAAAGTCACAGAATCTTAATGGAAATCACACCATCAGATTCAGTGTATCAGAGAAACTTACTCTAGTGGTTTCAAACTCCTGTCTGCAAAAATGTGGAAATTTGTATTTTTTGCCAGAAGTTTTGTATTTTCTGGAATTTTTTATTTTTTTCCATTCTACCATCGGAGACTCTTGGCCATTCTACAGTAGCCACAGTAAAAAGCGTAACTTCATTTTTCAAGGGTGTACCGAATAATGAACAAGTACCACTTCATTATTATATTTTGTTTTTCTGTTTTTTCCGCAGCTAGATAAAGAAAAGAACGAATAGTAAAGCTTGTAATTTGCAATAACTGACTATTGCTAGGAGACTAAAAGTTTGTAATAAAACCTTACTTTCCTAGAAACCAGCATCATCCATTTATAGTTAATAGAAAAAGTTGGCCCGGATGAGGTTCGAATTTGACGCCTTGGGATTACAAGACCTACGCTCTACTAACTAAACCACCAACGCTTGTATTGAGACAATATCGAAAAATAGTTACATAAAGGACCGATACAGTTTATTATAAATGGGGCCTATGCTAGTTTCGTCGGATATAGCTGAAAACCTAGTAAAGAACAAAACGCGGCACATAGTAACTAAAAGTTAATATAATTACATAAAAGAGCGATGTAAAATCATTTCGATGAATTGTTTCTAGATTTCATTTATATGTTTGCAATATTTGCATTATCTACATAAGAATTTTTTTTGTCACGGTGTAATTTGTTATGGGGCAGACGGTAAATGTATTCTCCAGACCCCAGTTTGCTCCCCCAGACCCCAGTTTTCACCCCCCCCCCCCTTTTGAAGTTTTTCCAAAAAAGTAAAGAATTCCATTAAACCAAAAATGAACAAAAATTCAATCAAATAATCTACCAAACATACAACTACCACAAATCAGTGTCAATAAATAAATGAAACCAAAACAAACTAATATTAAAATAAATAACAGAGTCAAACTCAAAACGAGCAGAACTTAATACGAATAGGGTTCTAAACCTCTATGCTGTCTAAAAGCCAGAATATAATTTAGACTTTACTGAAAAAATTCAAATAAATTTACTGAAAAAAATGTGCATTGTCAGTTTAATATATATATGCTGATATTTATTCCTTAAAGTCTTAATTAGTTTTTGATTTCTCAAAGTTATAAAAGTGAAAACATTTAAAAGAAATTTTTCAGTAAAAGTACAAACTATATTGTACTTTACTTTTTTTTGGGGGGGGGATTCGCCCTCCAATAACTTTTGGCTATTAATAAGGGCACTAGCCCTCTTAATTCCAAGTTGAATGAGCCATTTTTGAAGTTTCTATGACAACGCTTTCTATAAAAACCTTATATGCCCCCAAGGCATAACTTACAACCTTTGCCCTGAGAGCTGTGGGGGTATTTCATCCTCAAAGACATAATTTTTGGACCTGGACCTTTGATTGAATGTGTTCGGGAAAATGGTGGTTGTGAGAGGTGGTTAGTTGCCCTCCAATCACTTTCGACTATTAAAAAGGGCACTAGCCCTTTCAATTTCCAATCGAATGAGCCCCATTTGAAGTTTCTACGACAATACTTTGTATAAAACCTTATATGCCCCCAGGGTATAACTTACAACCCTTGCCCTGAGGGTAGTGGGGGGGGTTGTCATCCTCAAAGAGCTAATTTCCAGAACTTCAAACTACGTTGAACAAAATGGTTATCTCAAAAATGTTGATTGGATGTGTTTGGGGAAATGGTGGGCGTGAGAGGGGGGTTTGTTACCCTTCAATCACTTTCGACTATTTAAAAGAGCACTAGCTCTCTCAATTTCCAATCGAAGGAGCCCTTTTTAAGTTTCTACAACACCGCTTTATGTAAAAACCTTATATGCCCCCGGGGCATAATTTACAACCCTTACCCTGAGGGCTGTGGGGAGGGTTGTCATCCTTAAAGACCTAATTTCTTTAACTCTCAACTACGTTAAAAATGGCTATCTCAAAATTTGATTGGATTTGGGGAAATGGTGGGCGTGATAGAGGGGTTAGTTGCCCTCCAATCACTTTCTACTGTTAATAAGCCCTTTCATTAGCCCTTTCAATTTCCAATCGAATGAGCCCTTTTTGAAGTTTCTACGACAACGCTTTCTATAAAAAAATTATATGCCCCAAGGGCATAACTTACAACCCTTGCTCTCAGGGGTGTGGGGGGGGTATCATCCTCAAAGACCTAATTTCCAAAACTCAACTGCTTTGAACAAAAAGGATATCTCAAAATTTGGATTGCATGTGTTTGGGGAAATGGTGAGCGTGAGAGGGGGGTCAGTTGCCCTCCAATTACTTTCGACAATATGTCCCGAGGGCATAACTTTACAACCCTTTCCCTGAGGGGTGTGGGGGGTTTGTCATCCTCAAAGACATAATTTCCAGAACTTTCAACTACGTTGAACAAAATGGCTATCTCAAAATTATGATTGGATGTGTTTGGGAAAATGGTGGGCGTGAGACCATTAGTTGCCCCCAATCACTTTTGACTATTAAAAAGGGCACTAGCCTTTTCAATTTCCAATCAAATGAGCCCTTTTTGAAGTTTCTACGAGAACGCTTTCTATAAAAACCTTATATGCCCCCAGGGCGTAAATTACAACCCTTGCCCTGGGGGCTCTGAGGGGGTTATCATCCTCGAAAAACCTAATTTCCAAAACTTTCAACTGCGTTGAACAAAATAGATATCTGAAAATTTTGATTGCATGTATTTTGGGAAATGGTGGGCGTGAGAGGGGGGTTAGTTGCCCTCCAATCACTTTCAACTATTAAAAAGGGTACTAGCCATTACGATTTCCAATTAAATGAGCCCTTTTTGAAGTTTTTACGACAATGCTTTCTATAAAAACCTTATAGTCCCTCAGGGCATAACTTACAATCCTTGCCCTAAGGGCTGTGGGGGGTTTGTCATCCTCAATGACCTAATTTCCAGAACTTTCAACAACGTTGAACAAAATGACTATGTCAAAATTTTGATTGGATGTGTTTTGGGAAACTGTGGGCGTGAGAGGGGGATTAGTTGCCCTCCAATCACTTTCGACTGTTAAAAAGGGCACTAGCCTTTTGAATTTCCAATTGAATGGGCCCTTTTTGAAGTTTCTACGACAACGCTTTCTATAAAAAAAAAAACCTTATATGCTCCAAGGGCATAACTTACAACCCTTGCCCTGAGGGGTGTGGGGGGGGGCTATCAACCTCAAAGACCTAATTTCCAAAACTTTCAACTGCGTTGAACAAAATGGATATCTCAAAATTTTGATTGCATGTGTTTGGGGAAATGGTGGGCGTGAGAGGGGGCTTAGTTGCCCTCCAGTTACTTTCGACTATTAAAAAAAGCACTATCCATTTCAATTTCCAATTGAATGAGCCCTTTTTGAAGTTTCTACGACATCGCTTTCTGTAAAAACCTTATATGCCCCAACGGCATAACTTTACTAGAGACAAGGCACCCAAAATGCCGTTTTTTAGTTTCATTAATTTAAAAAACTTTTTCCACAAAATAAGTTTTTCAAAGAAAAGTAAAGAACTCCATTAAACAAAAATGAGCAAAAATAAAATCAAATAATCTACCAAGCGTGAAACTACCACAAATCAGCATCGATAAATAAATGAAACCCAAAACGAACAGAAATTACAATAATTAACCGAGTCAAACTCAAAACTAGCAGAAATTAACATAAGTTGGGCGCAAAACCCCTACGCCTTCCCAAGGCCAGAACAAAATTTGCACTTTACTGAAAAAAATATAAATGTTTTTACTTTTATAACATTAATAAATCAAATAATATTAACATTTTGATTTCTAAATATCAGTATATGCATATTAAACTGACAATGTACATTCATTTGTATTTTTTCAGTAAAGTGCAAATTTTGTTCTGGCCTTGGGAAGGCATAGGGGTTTTGCGCCCAACTTATGTAAATTTCTGCTCGTTTTGAGCTTGAATCGGTTAATTAATTATTGTAATTTCTGTTCGTTTTGGGTTTCATTTATTTATCGATGCTGATTTGTGGTAGCGTCACGCTTGGTAGATTGTTTGATTTTATTTTGCTCATTTTTTGTTTAATGGAGTTCTTTACTTTTCTTTGAAAAACTTATTTTGTGGAAAAAGTTTTTTTAATTAATTTCTGTTCGTTTTATATTGACATAGTCTTTTCAGGGAAAAAGAAAATAATACTTTAAATCTTTTCGTTTTTTAAGACTTTATAGTTTGGCCTGCTATTTGTATGCTGGAGAAAAATTTTCAGCAATTTTTAACAACATACACCCTTTTAAAAATCTGGACACAAATAGTACTGTTTAATTTAGTTTCATACCTCCTCTAGTTGACCTGAAATGGAAAACTTGATACCATTCGCAAAAAAAATCTGTTACTTTTTGATAGATTGGATATACTTACGCAATTTTGATTTGGTTAAATTTTAAGAGCAGAAATGGGAGGGTTGGTCGTGGGAGGGTGGGCGTGGGAGGGTGGGAATGGAAGGGGGATTAGTTGCCCTCAAATCACTTTCGACTATTAAAAAGGGCTTCAGCCCTTTCTATTTTCAATCGAATGAGGCCTTTTCGAAGTTCCAACGGCAACTCCTTCGATACGAAGTGCCCTGGTCTAAACATCAACAACAACAAAAAACAATACATTATACCCACTTCGATCTTTACTATAAAAATGTCCAGCCTTCCAATCACTTTCAACTATTAAAAAGGGCACTAGGCCTTTCGATTTCCAATCGGATGAGCCCTTTTGGAAACGACAACGCTTTCTATAAACACCTTATATGCCCCCAGGGCATAAATTACAACCCTTACCCTAAGGTCTGTTAGGGTGGTTGTCATCCTCTAAGACCGATTTTCCAGAACTTTCAACTACGTTAAACAACATGGCTATCTTAAAATTTTGATTGGATTTGTCTGGGGAAATGGTGGGCTTGAGAAGGGTGCTAGTCGCCTTCCAATCACTTTGACTATTAAAAAGGGCACAAGCCACTCCAATTTCCAATTGAATGAGCGCTTTTCGAAGTTTCTACGACAACTTCTTCGCTACCAAGTGCCCTGCTCTAAAGGAGAAAATTAACTTAAAACCCTTGCCCTGAGGGCTGTGGGGGAGTGTCCTCCTCTTTACTTAGTCCCCGTTTCTTGCCTCGTTCTCGAGTGTCCCCGTTCTTTACTTAGGCAGCGCGATCGTGCTGCCTATGATTTATACAACAACTTTCTATTTAAACCTTATATGCCCCCAGGGCATAACTTACAACCCTTGCACTGAGGGCTCTGAGGGGGTTATTAAAAGACCTAATTTCCAGAACGTTCAACTACGCTGAACAAAATGGATATCTCAAAATTTTGATTGGATGTGTTTGGGGAAATGATGGGCGTGGGGGGGGGGGGGGCTAGTTGCCCTCCAATCACTTTAGACTATTAAAAAGAGCACTAGCCCTTTGAATTTCCAATCGAATGAGCCTTTTTTGAAGTATCTACGACAACGCTTTCTATAGAAACCTTATATGCCCCCAGGACATAACTTAAAACTCTTGCCCTGAGGGATGTGGGGGAGTGTCCTCCTCAAAAACATATTTTTATTGGATGTGTTTGGGGGAATGATGGGCGTGGGGGGCTAGTTGCCCTCCAATCACTTTCGCCTATTAAAAAGGGCACTAGAACTCCTTTTGAAGTTTCTATGACGACCCCTTCCATATGAAGTGCCCAGCTTTAAAGGAAAAACATAATGAATAGTACATTGTGCCAACATCGTTCTTATATGCCCTCAGGGCATAACTTAAAACCCTTGCCCCGAGGGTTTTGGGGAAGTGTCCTCCTCAAAAACATATTTTCTGTCTGGAAATCAACTACGCTGAACAAAATGGCTATCTCAAAATTTTGATTGGATGGGTTTGGGGAAATGATGGCCGTGGGGGGGGGGGCTAGTTGCCCTCCAATCACTTTCGACTATTAAAAAGGGCACTAGCCCTTCGAATTACCAATCGAATGAGCCTGTTTTGAAGTTTCTACGACAACGCCTTCTATAAAAACCTTATATGGCCCCAGGGCATAACTGAAAACCCTTGCCCTGAGGGTTTTGGGGGAGTGTCCTCCTCAAAACATATTTTCTATCTGGAAATCAACTACGCTGAACAAAATGGCTATCTCAATTTCTGGACCTGGAACTTTGATTGGATGTGTTTGGGGGAATGATGGGCGGGGGGGGGGGGTAGTTGCCCTCCAATCACTTTCGACTATTAAAAAGGGCACTAGAACTCTCAATTCCAATCGAATGAGCCCCTTTTGAAGTTTCTACGACGACCCCTTCCATATGAAGTGCCCTGCTCTAAAGGAAAAAAATAGTTCATAGTACATAGTACATTTTGTTCATCGTTCTTATATGCCCTGAGGGCATAACTTAAAACCCTTGCCCCGAGGGTTGTGGGGGAGTGTCCTCCTCAAAAACATATTTTCTATCTGGAAATCAGCTACGCTGAACAAAATGCCTATCTCAAAATTTTGATTGGATGTGTTTGGGGGAATGATGGGCGTGGGGGGGGGCTAATTGCCCTCCAATCACTTTTGAATATTGAGAAGGGCACTAGCCACTCCAATTTCCAATCGAATGAGCCCTTTTTGAAGTTTCTACGACAACTCCTTCGATACGAAGTGCCTGACTGAAGAAGAAAAAAAAAAAACACATTGTGCCCACATCGTTCTTTGCTTAGGCAG
>CM051265.1:46248289-46258289 GCA_027921565.1 Artemia sinica
AAGACATATGCTATACAATAAAATCAATGATAGTGGTATACACAGAAATCACGCTATTTGTTAGGGGGCTACCATCCCTTTTCCTCTCCTTGTGATAAAATAATTTTTCATTTTCTAGATTTATCACAAAATTTCAAGCTATTTTTACTAGGGACTAGGATAAAAATTGAAGGATCGAAAGTCGCATGCTTTGTCATATGCAAGGCAATTTCAGTGTGTTTTAATTTGAAGCTAATGGGGTCGGTGTGAACCGAATTAAAAAAAAAAAAAAACTATGCGATAAAACTAAAATACACATTTTGTATTTGCCCTCCCTTCCTTTGCCCGTGTTCAAATTCATCTGAACAACTTCCCAAGAAAAGTAAGTGAAATCGGGCTTAGACCCCTAAAAGCACACGAACCTATAAGCTATAAATCAAAGCCTAAATAAAATAGTTTGTGGTAGCGAACTATAGCCTAAGTAAGGAGCGACTCGGCTCAATAGTAACGAAAACTCTAAAAATCAGAATTTGAATATCAGTAGATACATCAAAAGAATCAGCTTATTATGATGATTCTAAATACATAAGATTCATCAAGTTTAGTGTTACTCATTAAAAGTTAAGAGCCTGAGAAAATTT
Source organism: Artemia sinica (assembly GCA_027921565.1). Taxonomy (NCBI): domain Eukaryota; kingdom Metazoa; phylum Arthropoda; class Branchiopoda; order Anostraca; family Artemiidae; genus Artemia; species Artemia sinica. The sequence goes on from CM051265.1 coordinate 46,248,910, forward strand.
GCCTGACTTATGAAATAAGGGAGAAACACCCCTTAAACTTCAAGGAATCTTAATGAAAATTACGCCATCATATTCACCGTATCAGAGAATCCTACTGCAGAAGTTTCAAGCTTCTACATATAAAAATGTGGAAATTTGCTATTTTTGCCAGAAGACAGATCACGGATGCGTATTTTTTTTTTTTTCCTCCAGGGGTGATCGTATTGAAATAACGGTTCTAGAAGATCGGGAGAGGGTACATTCGAATGGATATTAAATTTCTAGTGCTCCTTTCAAGTGACCAAAAAGATTGGAGGGCAACTGGGCCCCGTTCCACTCCCATTTTTCCCCGAAGCTATCTGATCAACATTTTGAGATAGCCATTTTGTTCAGTATAGTTGAAAAATCAAATAACTATGTCTTTAGGTGTAAATTGACCCCCCACAGTCTGTGGGGAGAGGCCTGTAAGTTATGAAATTTGCCTATTGGTTACGGATAGTATTTGTTATTGGGAAATATACAGACATTTTTTGGGGTGGGGTGTGCTTGGGGTGGATTTCTATAGGGAGAATCTTCCTTGGAGAGGGAAATTTCCGGGGGGAGGGGTGCATTTTTCAGGGGAAATGTTATACTGCGGAGATTGGACAGAATTACTATACGAATATTCTTTTTAATTGTCTTACATCCTCTTTGCCTAATTTTAAATCTGGAGATGTTCTAGGGGAATTATCCGGGAGCTATTTTCCGCGTATTTTGATTTCCAGGAAATATATTCCACGAAAGGCAGTATTTTTTGGATTGATCAAGAACCGATTAGAGATTAAAGTCTTATTCAAATGAAAGAATACTAAGGAAAATTTTTCAGGCTGAATCATCCGCAAGCAATTTTGCGGGGAGGGGGATTTTCAGCGAGGATGGAACCGTCTGGAAGAAAAATGACGGTGTGTGTGCATTAAGTTGAATGAAATATCCGCAAAGGAGTTTTTCTAGAGGGGGTGGGGTATATTTCATGAAGGGGGGGGGGGGCAGATTTACCGGCATTATTTGAAAAATGATCAGAAATTAAATAAAAAAAACAAGTTTTTTAACTGAAAGTAAGGAGCAACATTAAAAAATAAAACGAACAGAAATCATTCCATAAATGAAGGGTTGCCTCATCCTCACTACCTTGCTCTTTACGGTAAAGTTTGACTGTTTGTCCCAATTTTTTAAGAGCGACTATTGAAACACGGGGCTGGTTAATTAGAATAGGAAGCTTTTTTAAAAGTCGGAACCGATTTAGCATGAAGAACAAGGTATTGAGGAGGGGGAAAACCTTAATATACGGAATAAATAAGCCAAAATTAATATGCAAATTTTGTTTTAATTTTTATGTACGGCGAGCCAAATTCGAACCTGCATTAGTTAAAAAACGTTTAGAAATTAAATAAATAAAAAAAAGCTTTCTTTAAATGAATGTAAGGAGCGACATTAAAACTTTAAACGAACGGAAATTATTCTGTATATGAAAGGGTCCCTCCTCAACACCTCGCTCTTTACGCTAAAGTTTGACTCTTTGTCACAACTCTACTTTTCAAAACAATTAAAAAACGTTAGCGTAAAGAGCGAGGCGTTGAGGAGAGGACAGCTCCTTTCATATACGCGATAGTTTCTGTTCGTTTTAAGTTACAATGTCGTTCCTCACTTTCAGTTAAAAAAGCTATTTTTTAAATTTAATTCTTTAGAAGATTTGCTCTACAAAACGAGCAAAGTGATACTTTCACATATTTTATTACTATATTTTCGTGTCTCTTTGGACAAAAGGTTATATTAATCATCCAACGAGAATATTTCAAATATCTTATTCTAAATTGTGACAAGCAGTTATAATTTTCAGTCTTGGTGGTTCTGCTAAAGTTTCATTTTGAAGAGGTGTTTTATTCAAGTCGAGTAAATGCTCTGGAAGCGTTGGTCTTCCAAGCTTCTGTGTGTACCAAGCCAAGTCCTCTTTTATTGCACTTCTTTTAGTTTTTGCCATGTTTCACAAAGTGCCGTTTCACAGCTAGTTTGATAAAATAACTGGGCTCCTTTTATTGCGTTTGTTTCCTGTTTTTCAAAATCTTTGGCCGAAACCCATTTTGACGTAGCACTCCTTATTTACATAATATATTAACCCTCAATTAGTCCGTGTTATATCATTAAACTTGTATATACCATTTTCTTATACACATTGAAATAGTATTCGTTTGCAGTGTCAATCAAGTCCAGTTGAAACACTGGCCTTTTACTACCTCGAGGATTATTATGCCCGCATTTATGCACTGCCTATTAAACCTAAATATTTAACCGTTAATGAGTCGCTAATATCAAACTGATAATAACAAACTGCAATAAATAGCAATAAATGCACCAATAAATAGATTAATGAAAACATCTTATTTTTAAGTAGTTAGAAAAAAAAAAACCCAAAAGCCAAATTGTTCTCTTCAAAACCCTCTAAAAGTCCATATTAATATCGGTACTCCTATGTTAAACGGACTCTTTTATATACTGCAATGCAAACCAGTCACGAAATAGGCCGAGACGCGTGATGAAAAACAGGTTTACGCTGGCTTTTAGGATATAAACAAAGGCAAGAACTATATTTAAACTGTTGTTTTCGGGGTTTGGGGGGGGGGGATAGGTGCCTTGGTTATGTAAGGTTAGGTTACGTAATAATATATGCTATGCTTTACCCCCCATCCCCCTCCCCACCCCACCCCTAATGTGCAAAAATATATCCCAAATTTGTTTCTAAACTATTATATATTCATCCTATTTTATTTTATTTCATTAGCATTAACCAAACTAGCAGTATATAAAAGAGTCTGTTTAACATAGGAGTACCTTCATATCTTAAAATTTGTATGTACCATTTTCTCATTCACACTGAAATAGAATTTGCATGAAAAGCTTAATTTAGAAAGCCCAGAAAAAAAATGTAAGAAGCAAACACAGCTTATAGTACCTAACCTGGGCAATAAACAGAAACCAAAATGAATGCCCTTAGACACATGTTGTCGTCAAGCAAACTAAAAATATTTAACATGGAAGAGAGCCGTGTGTTTTGCTATTCCTAGGCCCCTTAAAGCAAAAAAATAGTATACACCATCAGAGGCGGAGTGGCCCAGGGAGATAAAGAGGGGAAGTTCAACATCTTTCTTGGCTGGTCAGGCCCAACAATTAATTTGAATCCAATGCATCACTTCATTTCTTTTCTTTCCTAATCGTTATGCTTCAATATAATATTCCTAACGCCGTTCATTTCCCTAGATGAGCCTCTTTTACTTTCTTTATATTTGTTTTTTGATGCCTTACTTTCCACACCTATCATTTCTATGGTAAAAATATTATCATCATTTGTTTATGAAATGACTTTCCTTGTTGCTCAAGATGGGGGGGGGGGCTGTAATAGGGTTTTCGGCTATGATGATTCCAATGTTGCAGTTTTAATTTTGATCTGGCGCAATTTTTGTTGGATTTCAGGATGTTTTTTAAAATTCCCATAAGTATATTTTCGTAGTAAACTTTTACCATTGAAGGTTTAACGAAAATGACAGTTACCATTCCTGAATTAGCTTCAAATTACGATCTTTTCTCACTTGACAGTTACCATGACCGTTGATTTTACCGCGTTTTCATGCAATTTACTTATGCTGCCATGTATTATTATTTTGCCTTGGATTTATCGTCAAACCGTCATGGGTAGATATTTTGACACATATTGCTTTTTACAATGATAAGCGTCGATAACACCGTTTATTAACAAAACACACTGCACATATAAAAAGTGGGAGACCATCTTCATGTACAACTCAGAAGGAAGGAATGTATTTTCTTTATTGTGATTTTAATAAATCAGGTGTTATACTTTCTGGAACTGCTGGATAGTCCAATAGTGACAATTTGGCTGCTTCCGTTCCAAGGTGAAGGCACTGATCGGTAGAAAAGTTCTGAAGAATACCCGATATATAACCAGCCGCAAAACTAAAAGCAAAAAGGTCAAGGTAGATGTTGCAAAACAGAAGGTAGACGGATAAAAAAGTTTGAACGAGAAAGTGGAAACAGTATAAATAAATACCGACAATTTTTATTTCGTCTGGAGAATTCTTCTCCTGTTCAAAACAGAAAGACAAAAAAAAAAATCTTACATATTATAAGTTGCATAATACAGCATATACGAGAGATAAATACAAAACTAACAGTTACATTTAAACAAACAACTTCTAAAGCAAGGGCGGAACAAGGGAATAAATAAGCAAAACAATTATGTTTGTTTTATTTATTAGACATTCGATTAGGTTTGTTTAGTTTAAAAGCTCCATCTCTATTTGGACCAATCCAAATATTGGCTCAACTGCAGCGACTGCAACAGACTCCAAACTCTTCAAAAGGTTAAGTGTTGGGCGATATTTGATATCGATATTGATATATCGGACCAAATATCGATATCGGATATCGAAACGTATTATCGAAACTGATATTTTTTAGGGGTCTCCAACCCCCTATATTCCCAGCGGAAAATACACCACATGAAAATTCTGCAAAGTTTTACCATACATCTTCGAGATTCTTTGCAGGTTTGAATTCTTTCATCTATAATTAATTTTACTTATCCTTATCTTACATCTTACCCTGGCATCTTTTTTACAAGAATTCACTTCCGGCTCCCGAGTCAGATCGTGTGAATTATTACCAACTGAGAATGAAAAGTTCACAACAAATGATTTGATAATGAAAAACCGAACTTTCGAAGGAAAGTTCAGTTTGGCTAGCCGATACCTACCTCATGCGTTGGTACATCTATTAACAAAAGCTTTCTTTTTTTTCTTTTTTTTTTTTAAAGCCTGGAATAAGAATAACAAACGACCGTTTTAATATTTTTTAACTTTTAGTTACTATGCGCTCTTTTTTTTTTTTTTTTAATTTTTTTTTTTAACCCACCTCCTCTCCTCTCAGTGGTACTAACTGTAAGTTTATTTCCGAAACTGATAACTACATTATGTACCACCTACACTAAAAAAAAAAATAAAAAAAATAAAAAAAACCTACAAATTTTTTTAACATTACATTATCATAACAACAAACTATAAATTTGAGCATTTAATACTTTACAGATTTCATTTGGGGGCATTCTACAACCAATTAACCAACATTAATACAACATCTGCCTAGCCGCTTTGCAGGGTGCCCTTCCGGTATAGGGAACCCTTTCCACGGTGGCACCAACTATCAAACTCCAAGAAAATACTTTAATTTGCCTCCAAAATCCCTCTGTTTACCTTATAATCCCATCCTCCCAAATTACTCACTCTCTTACCTCAAAAACGTCCAAATAAAAAACTTTGTCTGAACATCATCTTACACAAACATACACTCAACACTTAGACAAAGTTTTTCATTTTTCTTTTTTTCTTTTATTTCTTCATTTTCTAAAAACCCTTTTCAACTGCTCAAATTCCAAAAAAAAAAAAAAAAAAATTAAATACATAAAACATATTTTAATAAATATTCATTTCAAAATATTTCTCAAATCTATTACTTATTCTCAAAAAATCTACTTCTTTATCCAAAACTTTTTCAAAATATCGATATTTATTTTTTCCTTCCTTTTTCTTCTACTCCATACATACCGGCATAAATTTCCTACTATAAAACACACCATATTTTCTTTTATCCTCCATTTTTTCCCTTAAATCTACCTTTACAATCCTTTTTTATCCTCCTCACTTTCTATACTCACACCTAAATTTCTTACTATCTCAAAAAAAAAAAATTAAAAATATTTTCATTTTTCTCACACTCCAAAAATTCATGAGATAGTCCATCTAGTACCACCTCTGAACAGAGGTGACACCTTGGGTTTTCACTTCTAATAAAACGTGCAATTCTATCTCTATACGGCATAATCCTATATATTATCATAAACATAACTTCTCTCACCCTTGTTTCCATGGGGAAGGCGTGGAGGTTACTAAATGCTGTTTCAAAATTTATAAAAGGTTCTTTTTCCTTTACATGATAAATTGGTTCATTTTCTGTCAATTTCAGCAAATTTCCAATTTCACGTTTTTTCATTTTTTCCTCTACTTCTAACAGGCCAGTTTCTTTTGCCTGTTGTATAACTTTAAAAATGTTTCGTGCATACAATGGGATCTTTGTTTCTGGAAAATCTTCTTCATTCAGTGCTTTTATTAGCCACTCTCTGTTAAAATAGAATGATTTCCTCCATTTAGGGAGTCAATGGTATTTCTTATTAGGAGGTTCTTGCAGGCTGACCGAAAATCCAAAACTCAATTTCCACCTTTATCTTTAGGTTGATAGAGGTAACAAAAGCTTTCTTCGGTTTTGCAATGCAAAGACGGGGTCAAGACACCACAATTCCACCGAAAACAAACGTTTTCCACAGCGATCCAGTCCCTCTCCATAGCCAATTCAGACCAGTTTCTATTTTGAACTAAATCCCTTATAATTCCTTAACTCTCAATGAGCGGGGAGCACGGAGGGACTCTATGTACCAACATATGAGGTAAGTATCGGCTAGCCAAACTGAACTTTCTTTCGAAAGTTCGGTTTTAGCGTCGCCATTACCTCATACGTTGGTACATCTATTAACAAAAGCTTAGATTTCTGCCGATTTGGTGGTGGGTTCATAAATCAACTAATATAAAATATTAGTTTCAAACTCAAATATTAAAATTTATAAACTATAAAACTGTCTGAACCGCAACAAAATGTTGAGCACCGGTTCGATCTTTTATTTCATGAAGATAGTGTTGTCTGGGAGTAGACTCCGAAGACCAGCCAGCAGTACTCATTATATCACCAAGTGGTACTGATTTTGATAGCGCCCATGACGCCGTCATGGATCTTGTTTCATGTGCTTTCCTTTTTCTACACTCTTCTTTTACTGCCTCATATGCCATAGTTATGGCCTGCTTTATCCAAGAAGAAATAGTTCCAGCTGCCACCTCTCGTGGTGCTGTTTTAGAAAAAGGAATGACGAACCTTTTTCTCCCTTTTCTGACCGCCATGGTTAGCTGTTCGCTCTGCGTGGGCCGACAGTATTCTCACTGGACACAAAGCTGGATCTACATCTAGTGCGGGAAGAAGGATAGGAGAAGGTATCTCATGAGGCTTCACGGTTTCGGGTCTAAACGAAGGGAGAAACCTGAGAGTTAATGAATTATCCAAAAATTGTGCTGTACTGAAAGACAAGGCATGTGGTTCACTCCTTTGACGACCAGATGCGATGGCCGTAATGAATACCGTCTTAAGAGTAACATCCTTCATATCAATATTTCAAATTCAAGAAATCGTGAAGTTCTAAAATACCTTAGAACAAGGCCACGACCCCAGGCAGGAATATTATGTTGTGTCCGCGGTGACTCGTGCCAAAATTCTGTATCATTTTCGTCAAATAAGTATCTTTGCTGATATCTGTTCCTGTAGCTACAGCTAGCGTTCCGCATATTGCTCTTTACAACCTTCTATCGTTGAAGGTGCGAGGTTTCGACCAGTCTTTATATATTTATCATGAATTCTGCAACTGTCCGATTATTGGTTGCGAGAGGATTAATCTTCCTTTCACTACACCAACCTACGAACACTTGCCATTTTCCATTGAACAATTCAATGGTAGATCGTCGCTGGACCGGGCAATTGCACGGGCTGATTCTTTAGAAAAACCTCTCTTTTCGAGTCCACGCTCAATATCTTCCAGCCGTGTAAATTTAGATTCCTTAGTGCTGGGTGGCGAATTCGACCCTGCTGGAGGAGATCTGACTAATCTCCGAGGGGTATGGGCAAGTCTACTAGCAGGTTGAGAAGATTCGTGTACCAAGCTTGGCGAAGCCCTCGCGGAGCAATTAGCATTATTTCGGCAGTTCACAGACTTTCGAACCTTCTCCAGAACCTTTGGGATCAGAGCAAATGGAGGGAAGGCATAGCTGTGTTTGTTCGACCAATCGTGGACAAGGGCATTTGCGCCGATCGCTAGAGAATCTGGAACTGGTGAGAAATATATGTCGATCTTCCGGTTCCATCGAGTCGCGAATAGATCGACTTCTGGCAGTCCATACTCTTTTGACAGGGCTCTGAAGACACTCTCGTTGAGACTCCATTCCGTGGGCAGACCTTTTCCTTCTCGTGACAGTGTGCCGGCTACTAGATTGAGTGACCCGGCGATGTGTCTTGCCCTCAAGTGAACGTTCAGGGCCATCGTAATCTCGAAGAGCTTTATGGGTTCCTCCTTTAGGGAGAAAGAACGGGTTCCGCCTTCTTTGTTTCTGTAATTGACTACAGTCGAGTTGTCCGTCACTATTATGACTACCTCGTTTCTTAGCTCCTCCGCAAAGGCTTTGATTGTGTTGGCTACGGCTCTCATCTCGAGGCAATTTATATGAAGAGATTTTTCTTCTGGAGAACAAGTCCCCGAAGTGTCTTGATGTGGGTCCTCTAGATAGCCACCCCGCCCGTAGGTTGAGCTGTAGGTGAATATTGTTTTGGAAACAATAGGGGGCTTGAGAGGAAGGCCTTGACTCAGCCAATCTTTGTTCAGCCACTGTGAAAATGTCTCTTTTATCTCTGTCATAATTAGGATGTTTAAATCTATGTTGCTCCAAGACTTGTCCCACAATCTGAGCATTAGTAACTGACATTTCCTGAGATGTAGTCTGTTGAAAGGAATTACTCTTGAGCTCGCATTGATGAGTCTAATCAGCTTCATCAGTTGCCTTATTGAGGCATGCAATTTTTCCAGAGCTGCCTTGATTGCATGTATCAAGTTCTGAATCTTTTCCGGGGTTAGGTACACCCTCTTTACCACCTGGTCTACCAGAAAACCCGAAAAATATGATCCGTCGCATAGGTTGCAATTCTGATTTCTCGTTCGCATGAACCCGAGTCTGTGCAGGAGAATCATCTGATTTCTCGCTCAGCATGAACCCAAGTCTGAGCTGGAGAATCATAATGGTCTTTACATTGTTCTATACTAATGACTTTTGGTAATTGTGCAGAATTTATTTGTTCATATAAGCATGCCATTGGATGGTTTGAAGATGGCCATAGCTCACGATGGCACTTTGAACTGATATATTTTGTTTTTGAAAGTTAACCCTAACCTCATTCTGTGAGTTAGGTCCTAACTCACGGCGGAAAACATGAAATACTTTCCAGAGAATAATTTTGAGTATGCTCTAGAAAGAATATTTGAAAGATGCTGCTGACATCTATTAACAGAATCCAAGAACTTTATCAGTTTTTGGGATAGTGTCAGGAGAGACGTTCTCTGCCTTTAACATCTTTATGACAGTACCTAACATGAGGCCACTGTATGATAGCATGCTCAGAGTCACTCGTATGAAAGATCTAAGGCCAAGAAT